>OU342741.1:199470517-199883555 GCA_910589775.1 Avena eriantha | reverse complement strand
TTCTTCTCACATACCACCTATGGATCCACCAGTGTCATTGCATTTGTGTTCTCTTCACAATCCACACATGGATCCACCAGTGTCATTGCATGTGTGTTATTTGTAGTAACAACAACCAGTGTCATTTCATGGGTGGTCTCTTCAGAGACCACACATGGATCTACTAGTGTCATTGCATGTATGTTCTTTTCACTAACAACAACCAGAGTCATTGAAATGTGTGCTCTTTTCAGAGACCACACATGGATCCACTGGTGTCATTGCATGTGTGCTCTTTTCACAATCCACCTATGGATCCACCAGTGTCATTGCATGTGTGTTCTTTTTAGTAACAACAACCAGAGTCATTGAAATGTGTGTTCTTTTCACATATCGCCTATGGATCCACCAGTGTCATTGCATGTGTGTTATTTTCACTAACAACAACCAGAGTCATTGCATGTCTGTTCTTTTCACAGACCACATATGGATCCACCAGTGTCATTGATATGTCTGTTCTCTTTAGAGACCACACATGGATCCACCAGTGTCATTGCATGTATGTTCTTTTCACTAACAACAACTGGAGTCCTTGCATGTGTGTTATTTTCACATACCACATATGGATCCACTAGTGCCATTGCATGCGTGCTCTTTTCACAATCCACCTATGAACCCACCAGTGTCATTGCATGTGTGTTCTTTTTACTAACAACAACCAGAGTCATTTCATGGCTGTTCTTCTCACATACCACCTATGGATCCACCAGTGTCATTGCATGTGTGTTCTCTTCACAATCCACACATGGATCCACCAGTGTCATTGCATGTGTGTTCATTTAGTAACAACGACTAGTGTCATTGCATGTGTGTTCTCTTCAGAGACCACACATGGATCCAATAGTGTCATTGCATGTGTGTTCTTTTTACTAATAACAACCATAATTATTAAAATGTGTGCTCTCTTCAGAGACCACACATGGATCCACCAGTGTCATTGCATGTATGTTCTTTTCACTAACAACAACTGGAGTCATTGCATGTGTGTTTTTTCACATACCACATATGGATCCACCAGTGTCATTGCATGTGTGCTCTTTTCACAATCCACCAATGGATCCACCGGTGTCATTTCATGTGTGTTATTTTTACTAACAACAACCAAAGTCATTGAAATGTGTGCTCTCTTCAGAGACCACCTATGGATCCATCGGTGTCATTGCATGTGTGTTCATTTCACTAACAACAACTAGAGTCCTTGCATGTGTGTTCTTTTCACAATCCACCTATGGATCCACCAGTGTCATTGCATGTGTGTTCTTTTTACTTACAACAACCAAAGTCATTTCATGGTTGTTCTTCTCACATACCACCTATGGATCCACCAGTGTCATTGCATGTGTGTTCTCTTCACAATCCACACATGGATCCACTAGTGTCATTGCATGTGTGTTCTTTTTAGTAATAACAACCGGTGTCATTGCATGTGTCTACTCTTTAGAGACCACACATGGATCCACCAGTGCCATTGCATGTATGTTCTTTTCTCTAACAACAACTGGAGTCATTGCATGTGTGTTCTTTTCACATACCACATATGGATCTACCAGTGTCATTGCATGTGTGCTCTTTTCACAATCCACCTATGGATCCACCAGTGTCATTGCATGTGTGTTCTTTTTAGTAACAACAACCAGAGTCATTGGAATGTCTGTTCTTTTCACATACCACCTATAGATCCACCAGTGTCATTGCATGTGTGCTCTTTTCACAATCCACCTATGGATCAACCAGTGTCATTGCATGTGTGTTCTTTTTACTAACAACAACTGAGTCATTTCATGACTATTCTTTTCACATACCACATATGGATCCACCAGTGTCATTGAAATGTGTGTTCTCTTTATATACCACACATGGATCCACCAGTGTCATTGGATTTGTGTTCTTTTTACTAACAACAACTGGAGTCGTTGCATGTGTGTTCTTTTCACATACCACATATGGATCCACCAGTGTCATTGCATGTGTGCTCTTTTTACTAACAACAACCAGAGTCATTGGATATATGTTCTCTTTAGAGACCACACATGGATCCACCAATGTCATTGAAATGTGTATTATTTTCAACTACCGCCGTTGGCCCCAAACAATCGGGACGCAGAACTAACCAGCAACCGCTCTGGGCTTCTAGAAGACCCGATCTCCGATTGTTAGGCGCCGTTGGATCGGGGTGCGTGGACGATAATGATGTCCTTCGCGAGGGCAATCTGCGAGAAGTCTGTTCTGCGAACTGATTGGTCGTGGAAAATACGCTGGGCCTACGTCCTTGCCCTTATCCCCTTAACCTCGAGGCCGAAAATCAGATCGTGTTCCTTCATCGCCATGGAGAGGGAGAGGCCAAAACTCAGCTTGCACGAGGCTTAGATGTTCGCCCACTACGACATACTCGCACCGCCGTTAGCGAGGCTTACGGCCGGCTTCGAGCTCAGCTACGCCAGGGTTCCTGTCGCGCCGCTCTTGCGCGACAACGCGTTGGCGAGGCAGATCGAGGAGCGCCGCCAGCTGTCGGAGCGAAAGGGCGTGGTACTCGCGTACGAGCGCGTACTGGCGAAAGCTGTTCAAGAAGGAGTGCGCTGTGTTGATTGAGCTGTGCGGAACCCACCGGCGGAGATCCACCCGGATCTGCGCAACCCGGAAGGGAGGCAGCGCTTCTGGGTAGTGCTTGGGCGTACGACCTCCACCGTTATCGATGTAGCGCACCGTGAAGAATCCATGAGGAGGAGGAACGCTGCCGGGAACAACGGCATCGATTCCGACGCGGAGGAGGCTGGCGGCAACGCGGACAACATCGTCAATGATGGAGACTACGGGAGCATCATAGTCTATTAGGGCCACTTAAGCATAAATTAAATCTATGTACGGTATCTTAATTCACTCTTTGGATCTGGGTCACCTGAGTCATGGTTGATTATCGTCATAATCTATATATGTTGGCCATGTTTTAGTTGTCTTTGTCTTTGAAACTAGTCGATCGAAACTTGTCGGATCCTGAAAATAAAGTTCGCGCGTTCCTTGGCATATTTGATGGGACAATACGCTGACTCTGCTCTCAGCACTTGATGGCACAGCCGTAATTTGGAGTGCGCCTGAGGAGAAGGGATCGAGCGTGTTGTAATAGTGTACTACTCCTGTCTAGATATAACTGGCTTAGTTTTTTTAGATATTTAATAAATGTGTCTATACCCAAAACATGTCTAGATACATGTTTTAGGTTTTTCTGTCTTTCAAACTAATCAGAAGTCGTCAAATTCTGAACAAACAAAGTCATTGCGTTCACACCTGATGGGACAATACGCTGACTCTGCTACTTGATGGCACAGCCATAATTCTGGAGTGTGCTAGAGGAGATGGGAATGCAAGGGAGATGGGAACTAGTAGCCACGTCCAAACGTAGGTAAAAAATTAATGTAATAATATTTTAAAAAAATGTAATCTGGTCCACATGACCCCATCACAGACACGTTGCACGTGCCAGATATAAATAAAGACGACACAGCTAGTTTAGTTTCAATGATATAATTCAACATACGACATTACTGTGCCCGCATCTTTCTGCTCCTCTTATTAGTCTGCTAGCCCACGCTGCATTAAGCATCAATTGATGAGGATAAAAAAAATGATAAAATGGCAAATAAAACAATTTTTAAGCTTACCTTTCATCCGGAGAATCGTACAAAGATGAAATTGGCAGGGATTTATTATTTCTCCTATAGTTAGCCGAAAGATCCTCAAGATCCTCAATCACCCCTGCCACTTCTTTATATTCTAATACACCTCCATTATTTGCCCTTTCCTTCCCGTTCCGCTTACCCTTTTGTTTCTTTTCACACCCTTTTCTCGCCGGCACCTCCACTTCTTCATAAATTGGCTGCTTACGTACGTTTTCCTCCAAGTGCTCATCACCGTCTTCGCGCTGCTCTTCCACCAGTTCTGGCTGAGAAGCCTCATTTTCTGCCACCGGGGTGTGAACAGGGACAATAGCATGTGTAACTGGGTTTTTGCACAACCTCTTGATATGGCCGAATCCGCCACAACGTCCGCATTTCCTTTTCCTAGCTCCCAACCTTGGACCTTTATCGGTGGAGGCTTTGATCCTTAGCTTTCTAGGCCTCCCAGGTGGCCTCCTAAGAACTGGTGGTTGAAGTTTGAACCCTGGATCGACAATCTCCCAATCATTTTCATCGGCCATAGGTGGTACGTTTTCTGCATAAGTTGCAGCAAACTTGTCCATGGAGAAATAGTTGTCGACATAGTTCTCTATTTAAGCTCCGTTACCTCTAAGCTTTAAGATGAAGTAAATTACATGGTGACATGGTAGACCAGTAATCTGCCACTGCCTGCATGAACAAGTCTTGTTTCCAATGTCTACAGTGTACCTCCGTTCAGTTCCACGCTTGTATTCTCAGCCAATGTTCTGGAACTTCTAACCACCCTCATCTTTATCATTCTCATTGCCCTGGTTCTTGCATTCAGTAACATAACCACCTTTGGAACTATTGTATGGCCTAAAAAAATTCTTGCACAAATTCTTTGCCTTAAATCTATCTTCACCATTATTCACTGTCTTATTGCATCCAACAAAATAACAATTCCAAGTGCCTTCATGCCCGAAATCTTATCATTGAAACTCTCTGCCAAATTATTGCATACAAAATCCACCTTGCTTAACTCACCAAACTTGCTTCTGGCCCATAGCTTGGTGTGATGTTCCTCAAGGTATTTTTTCACCTTTGGCACTACATATATGTTCTGCAAGTAAGTAGCATGCGTGCTTGGGATGTATGTGTATGCTGATCGCCACAAGTCCTCTTCAAAGATCTTTCCTTTGAACTTCTTCGTGAAGTTAGTAGTGAGGTGCCGCATGCATTCCCTATGCTCAACCCCAGGAAACACAGCATCAACAACATTCTCAAGACCCTCGGATGCACCGGTGTGTATCACCAAGCCTTCAGAGTGACCAATTACTTCCCGTCGTCTCTGCATAAACCATGTCCAGCTTTCATTTGATTCACCCTCAAGAATAGCATAAGCTACGGGTAGAAGCCAATTATGCACGTCCAAAGCACAAGCAGAAGCAACATGTCCCCTGAACTTCCTTGTTAAAGAAGTTGCGCCTATTTCCAAGTATGGCCTGCAGCCGTCTAGGAACCCCTTCCAGCATGCCTTTAGGCAGACAAAACATCTCCTGAAGCATATCTTATCTGCCTGCTTATACCTGGCCCCCCTCGACACCTTTTCTCTCCCTTTCACAACCTTGTAATCAATATCAACAACACTACCAGGTGATGTTTTCTCTACCTGAGCTATGAAACTATACAACATATGAAAACTGTCATTCCACTTGCCTTGAATGAAGTCTAGAGCCATCTCCTTCCCATCAAAGACTCTGTGATAAGGAATTAGAACGTTAAACTTTTTTGCTAATCCTTGCTTTGAGTTCAGTAGGTCCAATGTTATGATCCTGCCTCACCCAGTCAAGTCTAGCAGCAATCCACTTGGTAGTCGCCGGTCTAATTTTACCACTTAAAGAAGTATTAGGGCAGTTGTGTTTCTTCGTGTTTACTTTGATCTGCATTCGATAAGAATCCAAATAATTCAGAGCTAGTTATCAGCAGAATAAACATGAGAAAGACTGAAACTAAATGTAGCTATTGCAACCTGAAATGGGTGTCCACCCCGTATTGGAGATGCATGTAATATCGATTTACACACATTACTTTCCCTATAGTGCACCCTAAATCTCTTTTGGTCGCTCTTTTCAATGATAAATTCGAACCCAACTCTGATTGCATAGGTTGCAACTACATATCTGCAGTCCTCCACATTATTAAAGATAGTTCCCTCATCAATTGTAGGATTGTCCCTGTCAAAGTGTATCACTGGCCTGTCCACGTCTTCGTCGTCGTATCTACATCCCATTTCCACATCTTCACATTCCTCTTCCTCATCAGTCCCATAGTCAGGCTCAAAGTTCGAATCAACCAAATATTCCCTACTCTCCATCCTATCAGGGTCAGCAACCACGTCTGGATATGCTTTCTCATCATCATCCGCACCGCCACACGTTTCAGTGCCTTCATGCTCGCTTGACAAAGCATCATGCTCAAGGACAAGATGTACAGACGTCCTGCGGTTACCAAAAAATATCCTTGCCATCACCACGGGACTAGAAACGCTAATTGGGGTATGCAGATAAGGAATCACAGTTCTTACCCTTCAATGTGGACACACGACACCTTCTCCGGGCTCCATACCTCCAAAGCTCTGCACCCGCTTCCTCTCCCCCCGTTTCGTTGTCCTTTGTGCTCTCCAGACTTGAAGGAGATTTCGTGCTCTCCAGCCGCACATGACCCATATCCATGCTCTCAAGCCTCACAGGATCCATCTCCGAGCGGGATCCGGATCACCCGCGTCGTTGGGCCCCTTACCCAACGGCCGACTCTCGGTTTTCATTTCTATACACGCTTGGGCGGTGGGCGACAACAAGGAGACAGGGAAGGGAGGGGAGGGGACGTGAGGGGATGGCAGGGAGGGGAGGGCGGGAGGACGACGGCCCAAGGGGGCAACGAGAGCGGTGAACAACTGAGCGGAGTGGTGGCGGCAGGAGCAGAGGAGAGGAGCGGAGCGAAGCTGGTTGCGACAAAGCATGGAAAATTGCACAATAATGTCTTGGTGGGCGGCACCAGCCCTCGCACCTGGGACGCGCGCCGCCGTAGGTGGAGGAGGCGGGCCTGCCTGTCAGAAAACATGCCACCTGTCAGTGCACTATGCCCGAGGAGCACTTCACGGAGTTTTTGGTGGAGCCGTACCAGATTCGGATTCTGAACCCAATCACTCATAAGTCTAACACTGAGTTTCAAGCACACATATCATCTGATCCTCTGCAATATGTCGTCGTGACGAAGTCCTCGATGATGGTGTTCGTTTGCACCAATTATCTAGATCGTATTGCATGGGCCGATGAGAGCACCCCAACGGGGCAAATCAATGAATCATTTGGAGAAGGATTGTATTCGCCACCTCCTGCTATGCTTCTGGACTGCATGACGACATTCCGAGGGGAAGTATATGCATTACTTGAGAATGGAGACATCTTGTCGACCAACATCAAGTTAGAGCAGTGCGCGAGCACTGTCACGATGGCCAAAATAATTTCGGCCCCAGTCTTTGAATAGGTATGCGGAACTTACAAATTTTACCTTATGGAGTCAGATGGTGATCTGCTTCTTCTGTTGAACGGGGATTTCGCCAAAGGGCAAGCGGTGTTGTACCGGATGGACACGGAGAACCGCTCTCTCGAGGCCGTCGGTGACATTGGAAGTCGTGCCCTCTTTGTTGATTACAGTCGGTCTATCTCCATTGACACCAGGTTACACCCCACAGTCAAACCCGGTTGCATATACTACAGGAATTATATTAGACTGTACGATCATGACGTTCAAGCCTGGGAAGAGGAACCAACAATAACATATGGCTTAAGTCTGGAACATACATCGAGGCCTTACCCTCTAGACGAGATACTGGCAGCACATTGCAAACGGAGAGAGTTCTCTGAATGTGTGTTGCAGCACGCGGGAGCCGACGACGACGAAATATATAGGGGAGAATGAATCCTATATTCATCCTAGGTTATTTGCTAACTTTTTAGGTCTATTTTTCGAAGTAGAAATTTGTACTGTATTTATATTATTTTGATGAGCAGTATGCGTATTAACTTTCAGACAAAATTGTAATGTATTTAAATTTAGTACTTCCAGAATTTAAAGTATTTATTTTTAGTAGCTTCTTTCAGAATTCTCTGTGTTTGACATGGGCATCATCTCAACGCCGGAATTCAGGTCCCACATGGAAAATTGCACAATAATGTGTTGGTGGACGGCACCACCCCTCGAACCTGGGATGCGCGTCGTTGAAGGTGGAGGGGGCGGGCCCGCCAGTCAGAAAACATGCCACGTTGGCATCCCCTGTTTCTGATGCCCTTTAAAAAAATAAAACACGCCACATCATTATCCCCTGTTTCTGATGGTGTTGCTACACTCAACGGTACATGATGGCATATAAATAATATCATATAAACATAAGGACACAGTCGTCAACATTTATAAAATGAAACCCGGTCCCGTCTCCTACCTGTCCTGGTACATTGTCCGATGACGTGGATAGCCACGACCGATCTTTTTAATACGTTCGCACTCTTATGCTGAGAAGGAAAATAAAGATTGAGTTGTTAATGCAACAAGTGTCGAATTATTACCCTCTAAGGCCTTTGACAATGGGTGGTTCTTAGAAGTGTATCCTAGGCACTTTGCCTATGTGGCACTATAGTTAATAAGGAAAGAGATTGAGGTTGTATCTTAGCTAAGATACACCTCTTGCACGTAGCCATAGGCAAAAATAAGTAGTAGACTAATCACATGCATGCATGGGGCTAAAATCATTAAATTAAGATATAACCTTAAGAAACAATGCATTGTAGAGGGTGTTTCTTAGCCATTTATTTTTCCTATGGTAACGTGCTAAGAAACACTCCATTGTGAAAGGCCTAAGCAAATGGCAAATGGTTATTTTCACGCGTGCCCATAGTCCAAACCTACTCTCAGTCTTTTACTTCCCTTCTCCGACTAACCACAGTTCACCTTGCGCAGCTCCTCCGCGCCGCACCAACTAGGGTAACATGGCCCCGCCTAAGCCGCCACCGAGACAGCCGCCGAAACTAGGGTATTTAGCCCCTCTAAGGCAGTCCATGAAGCTCTACTTCAAGGCCGGTCTCCCATTACCCTGCCAGGCGGATGATTTTCTCGAATATGCCGAATCGGCCGCGACGGCGACTGCGCCGTCGTCGGCGCCAGATGCGGCAAGCAAGGCCAAGAGAGCGATGTGGAGAAATCGCGCGGCGGCATTATGGCATGCTCTAGGCAGTGGGAAAAAGATACGTATCAAATCGTTCATGAGAGCATGCCGCCGCCGAGGGTACACACCCTCAAACAGGGCGGCGCCAAGGTCTAGGAACTCTCGTGTCCACGCTTCGGCGCGGACTACCTTACCTCAGTGGGGTAGGCTGGGAGCACGCCGTATGCGGCAAAGACGCTCCATCCTACGCACCGTCGAAGGCCGTACCGTGGCGGCGACCAAGCGTCTACACTCAGCATGCTGGATTGTTCGACAGCCAGAGCCGGCGGCGGGCATCAGCTCAGCCCCGGAATTCAGGTTCGAGTTCACACGGACCTACGATCCCGAGAAGGAGATGTCGAATTTCAGTTTCGAAGAAATCGTTGGGGTAGCGCGGATGGTACAACTGAACCGAGACTGGCGCACGCAAATCGCTCGTGCATGAACGATGCCGATTTCTTGTAGTTTGGCGAGAAGGCAATAGATCAGTTTGGGTTAAATGATCAAAGAACTTATGTCCTCTCAAGGCAATTGGCTAGCCAACTTTTCTGGTGGAGATCTGTAGTTTCTTCAGTGTAGAATAGTTAAGTTCAGACTGAAGAATGGCTTTTGTAGATGAAATGCTGACGAATTGTTCTATAAACTAGTAGGAAGTTTAGCCCACTTTTGTGCAGGTATAAGACCCTTTTGTATAGAAGTACTACTGTTGTAAGCAAATACTATCAAGTATCTATTTCCTTCAATTACTAGTCGTGGTTCAATCCAGTTAACTGGCATCTTTTTATCCTAGACTACAGATTTTGCGTCTGTTGTCTGTGCTGTAAATAATTTTTTCCTTTGTCTTGTGTTGCCTACAAAATGGTCCTGCAGTTCAGCGTGTTACAAATGTAGCTACCTTGTACTTGAAGAGGAGATGGACTACATTTTCCTGGCATCCACAGAATTGACATTGCTCATTGTCAGACCACCCTCTTTTCATGAGGTTTACGGAAATTATAAAGCATGGTGTTCAACTACATCGATTCAAACTATTACACACACTACATCAAATTCATTATCCACACATACTACATCGATTCAAACTATTACACACAAATACTACTTCAAACTATTATACACACGTACTACATCGATTCAAACTATTACACATTTTAGTCGATGCTAACTTCCTGCTTTGCTCTCCATACTACAAATTCATTAGCCACACATACCACGGCAATTCACTAGAGCTCTGTCTTCACTCGAGGGAAATCAGAACCACCAGCTCGTCCAAGCCCGGTCCCCCCACCGAAACTGTGTGCGTCGTCGCGAAACGGTGGTGGTCCTGTGCCATCGATCCTTCCAGGCCTACACTGCAGGCGACGAGGGTGCTTTCTGGCAGCCTCTTCGGGGCCCTGAATGCCATGTACCGATTCCAGAACCTCCTCCAGGTGGATGATGACCGGGTGCTTCCAGCAAAGTTGTTGCCCTGTCCTGCTTGGAATCTGCACCTCGTACATCTTAGGAACGGTGTCAGGATCTTTCAGCCACGCCTTTACCTCGATGACCCATCTGTCGCTCGGTGGCACGATTTCCACCAGCTCGCCGCCAAGGCTACTAACAACCTGCTTGAGGGCCTCCGGCTCCCAAGCATCCAATGGGAGGCCGTCCAAGCCGAGTTTGTAGAAGAAACGAAGCTGCCCCAAGCGATCGTCCCACCCACAGGCGCGATGCCAACGCATGAAGCTCATTTTCTCCCTGCAGCACTCGAAAGAACGGGAAGAATGCAGAACGCGCTCGGTGTCTGAGCTGTGCTTGAAACGGACGAAAAAATCGAATGGCGGCGCGCATACCTCAATGTTGACCTCATTTCGTCTGATCCCAAAACGAGACCTGAAAGCCGACAGCAACTCTGTCGGCGACATGGCGGGACTGCTGTGCCAGGGCTACCAACACGGTGGCCATAAGAGCGTGGTCGTCGAACTGTTGTGCCAGGGCTACCATGCCTGGGGTGTGCGGCAGCACGCAACTTACCGAGGCCGGTTGCCGGCCTGGTCCCCCGACGGGATGCACTCCACCGTGCGAGAAGGACTAGCCAGAGGCGAGATATTAGTCTGGGGACGCGAAGCTCCGATATGGTGGACGATGCAACAGTGATGGCTGCGAGCTTCGATTAGAGGCGTGGGAGGTTGACCGGACATGGCGGGGACGCAAATTAGAGCAAGTGCGAGCTCCGATCTGAGACGAGCAGCTAGAGCTGAGCAAATGTTATGGGAAGGGGAGCATGGGAGAAGACTAGAGCAGAGCAAAGAAATAGATCTGATCCACTCAGGGATCTAGTCCACACAGGGGTAAGCTAGTCCATGACCGCACAAGATAACGGAGAATACTGACATGGCGGGCCAAGAAGAGTTGACCTAACGGTGGTATTTGAGTTCAACCGTTTTTCGTCTGGTTCAAACGACCGTTTGGCCGTTAGATATTCACCCCCATTTGGCCCTTTTGGACAATTGGCGAATCTACTATGGCCCCTCCGCGCGATTGATGGCAACTTGGGTACCGTGGTGCGCTCACCCACCAAGTTTGGTACCGCAAACGAACATTCCCACTCCATGCGCCCTCCATCGATGCTAGACACACCAACGGAGCGAGGATAGGACGGAGAGGACCTTATTCTGACTTCAGGACATAGCCATCGCCTCAACATCCTGTAGAAGACACTGAAAACAGTCTAAGAAAAACACAAAAACCTCCCGCCGGTGAGGGGCCGTGGTCCGCCACGCCTCCAAGACCCTAAAGCTGCTGGGACGGAATGGACCGGTGGCATCGCCGGCGGAGGGAGGGAACGCTAGATGGGTTTTCGCAGCCGCCTTGGAGAGCCTACCTCTCAGCCTCCCCGTATCGGTTTGATACGATAGTTTTTTTTAGATAAGCGGCACCACGTGCCCGACTTTAAATTAATAAAGCCCACAGGTTCCAAAACACGGTACGGTACAACTTGCTGCAGCATACAGCTTCGCCATCAGAGGACGCAAAAACAGACATAGACGGGGTCGGCCTCCCCCTAACAGACCAAGCAACGACAAGCTAGGAGGCAAAAAACAGACATAGCCGCCTTGAAGAGCCTATCTCTCAGCCTCCCCGTACCGGTTTGATACGATAGTTCACCTCCCTATTGTCTACTACTCCCTCCGTTTTATAATATAAGATGTTTTAACTTTGTGAGGATAATGTATCTAGCTGTCTTTTAGGATGAAAGTTCAGAGCGGTTCACTCCGAATCTACACACTAAAAGGTGTCTAATTACATTGCCTTCACAAATCTAAAACATCTTATATTTTGAAACGCAGGGAGTATGTCCTAAAGATTGAGCCTGCCACGATGCACTTAGAAGTCGGGCAAGATTTAACTACTGAACAAACACTTTGATCTTGAGAGGTAATATAACTTGGCGGCTTGGCCTCTCGAATGAACTATTTACGAAAAACTGATGTGAGAATTTCGTAAAGCAATGTATCCTGTGCATCATCAATATTTTCACAGCATAGTTATCGACAACCTGGTTCCACAGATTATCTTAAATTAAAGAAACGGTGCATCATTTGTCTCAGACACCAAAGTAATATAGAAGTTGACCAGAAACCAACGAGGAGACAGTAGAGTGCACACAAGTGCTGACATTATAACCAGTATCAGTCCAAACCAGCTCAAGTCTAACAACACTTAATTAAACAGACCTAAGTTCTTGGCAGATTCTTGCCCTCAAGACACAGAGCCAAACAAGCAACAGCATCGGCTTATTTTGTACTGAAAGCAACAAGAGTCTCGAGACAATGCAGTCACGGTCCTCCCAGTACACGGCACCAAAGCTCTCTGCTGTGGCCATCAACAACCTATTACCAAGGAAAAATTGACATATGTCAGGCTCCATTGCAGCGACCAGGAATAGAGGTGTAACGTAGTAGGAAACATCCTACACGCCTGAAAGAAGTGAAAACATTGTCCTCACCGGTCAACCCACATGGACGAATGTGAAAGAGTGAAATCCGGAGACCGCTAACATTTCTTGCTGCCACCTACATACAGAAGTTTAGAGACGTGTATAGTTGCATCACTACATACAGATTTTAGATGCACGAGATGAAAACTTTTAGTTTGTCGGGTACTGACCTAGGGACGTGGCATTCAGGAAAGCCTCATCTTCAGGGAACAGCTGCAGATTCTTCGATTTCAACAAGTAATCAACAGCTTCATCCTGGAAGTCCACTAAGCTGCCAAGTTTTATGAGTTCAGTGTTATATGTTGATCCAAATTCTACAAAGTAGATGCCAATTTCTGACAGAGCGGAGCGAGGCCCGTCGCCGGAGGCTTAGACCGATGCGGACCTAGGTTACCAGATGCAACTTACGGATCGTCGATGACCTAAGTTACCACCGCTATATATACTTCTTGTAAGCCGCCGGCTGAAATAAGTTGCATCTGTGAAATCCCCGGCGTTGTGTAAACACTCTCCATTATAGTGAAGTTTCGCTGGCTGGCGCCCGTAGTTTTTCCCTTCTCTTTGTTAGAGAGGGTTTTCCACGTTAAATCTGTGTCCCCTTGCTGTGATTTTGTTTTCGTTCTTCGTTATTTACTTGTCGCAAATCTAACATTCAGCGAGTGAAGGTATCCGATCTGGCATCTCAAAGAGCAATCCTCGAGATATCTCTTCTGCAAAGTTTGTTGCAAACTCAATCTTTTCTTTATAACCAGCCGCACCATTTCGTCGCTGCACGTACAGTTTCGAGTTCTCCCTCTCCCACCTGATCATTCTATTGGTCTTCACATCCACAGCTTTTCCAGTAGACAACTTCACACAGTATCCGACTGTGATTGGCTTCTGAGTCTCTAGGACACTCACATTCACCAGGAAAGAAACCATGGTGTGCCGCTCTTTGCAAGAAATGTCGAGGGCAGGGTCAGCAAGGAATGAGAGAACAGTCCGGAGCAAACCAGCACGGATCACCTTACACTGATCAACTGCTTTAGACTTGCCAACCTCCGAGGTGAAAGAATCATTCTTCTTGGCAGCTTTGGATATTGCCTGAACACCAATACTACCATAGATGTTGTTAAGCCTTGCTCGAGAGACAGAAAGGTTCGAAGAAGGATACCAGACAAAAATTGATTGCTGAGGAAGCTTGTTAAACAAATCCTTGAGCAGTAGATCATCAGGAATGAACACATCCCCCTTCTGCCATAAAATGATCTTCCCATCAGTACAAACTGGAACCTTCACACAATCAGATAGAAGCTTCTCCGTGATCTTACTCCAGTTCTTTGCAATGAATTGCCAGAAAGCAGAGCAATCAGCTACAGATAGCTCACTACCCGAGCTCTCCCATGTGGTCCATAGTTTGCAATGGTCTTCAGCATCAGGGCCATGCCTCACACCAAAAACAGATGAAAAGAAGATAAGAATCTCCCTGTCATAGTATTTCTCCAGGACATGCAGCTGCAAACTGAAAAGTTTGTTCGGATCACGTAGAACACAGCTTGGCGGGTTCACCCATTCTCCACTTTCCCCTTCATTTGGTTTCCAAATCCAATCACACTTTCTGTCTGCAGGATTCCAGTTGCACTCCTTAAGGTACATGTAGATTCGGGCAATAGTAGTAGTTTCTTTGTGGTTCCTCAGATACTGAGCAACAAGGTCACCTCCACATCTAACATCCACGGTTACTCCAATTGCCGCAAGGGCATCCTTGAACGAGGCTATCTCTGAGCCGTAGAAAGATTCATCGATGAAAGGGCCATCATTTATGTGGATGGAAGACTGCTTTGGATCAAAGAGTATGCACTCCTTAGGGGATCGGTACCCTAGTGTTGTCCTCAACCACTCGCAGCTACTGATTTTCTCCATAAAGACCTTGCGGAGTTCAGTTGTGCAAGCCAACCAGCTCCGGATGGACCCAAGCAACGACAAGACAGTAGCTGCAGAGATGTCTGCAGGGTCTTCAGGAATGTCAAGACCATTGATGACAAACCTAGCACCATGAGCTTTCACTTCTGTGGTAACACCTAACTCCTTCAGCTCCTCTTTGTAACCATGCATCTCTTTGCTTAAACCATCATGAGAGTCACCATCATTGATGAAAGGTAACTTTGCTACTGGTGACAGAAACTGCCAATCCTCATCGAATAAGATTGCCTCTGAGGGAGACCTGAATCCCAGCGATGTGCAGAGCCATTTCTCACTCCGCATGCAACTGAAAATCTCAACAGGAATTTGTTTATGTGTTCTCAGCTGCCGATAACATTTTAGCAGATCCAGGACAGTCGTCTTTGTAAGCGATGATTCAACGACCATCTTCTTGAAAATATTTGCTATAGCCTTGGATGCCTCGTCAAAACTTGTGATCAGACCTGTCTTCTTCAACTCTTCTTTGTATGGGCTGATCTTACTCCCATAAAATCTAGAATCAACTACAGGAATTCCATCCAATACCATTAAAAGACACTCCCATTCCGGATCCAGCATAAAAGATTCCTTGGGTGCACGGAATCCCACATTGGTCTTCAACCATTTCAAATCTTTGAGCTTCCTCAAGAAACCATCACATGGGCTAGCATACCGGATACACTTGAGGATTAGTACAGTGGCATCAGAAGTAATAGATGCAGAATTGAACTTGAAGTTGTCAATTATACGCTTATAGTTCTTTTCATTGTTTTCAAACCCAACCAAAACACCAAGCAACTTCAGCTCTTGTTTGTAGTTAAGAATGGCCTTGCCATAGAATTCTACATCAAGGAATGGTTGGTCACTGATACAAGATGCCACTGCCCAGTCTGAATCATAGATAATACAACGAGTAGGACTCATGTAGCCTAGAGTACTCTTCATCCATCGACCATCTTTCACACTGTCGATCAGTTTACTTGGCGACAATACCTTCTCTTGAAGAAATCGAATCAGACGAAGCAGTTCGTATACATTCTCTCTGGTCAGCATACTGCTTGCAGCCATTGACATGAGGTGATTGCCAATATAAGTCGACGCCTCCCCGAACTCAAATCTTACCCCGATAACCTTAAGTTCCTCCTTGTACGTACGCATTTTGTTTTGATAGAATTGTTGATCAATCGTAGGTATATCAACAAAGGAAGATCCATTTTGCAACAGATTACCCCACTCAGAACAGGACATAAATGATTCGGTCGGTGGCTTGTACCCAACTGATGTCCTCAGCCAACTTCCCTGTTTTACACAAGCCAAGAAACTAGCCGGTAATGGTACACTCCCTGACCTCAAATTCCGTATCCAATTCAATAGCAAGATTGCATTGTCCACAGTTAGAGGTGATGAAACTGTAGGGAAACTTGCATTTGGTGGGCGTATGAAGGTCTAGTGGACGATTACAAGCTCAAGGCAATGTCGATGACTCGCAGATGGCGAGAGCAAGGGCGTTGGCCCAAAGGCGCAATGATATGCACAACAAAGGTACGCATTTAAATACAAAGTTTTCGGTTCTTAAATTTTCTGAGGATGAAATAATTGATAAGGCTAGTATATTAGGGGTTTCTTTGGGTGATTCAGATTCTAGTAAAAAGGCAGCAGCTAAGTTAATTCTAGATACTGAAACACAACATACACTTACTATGCTTCAAAAAAGTGAGGTGAGTTTAGATCAACAAGGGGAGGGTCAAAAAAATAGCTTGATTGTTTCTCGTGTTTCAAACCTTTGTGATGATTTGATGGACGAGGAACATAGCTATGAGGAAGAACATGCGGAACTTGTGATTCCAAAGGAACCCATTCGTCGTACGCGGCGACGGAAATCTTATGACAAAGATAATGTGCGTAGAAGCACTAGAGTTCGCTTCAAAAAAACATACTCATGATGGTAGGATTAAAAGGTATGACATGGAATAGCGAGAGCTTTCGTGAGCCCGCAAAACATTTGTATGTCCAAGATGCTATTATAGATCATCGCTTAGATTTTATTGCCTTGTTAGAAACGGGGAGATCAAATTACCGTACCTTTCTTAAGACATCTAGCTGCTGGTAAGAATTTCATTTGGTTTTGCTTACCTCCGCATGGGAGGTCAGGGGGAATTCTTGTTGGTATCAATGCTGAAACTCTTCAAGTTAAAAAGGTTGAGACTGGAGATTTTTGTGTAAAACTCCATATCTTGAATGGGTTTTTATGCCAGTGTATGGGGCTGCGCAAGACACTCATAAACCAGAATTCTTGTCTGAATTAGTTCGGTTTTGTGAGACTGAATCTCTACCTTTACTACTAGGTGGAGATTTCAATATACTTCGGAATAGTCATGAAAAGAATAACAATAACTACAACCCTAGATGGCCTTTTGTTTTTAATGCCATCATTGAGAGTCTTGATCTCCGAGAAATTGTTCTCTCGGGCAGACAGTTCACATGGGCTAATAGATGGGAAACTCAAACGTTTGAGAAGTTAGATCGTGTTCTAGCTAGTGTTGAGTGGGAGCAAAAATATCCTCTAGTTTCGGTTAGGGCTCTGACTAGATCTGGATCGGATCACACGCCGTTGCTTATTGATTCCGGCAACCAGGCCCACATTGGAAACAACGCCCGTTTTTCTTTTGAATTATCTTGGTTGCGACAGGACGGTTTTTATGAGATGGTGGTGGCTGAATGGAATAGTGTATCGTTGGGGGATACTCCTATTCAAGTTTGGCAAAATAAAATAAGACGCTTACGTCGCTTCTTAAAGGGTTGGGCAAAAAATCAAAGTGGCAAATATAAAAAAGAAAAAGAAAGACTTGTATCTATCATTGATGAATTAGATATCAAAGCTGAATCGATTCCTTTATGTGCTACTGAAAAAGAGAATCTAAGAAAAGCGAATGAACGTGTTATTTCACTTATGCGGGATGAGGAAACCAAATGGGCTCAAAGATCCAAGGTAAAGCACATTCAAGAAGGTGGGAATAACACCAAGTATTTTCATCTCATAGCAAACGGAAAACATAGGAAGAAAAAAATATTCCAACTTGAACAAGAGGAAGGGACCATTGTGGGTGAGAACAATTTAAAAATATATATCACTGAGTTTTATAAAAAGCTATTTGGGGATCCGGATAAAAACGGTTTCTCTTTGATAGAGAATCAGGTCGCGGACATACCTCAGTTATCTTCAGAAGAAAATGATCTTCTTACGACTGCTTTTACCGAACGAGAGATATTTGAGGCTATTTCTCAGATGGAACATAACAAGGCACCCGGACCTGATGGTTTCCCGGCTGAGTTTTATCAGACTTTTTGGAAAGTTATCAAAGCTGATTTAATGGCTTTGTTTACCCATTTACATCAGCGGGAGTTACCACTTTTTAAGTTGAACTTTGGGGTGATCACTCTACTTCCTAAAAAGGAGAATGTTGTGCAAATCCAGCAGTACCGACCAATTTGTCTTCTTAATGTGAGCTTTAAATTTTTTACTAAAGTAGCAACTAATCGTATAACGGACTTGGCTCACAGGATGATTAAACCGACCCAAACGGCATTCATGCCGGGACGACACATTCTTGAAGGTGTGGTTGTCTTGCATGAAACAATTCACGAGTTACATCGTAAAAAACTTGAGGGAGTACTTTTTAAAATTGATTTCGAAAAGGCTTATGATAAAGTTAAATGGCCTTTTCTACAACAAGTACTACGCATGAAAGGTTTTGATTCAGTCTTTTGTGATTGGATCAAAGACTTTGTGCAAGGGGTAGTGTCGGCATAAGGGTCAATGATGACATTGGACATTATTTTCAAAGCAAGGGCCTTCGGCAGGGTGATCCACTATCTCCTATGCTTTTTAACATTGTTGTGGATATGTTAGCAATTCTGATTGAGAGAGCAAAGGAGGATGGTCAGGTAGGAAGTCTTATACCTCATTTGGTGGAGGGGGGAGTTTCTATTTTACAATATGTGGACGATACCATTTTGTTTATGGAACATGACCTAGACAAAGCTGTAAATATGAAGTTGATCCTGAATATTTTTGAGCAATTATCAGGGTTGAAAATTAACTTCCACAAAAGCGAGATTTTCTGTTTTGGAAAAGCAAAAGAGATGGAACACCAGTACAAGCAAATCTTTGGTTGCGAGTCGGGTTCTCTCCCTTTTAGGTATCTTGGGGTACCCATCCATTATAGAAAATTGCATAGTGCGGATTGGAATCCAATTGAGAGTTGATTTATGACCAAGTTGGGCTGTTGGCAAAGCAACATACTCTCTTATGGTGACCGCTTGGTCTTAATAAACTCGGTCCTCACTAGCCTACCTATGTTCATGCTTTCATTTCTTGAGGTACCTATTGGGGTACGTAAGCGTTTAGATTTTTTTAGATCAAGATTTTTTTGGCAAAGTCATGAATCTAAAAAGAAATATAGGCTTTCAAAGTGGAATATTATTTGTCGCCCAAAGGACCAAGGTGGACTGGAAATTGAGGTGTTAGAAATTAAAAATAAATGCCAACTAAGTAAATGGCTATTCAAAATACTTACTGAAGAAGGTATGTGGCAGCAACTTTTATCTAACAAGTACCTACACAACAAAACTTTAGCGCAAGTAGAAGAAAAGCCAACTGATTCACCATTTTGGAAGGGCCTTATGCGGGTAAAAAATGACTTCATTGCTAGAGGTTCGTTTAAAATTGGTGATGGTTTGACGATTCGCTTCTGGGAGGATGTGTGGCTTGGAGACACTTCTCTGGCTCAACAATATTCCTCTTTATATAACATTGTAAGGAAGAAACATGTCCTCCTTGCTGATGTTGTAGGTCAGGCCCCTCTAAATATTGGTTTTAGACGGGCCCTGACTGGTAATAAGTGGAATGATTGGCTTCATTTGTGTGCGAGATTAATGAGTGTCCAGCTCACAAATGAGCCTGATAGTTTTGTTTGGAATTTATCTTCCACCGGTTTATTTACTGTCAAATCTATGTACTTGGATCTAATGAATGATCACACAAGATATTTGCGTAAATACCTTTGGAAACTTAAAATCCCACTTAAGGTTAAAAAATTTATGTGGTTCCTTAGTAATAAGGTTTTGTTAACAAAAGATAATTTAGCAAAACGGAATTGGTCAGGGTGTCAAAAGTGTTGCTTTTGTGATTCGTTGGAGACAGTTGAACACTTGTTTATATCTTGTCCATTTGCAAAAATTGTTTGGCGTATTATTTTCTGTACTTATAATATTACGCCACCTACCAATATTACCAATATGTTTGGGAATTGGCTAAATGGGACCGATAAGATTACTAAAGCTAGAATACGCATTGGTGTTTCAGCTTTATGTTGGGCTATTTGGAAATGCCGAAATAATATTATTTTTAACAAACAAACTGGTACAAATTTCTTGCAGGTCTTCCGTATGGTGGCGCACTGGATCAATCTATGGTCCTACCTTACCCCGGTGGATCAGTGGGAGCCCATGGTTTTTGGATGCAACCAGCTCCTTACGGTTGCACAGGCGGCACACTAGTAGAATTCAAAATGGCTAGCTATTTGTTGCTTCTCATTTTTAGATGGTTGATCTTTGTCTCAACTTTGGCTGATCCATGATTGTAATACGTTGATATTTGTGAACTACGTAATAAAAAGGCTGTGTGCATCTATTGATGCAGAGGCCGGGGCTCTGGTCCCATTTCGAAAAAATGAAGGGCACATCCGAGGCCCCCACATTTTTCTTGAGAAATTCCAAGACCTGGTCTTCAGGTGTGGAGTTCCCTGCAAAATAGCCTGCTGACTTGTAATCTGCCGACAGCTCAACATATTTCTCATTCCTCCATGGGTTTGTGCCTATCAGTCCAACCCATTTGCTACCTTTTGCAGGAACTAAAATGCTTTCTCTTTTCGTGACCACATTGCCATAGTTGTCAATTACCGGCATGTTACGACACAAATCGGTTAAGTAGCAGCTCTCCATGTAATTATTATTGGATGAGTGATATAGGAAGTGAGAAAAAGCAATGACAGGCCTCCTTTCACAGTTCAAGTTAGCAGCCACAATCTTTCCGTAACTGTAGACAGATACAATCTGCACTTTCGCATGGTTCTGAAGCCAATCTGTCACTTTTTTCTTCTGCGAGAAACCTTCTAGAGCTTTCTGTGTACTGGGATGCACAAACAGACAGTTAGAAGATGGAAACTCCCGGTTCCAGCTAATAAGCCATGACATCCAATTCATGTCAGATGCAATACACAATCTATCATTCCGCTGACTAGCTCTAGTTATGCTCCAGAGAAATTGCAATACTGAGTGAGAAGAACTTCCAAATGAGGAAGAGCATGCATGCGGAGTCTTACACACTCCATTTATCAGCTCAAGAGAATGGGAAGGAGGAAGAGTGCGGGTACTATATGTGGAGGCAAAAGTTGATAGAAATAGCAGCATCTCTGGATGCAAACTTGATAGCTGCTGCTTCACAGCAGTAACCTTCTCATCCTTCAAAGGCAGGACTATACAGGTTGCTGGAAGGTTTTTGGAACACCCATATATCTTTTTGATATCAGAAAGGACAGTTCTGGATTCAATCCACTGAGGGACAATGTATCCAATATTACATTCTGCACAAGGCTTCTCATCAAACTTGATTTCATACCCATTGCTGAATATATGCGGCTGGCTCGATATCAGGAACACACTTTTGAATCCAATGCCTGAATCAAAAGAGACATTGATATTACAACCTGTAATTCTTAATCTAAGGGGAACATTTGATAAGAATGTACATAAACCACACAATGTAATTCTTCAACTAAAATGCCAAATATGTTATATGGCATATATGCACATTAAAAAAAATATTTCTGGGCCAGAAATAACTTGCACACCTTGCCTTAAAAACAGAAGTAAAATTTACAGACTTGTTAGATATGCATCACATGCTTAATTTTATTTATAACAAGTATGTGGTTGGTTGATCTGCTTCAGTAAGCTATTGATGAAGAGTAAAGCTCTTAGATTAGAAACATAGATGTCACTGGAGGGAAAAGGTGGTACCTGAAAAAGTTAACAAAGTTGATAATGGGCTATTCATTCAACTGGATATATGTAAGTATGGTATTGAACATGACATAGCACTAAAGACTATTTTCTTACACTAATATTTCGTAACATGCAAGTCCAGCACATCTTTTGTTTCTGATTGTGGGAATATGAATGCAAGATATCTTGCACCGTAAACGTTTCAAGCAATAGTATGCACGGAGGCATCCAAATTGTTTTCAAAATACAATTATAGTCTGACAACATGTAGTCCATCACCATTCTAATCAAGTACTAAAAAAACTCCAACCATCTTACATGTCATTTCAGCTATAGCAGCCATAACGTTTGTCATTAAAAGTTTTAACCAGTGTCGCACAAACAAAATTGAAGTTAAATATTAAAAAGTAAAATGTTTCAACTGGCCAAAAAATACAAAATGATTCTTGAGCTGCAAGATTCACCTTTTTCTCCAATGTAACCCTTGTGCCTGTTTCCCTTTTTTGTTGACTTCCCCACACGACAGATAGAATCAATATTTGATTTAGAGAATCCCCTCTCATTGTTGAAAATGAGTAAAGTTGACGATGCACCAGATCCTGTGATGTCCTTTAATGTCACTAGGAACTCCAATGATGGTGCTACTCGATCAGGGTACTCATTATCTTCAGCATTCTGATTATTGAGGAATAAAATATTAACAAAAAATGTGTGAATGAGCAAATACAACTATATTAGATGCATTGAACAAATACAATATGTATGTCAAAGGATGCACCCTTAGAAAATGAGAGTTTATCTCTTCATAAGATTTGAGAAAACAAGCACATGTAGCAGCACACAACTTCGGCATAGTCACAGTAATTGCAACTCTTGATATGAAAACTGTATCACGTTATCTTATCAAATGGGTAGACTAAAAATAGCAGGGAGGTAATGGAAATACATGTCTAATTCAATACTATTAGAAATATAACGAACACATTCAATCATTACCAAGAACTCATCAAATATATAGCTTTTAACATCTAAAACAAAACATGTAGACCATCACAGGCTGGCTGGTTCTAAGAAATAGCATTTGTAGTTCTGTACTTTGCCATGTATTAAAAGACTGATCAAAGTTCATGGGAGTATTAAGCAGGAGAAGATACCTCTAATGTGCATATTACAAAAGGAAAAACATAGGGTGACTTGTTCAAAGAAATAGCATTTGTAATTCAGTATTTTGCCATGTATCACAAAAATGGTCAAAGTTCAAGTGAATATTCAGCATGAGAAGATATCTCTAATGTGGATACTACAAAAAAAAATACTTCATTCACCTCAAGGGATGCATTGGATACTAGTGTCAGTAAGTGAGACCATGTCACCAAGAAACCATAATGAGTACTACCGCCATTCATAAATAAACAGATAGTGTTTCAAAAGCATGCAGATAAACTTCTCTATCTAGGTTGGTTAGTTTGGCAAGGAATTCATGACATATTTCGTTTGACATGAAAAAATATTCATAATATACTTCTTCCTAGCATGGTTCATACAAAAGTAATAGTTAAATTTGCATACTAGAGACCATGATCGCACTTGAGTTAAAAGTATATTTGGCCATGTGTTATTTAATTTTTTGAAAACCATAAGTTTATTTCTACCTAGTTAAATAAATAGGTTCATGGCCTAACCATCAAACTGCATTTTAGACAGATGGTTTTGGCACATATTCATATTTAAGTATTTAAATTTGCCTCTTGGAGTATAACATTCAATCATGTCCCAACTAGTTTTGCAAGAATGTAGAAAGGCTAGTCTAAAGAGGATGAAACACCAGATCTAACACTTTCAATTGCAGAATGGCAGAAAAATGTACTCTAGGCTAAACCTAAATTGGTTGTTTTGGGTCTCAAGTTGTTTATTATTGCGGGAAAGATCTAAAGTTGATCTCAGTTTTCCATAAAACTGAATTTTTTTACACTGGATTTGAATATGATCATATTTCTTTACTGTAGAAGTATTCCTGAAATAGTTATCAACTGTTCAGGTGGAAATTAAAACAATTTAACATTGTCCCTCCATTTCTTGGAACACATGGACTCTATCCACCATAAGTACAAATATGAGTTAAGAAGTTAGATATAAAAACACTGATGTCAAAATGCAAATTCAACAAATAAGCGTGGACGTTGCTTTCGTGCTGACACAGTGCCTAGTCCGAAGGAAAAAAAACCTCCTTACATCGCTTAAGTAGTCCGTTGATCCTATGCAACTGACCTACTGAAGGATAGTTCTGTTAGGCCTCCAATGAGCTCACAGGACATTATGGTGAGCAGAGAAACCAAGAGCTGTTTAGCACTAAAAATACTGTGTCGAAATGTAAGGAGGTTAATAAAATGTATGTAAAGGAAATGACTCTGTATTAAATAAAATGTATTGAAAAAATTAAAAACAAAGATTTGTTGCTTCGTATTTGAGAAAGAAGGAAAGTAGAAGTAAGAGAGAGATGACGAAAAAATTATTGAATACATGAATAAGTTAATGGGATTTCAGCACAAGTGGTGAAGAAAAGCAAGATTCTTCACCTGGACGATCTCCATAAGGAAGTGCACATCCTTGGAGTAGAGCTCCTGGCTCAGGTAGTTCACCGCCTGGTGCATGTCCTCCGACAGCGGGTTCTGCTCGCCGCGGCCGATGTAGTAGCGCTCCCGACGGATTTTCTCCACATGCTCCCGGGCGGCCTCTGCTGGCGACGACATTAGGAAGCTCAATGGGCTCCGGAGTCCGGAGGGGAGGAGATGGGAAGTGGAGGAGTGGGGCGCTTCCTGGGTTTCTTCGCGGCTTTTAAAGACTTGCTTGTGTCGATTGGGTATCCTTGCGGTCGCACAAAAGCCTTTATTTTTTCGTTAACTCCCAATAAAGAAGGCTTCATTTCCCCAGGAGAGATGGGAAGTTCAAATATACATGCTCACAATGCTTTTTATTTTCTGAGTGTGTTTGTGATTTTGTGGATTTCGTTGTATAGAGGCATCATTCTGCAGTGTCCAGGAAAGATAGGTTGTATAACAGCGAGAACATAGTCGAATGAATTCTAAGCAGACTCAATACAGAAAGTAGAATTAACATGAAGTGTAGGGCTTTCTTCTCTCTATTAATTATTCTCATGTTTCGAACAAAAGTGTGTGGCGGATGTGTCTTCACCGGCATCTCTTTCCCATACTATTTTCTTTCTATTTTCTTTCCGCCAACTTTCATACGTACGTGTTAGGCCAACTCCAACAGACCCGCGGGTCCGATCCTCTCCTCTCGCACCTAGGCCACGGCCCAATGCGCACCCGCAAAGCGAGAGCTAGCCCTAGACCCGTCCGTTTCGGCGCAAACCGGGCCGAAAGTTGACGCTGGTTTGCGGGGGCACGGATTGTCCGCGCGCCCGTGCTGTGTCCTGCACTTTCACGCCCCTGGTCCTTTCGTCGGCCACAAACTCGTGTCCTACTCCCTGCTTCCCTACCCTCCTTCTCCCCCCCCCCCCCCCGCCACAGCGACACCCTCCCTCCCGAAAGGCCGTCATCGGAGTCCGTTGCCTCCTCCTGGAAGGCCACCTTCCCTCCTCTTTGTCGTTGAAGCCTCTTTGTCATTGAAGCATCCAGTACCCAAAGATCTCATCGTCCTCGGGCGTCGAGTTGGCCTTCTCCTGGGCCGCACTCCACCTGTTCGACCATTTTCCCCGGTGTACAGGTTGTGCATTCTACCACCTTCGCATCGTCCTTGTCCTCGTCCTAGAGGACTGAGCTCATCCGTCTCATCGTGCAGACCATGGACGACAGTGGGGACAAGTTCTTCAAGAAATATGTCATGTCGTCCTCCGACGAGTCCAACGATGACAGTGAACTTTTGCTCGCCATGGCCGTGCTCCTCCATCAGCACAATGAGGAGACGAAATGAACGTATCGTGGCTCGGTCAAGGGCCGGGTGGTGGCGCTGGAACGTGGCCGAATCGTCGGCCACGAGATGTTGTTTTGGGTTACTTCCACCGCACTAGGCCTTTGTACCCTCCTCCACTTTTTGGCGGCGCTTTCGGATGTCAAGGAAGGTGTTCATGCGTATTCTTCATGGAGTGAGGTATCATGACGACTACTTCTCTTTGAAGAAAGATGCGACCGGTAAGCTTGGCTTCACCTCCTACCAAAAATGTATCGTAATTATTCGCATGCTTGCTTACGGAGTAGCTGCTCATTGTGTCGATGAGTAATTGTGCATGAGCGAGTCTACTTGTCTGGAAGCAATGTACAAGCTCTGCAAAGCTATGGTGGCCGTTTTTGGTGAAGAATTCCTGAGGCCACCCAATGCAGAGGACACTCGCTGGCTCTTGGCTTTCAATGAAACCAGAGGGTTTTCAGAAATGATTGGAAGCATAGATTATATGCACTAGGAGTGAAATAACTATTCATTTGCCTGGCATAGACAATATAAAGGACATGCAAAGGGGTGCACAATCATACTTGAGACTCTTGCATCACATGATCTTTGGATTTGGCACTCTTTTTTGGCATGGCTGGTTCCCACAATGACATATGTGTTGTTCAGATGTCCAATGTGTTTTCTAGACTTGCAGAAGGCACCGCTCCCCGTGTGAACTATCGGGTGCGAGGCCACACCTACAACAAGGCATATTACCTGGCAGATGGTATCTATCATACTTGATCTACCTTGGTAAAGACCATACTCAACCCCACCAAACAGAAGCATAAGAGGTTTGCCAAGGAGCAGGAAGTCGCTAGAAAGGATGTGGAGCGAGCCTTTGGTGTGCTCCAATCCCGTTGGGCTATAGTCCGGAACCCTGCTAGAACTTGGAGCAAAGACATAATGTGGGAAGTGATGACGGCTTGTGTGATCATGCACAACATGATCGTCAAAGATGAGCTTGATGAAAGCATCTATGACCAAGGCTAGGAATTTCAGGAAGAATTGGTTGAACATACACCGGGTTCGCCACCTAGTTTTGTGGAATTCATGCAGGTGCATCATGAGATTCGAGATCGGGCTACTCACAACCAACTCCAGAATGATTTGGTTGATCATATATGGGAATTTGCTGGACATCAACCAACAGAGCAGCCGGATAACTAGCTTATGCCTCTTGTTTATTCAATTTTAATTTCATACTATAAACTTGATATGTACTCTATTTGTTGTAAACTATCTATTTTAATTTGAATTGCAGAACTTTTTTGGTTTATATGAATTTGTGTATATCTGAAAACATCACATAGTAGTTCTGAGGGAAAATGAGGAGGGGACACCGTTGGGTGCAAACAGACCGAAATGGTCAAAACGCTTGTCCTTTTTGGGGGCGTTGGAGTTGGCCTTAGGGTATCTCCACTGGTATGACCCAAATCGGCAACACAAACCATACGATTTGGTCTGGATGGGTCGGCCCGCAGAGAAATTTGGGTCCCGGTCCGGGCATGTCTAGCGACGCGCTTAGCGGCGCAACCAACCTATATGTGTTGGTCTGTTGGCCGTAGACACAAAAATAGTTTAAAATTCAAACTAAATATAAAAGCATGCTAATTTGCTAAAAATTTACATAGATTCATAGATAATTTACATAGAAAAAATAAAAAGGTTGCCCTAGCTACGGCCCTTGGTCTGTGGCGCCGTGGCCATCTAGTCCTTGCCGCCATAGGAGACAAGATAGATGTACGATGGCGGCGCCCGGAGGTTCTGGTTCGGGTAACGCATGCGTCGACATCGGCGGGTCGATTACCTGCTAGGGACACGCTAGCCACTCGAGCTGAGGCTATGGCGACAGTGGTGTCGGCCAACTCCATCCCGAGCTAGGAGCTACCGGTGGCACCCTGATGACCCACAAGTATAGGGGATGTATCGCAGTATTTTCGAGAGAAGTTAAACCCAATTTATTGATTCGACACAAGGGGAGCCAAAGAATATTTATAAGCCTTAACAACTAAGTTATCAATTCAGCTGCACCTGGAAACAATCTTGCTCACAGCAGTTTATCAGTAGCAACAGTTTTGTAGTAGGAATAGCAAATTAGCAGCAACAGTGAAGTAAAGGCAGTAGTAACAATAGAAGTAAACAGTGGGATTCGAGTGCGGTAGGCATAGGGATGGATCGACGGGCGGTGCATGGACAAGACAATTCACGTAGCAATCAGAACATAGGGTAATTGCAGATAAATAAGATAAAGCATCCAAGTACTAGATAATCCTAGGCATGTGTTCCATATATAGTCATATGTACTCGCAATGAGAACTTACACAACATCTTTTGTCCCGCCAGCCCGTTTGCAGCGGGGTCTCAAGGGAACTACTAGCAATTAATGTGCTCCTTTTACTAGAGCACCGGAGCAAAGCATTAACACTCCGTGAACACATGTGATCCTCACATCAAAGCCATTCCCTCCGGTTATCCCGATTTCTCTCACTTCGGGGCCATTGGTTCCGGACAACAATGTGTGTATACAACTTGCAGATAAGACCAAAAACAATACTATCATAATGAATCAATAACATGTTCAGATCTGAAATCATGGCACTCGGGCCCTAGTGACAAGCATTAAGCACAACAAGTCGCAACAAAGTCATAAAGCACTAATAAAAGATACTAGGCACCATGCCCTAACAATCTGATGCCATTACATGAACGATCTCATCCAATCCCTACCATCCCCATAGCCTACAGCGGGGGATTACTCACTCATAGATGGGGGAAACATGGATGGTCGATGGAGAAGCGATGGTGACGATGATGGCGATGATCTCCTCCAATTCCCCGTCCCGGCAGAGTGCTAGAATGGAGTTTCTGGTGCTGTTTCGTGGAATATGGTGGTGGCGGCGGAGCGGAACTCCTTTTGAAAAAACGTCGAACCCCCCGGAGTTTTTAGGTCAGAAGGCTCCTTATAGGCGAAGAGGGAGACCGAGGGGGTGCCTGGGGGGCCCACACGACCCCCTGGCGCGGCCTGGCCTGGCCCACGCCACCAGGTGGTGTGGCCACCCCCTAGCTCTTCTCCGTCTCGTATTCTGGCTCCTAGAGTCTTCGGGTGAAATAGGATTTTTGGCATATTTTCCGGGATTTTTCCTGATAGTTGATTTTCTGCATAAAAAGTAGACATCAAGGCAATTCTGCTGAAAACAGCGTCAATCCGCATTAGTTGCATCCAAATCACACAAGTTTAGATGAGAAACAATAGCAAGAGTGTTCGGGAAAGTAGATACGTTTTGGACGTATCAACTCCCCCAAGCTTAGCTTATTGCTTGTCCTCAAGCAATTCAGTTGAAAACTGAGTGCGATAAAAGAACTTTCACGAACACATTTGCTTCATATGATGTAAATATTCTCAGCAATGTGATCAACTACTTAGATAGTTCATAATAAAGAGTATGCAACTAAGTTTACTTAATAGGCATTGCAAGCTATGAAGAGATTCCAAATCAAAAATAATAAGTAGCATGAAGTATAAACATAAGCAACATTACAATGCTCATAAAAAGGTATGATAGAGTGGTATCTCGCTTGCCTTTGATTAATATCAAGGCACCTCTGAAGTTCAAGTGATGACTAGAAGTAAAGATATCAAGGATGCAAGCATCAAAGTCATAACACAAATAGTCAAGTAATGGGACAAGCACAAAGAATGACAACTATGCTCTCAAGAAGGTGCTCAAAGAATAAATGGAGACTCAACAAGTAAAGAAAAATGTTTTGAATAATTTTGAAAGGCTTCCAAATGCTGAAAGTATGATACTCATTAGCTTTGAGCTCTCATTGCCCCTATCATAAGCATCTTTAATGTGGTTAAGGTGAAAGTGAGGTCCAATCTTAGTTATATGCTTAACAGACTATAAACTGAAAATCCCAAGTCCCTTGAGTACGAGGGCCGCTCCTCATGCTACTCAACTTTAGTTACCTGTAAGTTCTTGTCATCGTAAGTATGTGCGTATCATAGAGAACCGCCAACGGGGTATCCCTTGCCCGATGATATGGAAGAATCCCCATATCAAAATGACAAGGCAAGCAGATAATGAGTATCTCAGCAATCTTCTTATTTACCATGGGAAAATGGTGTTTTTTCTCTCTTTCCTCTTTTCATAATTCTCTTTTTTTTCTTTTTCTCAATAGCTATCTCTCTCTTTTTTTATAAGAAGAATGCTTCATAGATATCATTATGGTTACGCTGCAGGTTTCCACCATGTCAGCATGGATTAGACCAGCGGCCCAGGCGTTTCTCTAACACACATACATAACTCCATGGACTGACAAGCTCCCCTTTTATTTCCCACCGACGACATCCGCAAACAAAAGAGCAAGGTATCAATTGGGTATATATTTACAAGTGTTGAAAGCATTCCCTATGACAGCACGGTTCTGCTAATTCCCAGCCTATAATTTGCAAGGATATAACTTTCATGGAGAGTCACAATGGTTTAGGTTTATTAAGTGCAGGAAATAAAGTGTGCCATCAAGTTCGTGAGAGCTTTACTAACTAACTTTCTCATAACAATCAAACATTTTATTCGGAAGAAAACAAGGCATATTAAATATGCACGGAAGTAGAAAATGATGCTAATAGGTAGGTATGGTGGACACTTTGGCAATATTTGGTTTAAGGGAGTTGGAAACATGAGTAAAACACTCAGTGCAAGTGAAGGCTAGCAATAGTAAGGGAGCGACCAACGAGAGAGCAATAGCTGTCATTATCATGCTTACAACAAAACATGACTACTCATGGCATGAAAGTGATTCAAGATCCTCAAGGCAAAATAACTGATTATTACAGTCATATGCATGCATGAGCATGCATGAGCAGTCATATGCATGCATGAGCATGTGCCAAGTCAACTCAAATGAAACATTCATAGGAGGATACCACGGTGTCATACCAATTTATGAATGGAGCAATGCAAGCAAACATTCATAAGACATGCTACAAACTATTAGCCAGCTGGAGCTAATAGTTAGAAAGCAAGAACTACTAAGCATCCATAGATAACATACACCCTACACGAACAGACTAAGCATGCCCACAGTGATGAGTATATGTACAAAAAATGAAAACAAATAGAGTTCGTTACCAGCCTCTTACCACGCCTCAAGTTGTCATTAATCCTCATTATTGCTCTTCACTTGTGTGGCTTGAATAATAATATGAAACCAATATTCCATTGAGGACTGCCGAACCCTGTAGCCAACTTACAAAAACCAAAGAAGAATGACAAATATTTTTGTTGTTTTTGATTTTTAAAACAAGAACCAAAAGGAAAAACAAGCAAAGCAAAATCTTTTTGGTTTTTTCGAATGGTTTAAACAAAGCAAAAAGAGAAAAACAAACCAAGGCAAAAAGAAGAAGCAAACCAAAGAGAAACAAAAGAAATATTTTTGGTCTTTTTGTGTTTTAGAAAGCAAAAGCAAAGAAGAACGAAAACTAAAAAGAGAACGAAAACATGAATATACAAAGTACCGACACAACATGATATGGAGATGAGTGCGGTGTCGGCGTACCTCCCCCCAAGCTTAGGCTTTTGGCCTAAGTGGGTATCAATCCATGTACGAATAGGGGTTCCAAGCAGGCGGATCTTGATAAGAATGGTCGTAGTTGGGTCCATGGGAAGAAGAAGAAGCTCCCCAATCATAAGCAGGCTGCTGATATGAAGACTCTCCCTCATTCGAGGGCTGGACCGAATCATCTGTGACCTCCCTTCTAGTGTCCTGCTCCTGTTGGGAGAGTTCTCCCAAGTACGTGTCAAGCTCCTCCTTAGTGAGGGACCATCCTTCCCTATTATCAAGGTTAAACAAAACAGGTGCAGGCAAAAGAACAACACGCTCGGACTTGCTCTTTCTCCAACCAGCTTTGAGAAAGGTTATTTCATAAGATAACTCACTCATACTAGCCCACGAGGAAACAAATTTATGCTGTATCATGGAATTAAGATCAAGGCTTTCTATGGAAAACTGTAGGTCTAGATGATGAGGCACTAAACCATGCATTGCTAGTAAACGAGAAGCAATGAGGCCTCCACAAATTCCACCTTTCTCACGGTTAGCAGCAAGATGGAAAGCTATCAAAGGACCTAAGTTGTAAGACCTATCGCGTTTAAGAGTAGCAGAGATAAATGCTAGATCAAACAAAGATAACTTATTGGCAGTTTTCCTAGCAAGAACACACTTGGCAATAAAGTAGGCAAAGTAGCGAATGGAGGGAAGATGAATGTTACAGATTTTCCCACTCTCCTTCGAGAAGCTGCTCCCTTGGCAAATTTCTGCGTATAAATCCATGAGTGGTCCAGGTCTCTCCTTAATCTTTCTACATGATCCCCATTGAGGTACCTTAATAGCTACACAAAAATCATCAAGAGAAAGGTCGATAGCAATATTGTAAATTTTGTAATGGACCATGGGGTTAGGCAAAGAGTGACTAAATTGGAAGTCCTGCACCACAGACATGGTTAGCTTCACAAATTGACAAGGTTCATCTTCCAAAAAGTGCTCTAACCCTGCATTAGAAACCAAAGTATGGAAATCTTGAAGAATTCCTGTAGCTCTCATGAACTCAGAGCATGGATAAATGGAGGGAAAACTTCCTCCTCCCGGTGGACCTTCATGATCTCAGGCACACATAATTCATGTTGGTTTAGGTGGTGCTCACTCATCTTCTATTCTGAAATTTTAAACACCTATTAAACAAGTGATTGCAAAGTGAATATAATGAAGGATTCTACTCATAGGGACTTGTAAGAGGCCTAAACATGCATCAAAACTATATCTCTAAGCATCAAACAAGCTTACAAGCTCTCATAACCAGTCACCTACAGCAGCAAAATACTCAACATACAATCCACTAAACTCAAATATACTTGGACAAGGAGAGGAGTCACATACCAGGGAACAAATGCTCCAAATTTCAGCAAGAAAGATGGGCTGAGCAAGGAGATCGAAAAAATCGAGAGCAAGCACAGTAAGAACGCGATTTTGAGCAATGAACTGGAGCTTACTCGGGAGAGAGAAGAAAGTGGCAGGTGAGAGAGTTAGTGGGGGGCCAGGGGTGGCCCACACTAGGGCATGGCGCCACCTAGGTCAGGCCATGCCACCAGGTGGTGTGCCTGCCTGGTGGATCCCCCTGGTACCTCCCAGGTACTCCTCTACCCCTTTTTTCATGCAAAAATTTAATATGAATTTTCTAGAATTTTTCGAGACACTTTATTTTTGGGCAATTTCAGGCATAGAAGAATGATTTTCTGACAGACAGATATTTTATTTTTATTTTTGGAAACACAATGCAAAGACAAAACAAAGCTAGAACTACAGAAGTTCTAAGACACTCTAACAAGCAAGCAACTAACAACAAAAAGAAAACTAAACGAAAGCAAAAACTAAAATGCATAGGATAGAAGTAAACGGGGATAATCATAGTGAAAACATTGTTTTGTTCAATGAAATCCTTTTGTGAACAAGGTTGATCAGGTCTTGCTACCAAAACAATTCCATATTAGACAAAACTTTGTATTGCACTAATGATTATGTTACCTCAACTTTGATAGCAATGGTCCCAATCATAATAGTTTCAAATTTTTCTCTTGGTATGGGACAATATATTTCTCCAACTTGAATGCCATCAACATGTTCAATTGAATTCAAACCATAATTCCTTTCAATCTTCTTGGGGAAATAGACAGTATGTTCCTTGTCATTAACATTGAAAGTCACCTTTCCTTGATTACAATTAATAATAGCTCCTACAGTATTAAGAAAAGGTCTCCCAAGAATAATAGACATATTATCATCTTCAGGCATTTCAAGCACAACAAAATCAGTTAATATCAAGCAATTTTGAGCCACTTGAATAGGTACATCCTCACATATACCCACAGGAATAGTGGTAGATTTATCAGCCATTTGCAAAGATATATCAGTTGGTATTAATTTTTCAAGTTGAAGCCTCTTATAGAGAGAGAAAGGCATAACACTAACTCCAGCTCCCAAATCACACAAAGCAGTTCTAACATAACTATTCTTAATAGAGCAAGGGATAGTTGGAATCCCTGGGTCTCCAAGTTTCTTAGGAACCTTACCATTGAAGGAATAATTAGCAAGCAGAGTAGAAATTTCTTCATTAGGGATCTTCCTTTTATTCGAGACAATGTACTTCATATACTTTGAGTAAGGAGGCAATTTAATAGCATCAGTCAAAGGAATTTACAAGAATAAAGGCTTCATCCACTCACAAAACTTATTATAGTGTTCATCTTCCTTTGACTTGTGTTTCTTATCAGGAAAAGGCATAGGTTTTTGGACCCAAGGTTCTCTTTCACTACCATGTTTCTTAGCAATAAAATCCTCTTTAGTGTATTTGGTATTCTTAGTGTGGTTTTCAGGTTCTTCTTCAACTTTTTATTCATTAGGAACTTCATTTTCTTCATTACCACTTTCAGTTTCAGCATCAGAGATAGATATACTATTAGGATCTATAGCAGGTTCAGAGGGTTCTACAATAGTTTTATGTTTCTTTTTCCTTTTCTTACGAGTAGAGCCACTATTTTCAGCTTGTTGAGAATCCTGCTCAATTCTTTTGGGATGCCCATCAGGATATAGAGGATCTTGGGAAACAGCTCCACTTCTAGTTCTAATTTCATAAGCATGTTTTTCTTTAGCAGCATTAACTAGCAAGTCATTTTGCACTTTAACGAGTTGCTCTATTTGAGTTTGAACCATTTCAAAGTGTTTAACAATCATTTTAACATTATTAGAGGTTCTTTCCACAATATCTTTCAACTCAACAATAGCTCTAGTGTTTTTCAATTAGATGATTTTGCATCGTTTTATTAAAGTTATCTTGCTTAACAATAAAGATATAGAATTCTTCTAGGCATTGATTAGGAGGTTTAGAGTAAGGGATATCACCTTCATCAAAGTGTTGGAGAGAGTGTACCTCAATAGTGGATGAGTAGGGAATAGGCTTACATAATTCTTCAATAGGAGGTAAATTCTTGACATCTGTAGCTTTAATTCCCTTCTCCGTAAGACATTTCTTAGCTTCCTTCATCACTTCATCATTTAATTCAATAACTCCCCTCTTCTTTGATGTTGAAATAGGCACCGGAATAGGAGGTTCAGGTACAATTACTTCAGGTATAGCTTGTTTAGGAGGAGTCCAATCTTCATAATTCTTACTTATTTTAGCCATTAATTCCTCAGCTTCCTTAGGAGTCCTATTCCTGAAAACACAATCAGCACAACTATCTAGGTATGTCCTAGATTCTTTGGTCAGTCCATTATAAAATATATCAAGAAGCTCATTCTTAGGTAATGGACTTCCAGCCTGTGCATGAATTAAAGCACAAAACCTTGCCCAAGATTCAGGCAATACCTCTTTTTCTCCCTGTTTAAAATCAAAAAGTTCCTGCAAAATAGCATGTTTAGCACTAGGAGGAAAATATTTCTGCAGAAAAGTACTAATCAAGCTCTCAGGGCTATCAATATATCCAAGAGGTAAATTACTAAACCAAGTTTTAGCTTCTCCTTTCAGTGAAAAAGGGAAAATCTTAGCAACAAAGTAAGTATGCATCTTAATATCATCAGAAAACAAGCCACTCATGGTAGAAAGTTCATTCATATGTGCTACCGCACTTTCATTCTTAGTCCCACAAAAAGGTTCTTTCTCGATAAATAGCTACATAAGATAGATCGAGAGAGAAATCATAATCTTTATTTGTAATGTTTATGGGAGAAACAACAAACTTAGCAATAGGAGACAATTTGGGTCTAATAGTACACCTCTCAAGGAGACTCTTAGCAGCGCTCCTATCATGGGTGTTTTTACATTCTTTAATAAATTCATCGGTCATTTCAACATAACCATCTTCAATATCATAACTTTCACTAGACTCAAGTGAACTAACAGGTGTGGTAGTGTCTTCATTAGGAGTTTCGGTATTTCCAGCTATAGTTCTAGCAATCGTAGCATCTAGGAAAGGACCTAATGAACCACTCTTATCAAGCACAGTAGAAGCAGCATCATAAGCATCAGAAGTTTCAGATTCAGCAGTAGTAGCAGTGTGTGTAGTATGTGTATGTGGTGGTGTAACGAGCTTACTTATAACAGATGGTGAGTCAAGAGCAGCAGAGGTGTTTAGAACCGTACCTCTTCTTGTAGTGGATGGTAAAATAAGAAACTTGCCATCACCAGACTTACCCATGATGGATGTATAGCAGCGAACAATAGAGAATCCAAGTGAACTTGATAAATAAAGCTATGGTCCCCGGCAACGACGCCATAAAATAGTCTTGATGACCCACAAGTATAGGGGGTGTATCACAGTATTTTCGAGGGAAGTTAAACCCAATTTATTGATTCGACACAAGGGGAGCCAAAGAATATTTATAAGCCTTAACAACTGAGTTGTCAATTTAGCTGCACCTGGAAACAATCTTTCTCACAGCAGTTTATCAGTAGCAACAGTTTTGTAGTAGGAATAGCAAAGTAGCAGCAGCAGTAAAGTAAAGACAGTAGTAACAATAGCAGTAAACAGTGGGATTCGAGTGCGGTAGGCATAGGGATGGATGGACGGGCGCTGCATGGACAAGACAATTCACATAGCAATCAGAACATAGGGCAATTGCAGATAAATAAGATAAAGCATCCAAGTACTAGATAATCCTAGGCATGTGTTCCATATATAGTCATACGTGCTCGCAATGGGAACTTGCAGAACATCTTTTGTCCTGCCAGCCCGTTTGCAGCGGGGCCTCAAGGGAACTACTGGCAATTAAGGTGCTCCTTTTAATAGAGCACCGGAGCAAAGCATTAACACTCCGTGAACACATGTGATCCTCACATCAAAGCCATTCCCTCCGGTTATCCCGATTTCTCTCACTTCGGGGCCATTGGTTCCGGACAACAACGTGTGTGTACAACTTGCAGATAAGACCAAAAACAATACTATCATAATGAATCAATATGATGTTCAGATCTGAAATCATGGCACTCGGGCCCTAGTGACAAGCATTAAGCACAACAAGTCGCAAAAAAGTCATAAAGCACTAATAAAAGATACTAGGCACCATGCCCTAACAATCTGATGCCATTACACAAACTATCTCATCCAATCCCTACCATCCCCATAGCCTACAGGAGAGGATTACTCACTCATAGATGGGGGAAACATGGATGGTCGATGGAGAAGCGATGGTGACAATGATGGCGATGATCTCCTCCAATTCCCCGTCCCGACAGGGTGCCAGAACGGAGTTTCTGGTGCTGTTTCGTGGAATCTGGTGGTGGCGGCGGAGCGGAACTCCTTCTGGAAAAACGTCGAACCCCCCGTTGTTTTTAGGTCAGAAGGCTCCTTATAGGCGAAGAGGGAGACCGAGGGGGTGCCTGGGGGGCCCACACCACCCCTGGCTCTTCTCCGTCTCGTATTCTGGCTCCTAGAGTCTTCGGGTGAAATAGGATTTTCGGCATATTTTCCGGGATTTTTCCTGATAGTTGATTTTCTGCACAAAAAGTAGACACCAAGGCAATTCTGCTGAAAACAGTGTTAGTCCGCATTAGTTGCATCCAAATCACACAAGTTTAGAGGAGAAACAATAGCAAAAGTTTTTGGGAAAGTAGATACGTTTTGGACGTATCACACCCACGCCGGCAACGGCGGGGAGGAGGCAGTGAGGCGTTGATCTCCGCGACCATCCCGTCAGCTGGACAGTGTCATGGTAGCCCACCCATTTGGCGTCCTCCTCCTCCATAGACGTAGCCATGACCTATTCGAGGATGGTGTCCTTGTCGTGTTGGGTCCGCATCATACAAAACAAAAAATCCTACGATGAGAACTATACGCCAAGATCTATCTACTAGATACAGAGCAACGAGTGGACATACATCCATCGAGAACTTACCCTCGAAGACAACGAGTTTTGGTAACGAGTAGGAACTCGTGGTTGATGTAGTCGTACACTTGTAGATCTCAAGATCGTGTGGAAGTCCGAGCGCCGCAAATCAGCAGCGCATCCATCCTCGCACACACGTTCAAGTCACCGGACAACCTCCACCTCCTCGCTCCAGCGATGCAGCGGAAGCAGCAACTCCTTCTAGACGAAATGCCACCAGGAACATGTATCTCGCTAATCTGAGACCATGGGGGAATAATTCTAGAGGGGGAGAGAGATCCTTCACGAGGAGGTGTGAGGAAGAAGGAGGAAGAGGGGGGCCTTTTATAGGAGGAGGGGGTGCCCCTTCCCATGGCCGACGCCTCATGGGGGGTGACCCCTCACCTCCCCCATTCATGTGGTGGTAACCCCTCCACATTAAAATGCCTCTTCACATTCCCTTTTAAAGTCTCCACTTTAAATGCATTAAAATTCTCTAAGTTTAATGCTCTCTCATTTAATAAAACTCTTTTATTATATTTATTCAGAATTTTTTAATTACTTTAATTAACAAACATTCACATAAAACCCCTTGCAACATTTCAATATTACATGCAGCACCACTTTCTGCAATTTCACCCGACACAATTCCAGTTTCTATCGAAACAATTCCTGCGCTTTGCAATTCTTTCGTCTGAAACATATGTCCTCCACAATGGTGTCCGGTAACTCTTAAGTGTGTCACCCTACGGTTCACGAAAAATGCAGACATGATTGAGACTCCTCTCAGATCAATAATCAGAAGCGGGACCTGGAGATCCATACTGACTCCTGCATATTCAACGATGACTTCTGTGATCATGAGAACCTTTAACGCTAGTAACTTAATCCCTTTGTCTGATGATATAATACATGTCCGAGATTCGATCATCGGTATCCAAATACCTAGTTTGATCACGTTACCGACATGCACTCTTTTCTCGTTCCTGTGATATAACATTCTAGTGATCACATCACTTGCTTGCAAGCTATCTTAATGTAATATCACCGAGAGGGCCCAGAGTATATCTATCCGTCAACAGGATTGACAATTTCCACTCTTGATCCATGAACCTCAACATAACACCTTCGTAGCAGTAAACCCATCTTTATAGTCACCCTGTTACGGTGTGACGTTTGATGTTATCAAGATACTCTTCCGGTGTTAGCAATTGACATGATCTCATGGTCTATGGATAAAGCTTACTTCGTATGATGTTATAGCAATATAAACATAATGACTTGATCGTAATGCTATACTTCGAATGAATGTTCATCACATCATTTCACAAATGTTGTGACCTTGTTATTAACAACATCCAATGTCCATGATCAGGAAACCGTGATCATCTTGTTAATCAACAAGCTAGTCTATAAGAGAGGCATAACTAGGAACCCTTTTTTTATTAAAACACACATGTATTGACGTTTCCGATCAATACAATTATAGCATGCAAAATAAACATCTATCATATACGAGGAATACATAATAACAACTTTATTATTGCCTCTCAGGGCATATTTCCTTCAGTCTCCCACTTGCACTAGAGACAATAATCTAGTTCACATAGTGATAAATCTAACACCCATGGAGTTCTGGTGTTGATCATGTTTTTCCCTAGGGAGAACTTTAGTCAACGGATCTGCTACATTTAGGTCTGTGTGTACTTTACAAATCTTTATATCTCCATCCTTGACATGCTCGCGGATGGAGTGAAACCGGCGCCTAATATGCTTGGAATTCTTGTGAGACCTTGGTTCCTTGGCGTTGGCTATGACTCCATTGTTGTCACAATAGATCACCATTGGGTCCAATGCACTAGGAACCACACCTAGTTCCGTTATGAACTCTTTCATCCAAACCGCTTCCTGCGCTGCTTCTGAAGCAGCAACATATTCCGCCTCTGTCGTTGATCCAGCCACCACAGGTTTTTTGGAACTCCTCCAACAAAATGCTGCTCCGTTCAAGAGAAATAGTATCCGGATTGAGACTTAGAGTCATCCGGATCGGTGTCAAAGCTAGCATCGACATAACACTTAGCGACTAGCTCTTCTTCACCTCCGTATACAAGAAACATATCCCTAGTTCTTCTCAAGTACTTCAAGATATTCTTGACCACTATCCAGTGTTCCGAACCTGGATCGGATTGTTACCTACTAGTCAAACTAATAGCATGTGCCACATCCGGTCTTGTACATAGCATGTCATACATTATAGAGACTATGGCCGAGGCATAGGGGATCTTATCCATTATCTCTCTTTATTCCGCCGTAGCCGGACTTTGAGTCTTGCTCAATGTCTTGCCTTGCAACATAGGTAAGAACCCCTTCTTACTTCTGTCCATATTAAACTTCTTTAATATCTTATAAAGGTATGTACTCTGCGATAGCCCAATTAGGCGCCTTGATCTATCTCTATAGATTTTAATGCCTAATATATATGACGCTTCACCAAGGTCTTTCATCGAAAATTTGCTGTTTAGATAACTTATAACACTCTTTAAAAGATCTATATCATTTCCAATCAATAATATGTCATCCACATATAATATTAGAAATGCCACATTGCTCCCACTCACTTTCTTGTAAATACAAGCATCTCCATAAGTTTGGACAAATCCAAACTCTTTGATCACCTCATCAAAGCAGAGATTCCAACTCTGGGATGCTTGCTTCAGTCCATAGATGGATCGCTGAAGTTTCCATACCTTATCAGCATCCTTAGGCTCAACAAAATCCTTAGGCTGTATCATATACAACTCTTCTTCAATATTACCATTGAGGAACGCAGTTTTGACATCCATCTGCCATATTTCATAATCGAAATATGCAGCAATTGCTAACATAATCCTAACCGACTTTAGCATCGCTACAGGAGAGAATATCTCATCGTAGTCAACTCCTTGAATTTGTCGAAACCCCTTTGCGACAAGTCGAGCCTTATAGATGGTCACATTACCCATCAGCATCAGTTTTTCTTTTGAAAATCCATTTATTCTCAACGGCCTTTCGATCGTGAGGTAAGTCTACCAAGGTCCAAACCTGGTTTTCGTACATGGATTCCATCTCGGATTTCATGGCTTCTAGCCATTTGTTGGAATTCGGGCTCATCATCGCTTCTTCATACGTCGCAGGATCATCCATTTCATCAACCATGAAATTCATAATAGGATTGTTGTATAGTTCAGGAGCTGCACGTGTCGTACTTGACCTGCGAGGTTCGGTAGTGTCCTCTTTCGGAGTTTCATGATCAATATCATTAGCTCTCTCTTCATTAGGTGAAGTCAACTCCGAAACAATTTCTGGTGCTGCGCTACTCGCCATTTCATGAAGAGAAGGTTCAATAACCTCTTCGAGTTCTACCTTCCGACTACTCACACCTTTCGTGAGAAACTCCTTCTCAAGAAAGGATCCATTCTTGGCAACAAAAAACTTGCCCTCGGATATGTGATAGAAGGTATACCCAATCGTTTCCTTAGGGTATCCTATGAAGACGCATTTTTCCGCTTTGGGTTCGAGTTTATCCGGCTGAAGTTTCTTCACATAAACATCGCATCCCCAAACTTTAAGAAATGACAATTTAGGTTTGTTTCCAAACCATAATTCATATAGTGTCGTTTCAACGGATTTAGTTGGTGCCCGATTTAAAGTGAATGCAGCGGTTTCTAGTGCATAACCCCAAAATGACAGTGGCAAGTCAGTCAGAGACATCATATATCGAACCATATCCAATAAAGTATGATTACGACGTTCCGACACACCATTACGTTGTGGTGTTCCGGCAGACGTGAGTTATGAAACTATTCCACACTCTTTCATGTGTGTTCTGAACTCGTAACTTAGATACTCACCTCCACGGCCGGACCGTAGAAATTTGATTCTGTTATGATGATTTTCCACTTCATTCTGAAATTCTTTGAACTTTCCAAAGGTTTCAGACTTGTGTTTCATCAAATAGATATACCCGTATCTACTCAAATCATCCGTGAAAGTAACAAAATAACGATATCCACCTCGCGCCAACACACTCATTGGTCCACACACATCCGTATGTATGATTTCCAATAAATCTGTCGCCCGTTCCATTGAACCAGAAAACGGCATTCTAGTCATCTTGCCCATAAGGCATGGCTCACATGTATCAAATGATTCAAAATCAAGTGATTCCAAAATTCCATCAGAATGGATTTTCTTCATGCGTTTAACGCCAATATGACCTAGACGGCAGTGCCACATATATGCAGATATATCATTATCAAGTTTAATCCTTTTAGCATCAACATAATGAATATGCGTAATAGTACTATCGAGATCCAACAAAAATAAACCATTCAACACAGGTGCATGACCATAAAAGATATCATTCATATAAATCGAACAACCGTTGTTTTCAGATTTAAAGGAATAACCACTTTGCATCAAACATGATCCGGATACAATGTTCATGCTTAGTGCAGACACCAAATAACAATTATTCAGATTTATCACTAATCCCGACGGCATATGGAGAGGCAGCATTCCGACGGTGATCACATCAACTCTTGATCCATTGCCGACCCGCATCGTGACCTCATCCCTTGCTAGTTGTCACTTGTTCCGCAGCCCTTGAATCGAGTTACATATATTAGCAACCGATCCCGTATCAAATACCCAGGTGCTACTGCGAGTACTAGTCAAGTACACATCAATAACATGTATATCACATATACCTTTGTTTGCCTTGTCGGCCTTCTTGTCCGCCAAATACTTGGGGCAATTGCGCTTCCAATGGTCAGTCCCCTTGCAATAGTAACACTCGGTGTCAGACTTAGGGCCAGCTCGAGGTTTCTTTTCAAGTGTGGCAACAGATTTGCCACCCTTCTTTCCCTTGTGCTTGCATTTCTTGTCCTTCTTGAAACTGGTGGTCTTATTGATCATCAACACTTGATGTTCTTTCCTAATCTCCACTTCTGCAGTCTTAAGCATTGACAGAAGCTCGGGAAGAGACTACTTCATGCCCTGCATATTATAGTTCATCACGAAGCTCTTGTATCTAGGTGGTAGAGATTGGAGAACATGATGTATGCCTAAGTCAATGGGTATCGTTATTCCCAAGGACACAAGCTTATCGGCGTACCCAGACATTTTGAGTACGTGCTCACTAACGGAGTTGTTCTCCTCCATCATGCAGCTAAAGAACTTTTTAGAAGCATTATAACTCTCTACGACAGCATGGGTATCGAAAATCATTTTCAATTCTCCCATGGTATCAAAGGCATTGCCATTTTCTAAACGCTTTCGAAGTTCTGGCTCTAGCCCATACAGTATGCCGCAATGAACTAAGTTGTGGACCTCCTGACGAGTCACATAGACATTCTTTTCCTCGTCAGGGGCATCAAGAGCTGGTGGGGGGCCTAGCGGCGCCTCTAGCACATACTGCTTTTGTGCAATAGTGAGGAGAATCCTCAAATTCATAGCCCAGTTGGTGAAGTTGCTACCATTCGCAGAAAGTTTCTCTTTCTCCATGAACACATTGAAATTAAAAGCAGGTGGTGCCATCTACAACAGAATTTGTAAAGTTTATTTAGACTAAGTTTATGATAGGGTGAGTTCAACTAATCCAAATTACTAATGAACTCCAACTCAAAAACTACATCCCTCGTGTCTTTTTGGTGATTACATGAACCAAATCCACTACACCAAGTCCGATCATCACGTGAGTCGGTGTAGCTTCAAAGGCGAGCATCTATATGGGCATCATATCAACTATTTGACTCATGCTTAACCTTTCGGTCCGTGTTCCGAGGCCATGTCTGTACATGCTAGGCTCGCCAAGTAAGAACCTTAGTATTCGCGTGTGTAAAACTGTCTTACACCCGTTCCTATGAAAGCGTAGAGTCGAGTACACCCGATCATCACGTGATGTCTCGAAACACGATCCACAGAACGGTGCATACTTAAGGAAGAACACATTTTATCTTGATATTTAAATGAGGGATCATCTTACAATGCTATAAAAAGCGCCAAACTAGTAGTATAAGATGCTAACATCTAATGTGTAAAGTGAGATGATATGGTCCACGCATTTGATCTCTATCATTTGCATCGTGGTATGATCTCTATCATTCCTTTGTGTGTAAGGCCAAGGTCTATGGAACTTACACGTTGAGTGTGTTGTAAGAGTATCTATCATACATCTACTTACAAAAATACCATATCAAGACACTAGCCCAACAACGATCTAAACTAGACACCTCTAATTTATCAATTGCAAGTTTTACGTGGCTTAGGGCTTTCGGAGATAGAACCGGTCTTACCTACGAACATGAACCACAACGAGGATAACCAAGTTATTAGCAACTCATTGTAAATCAGATATTGACTATAGTAGGAGAGACAGACACCCGCCAGCCACTTATGCAAAACAAGTTGCATGTCAGTCGTGGAACCGATCTGATGTACGATGACATGTAAGGTTGGTCCGGGCCGCTTCATCCCACTATGCCACCAATATCCAAAATACATAGAAGATGCAATATAGCATGCAAAATAAACATCTATCATATATGAGGAATACATAATAACAACTTTATTATTGCCTCTCAGGGCATATTTCCTTCACGTCGTAGCCGAGCGCCAAGAGGGACTAGTACTCTGGGGCAGTGGCTAGGCACCCTCTTCCTGCTCCACGATGTGGCCGATGCCCTCGCCCTCGCTGTCGTAATCCTTGTCCTCGTCGTCTTCGCTGGAGGAGGGGTAGTTGGGGACGCTCTCGTAGAACTGCCAGGGCTAGAGCTCTCCGCGGAATGTAGACAAGCGTCGGGCATTGTGCTCCCCTGCCAGAAATTTATTTCAGTAGTCCTTACTCTGGTAGGCGCTCTTCCACTAGATGGCCTGCGTGAGCTTGGTGATACGGCGATGCATCTTTGCCTCTAGCACCTTCCTGTTCTTCAGTGCAGTCGGCAACGACAACCTCTCTAGGTTGAGGTGCTAGCTAATGACTGCAAGTGCACAGATCGTTTGTATCTAGTTTCGAAATAAAGATATCGATCCCACATGGAACAGGAGTCTGAAGTCTAATAAATCTTGAAATTAATATTATGATAGAAATGCTAGATTAAGTTCTAAGTGACAAGATAAAATGTGAGTATTGTGTAAGAAGGTGTTTTGGGTTTTAGGTATAAGAGCAATAGTAAAGTAAAGTAATATAACTTAATACAGAAGGTAAGTATCGTGTTTGTTAGAGAGGTTGGAACTGCAATAGGAAAAAAGCGTTCTCAGGGAGTAGCGGATACACCACTAGTATTATAAGGATCTAAGATAAAGATTATTATCATGAACATTCTTAACTATGTATGTGTGGGAGGAACTCCATATTTGGACAATTAGGTAGCAATCGTTACTCTCATCATCTCATAACCACAACAGTCAGCAATCGACATCAATCGAGTTACTGCGCTATTAAGGGATGTAATCCCGTAGGACGTATCCCATGGCATGGATAGTGTTCTGCGAGTTTTCTCGGTTTCCCAAGTTGATACGTAAGGGGTACCAACAGCTTTGTACTCACTGTAAGTGCTAACACACCTCCGTCTACCAACTAGTAGTTCCCTCCGTCAAGTCCCCATGAGAGGCAAATATTAAGAGGTCGACTTCTCTCAACATCAAGATGTAGAAAATCTAACACATGGTCATAGCGATGAATATCATAATAGACTTTATCTTATTTCAATCTCATACTAGGGTTTCTCCATCTTCCCAAGAACTAGAGATCTACTCAGACATGGAGGAAATCAACATCATGTCAATGGTAATAGAAACAATCATAGATGAATAGTACTTGTATTAATCCAGACAAGATGTAGATGGGATGGATGAAGATCGATGCCTTAGCCTTCCGGATCTCCACAGGGTGAAGATGGATCCCTGGCGGATGAGTTCCCCCTCTAGATGCCTTCCGGAGGTGAGGTTTCTGCGATTTCTGGGTGTTCTGTATGTCGTCTCTCCGAACCAGTTGCACGGGGTGAAACAATTTGAGGAGGCAGCGCCAATTATACGACCGGAGCTATACGGCCGGAAAATTTGCTCCCGCCGTATAGTTGGTCGTTGAACCTTCTGCCTCTCTTGTTCGCTTCTGGTTTTCTTCTGGTATTATTAATATTTCCCAAATAAACGATTTACATTGTTTTTTACTCCTTTTCTCCATAGTACAACTACTCCAAGAATTGTATCCATTGGATCCAACATCTGTCCTGATCCTGGTGAAAACAGACATAAAATGTGCGCACAAGCGCCATAAAATACCAAGATCCTACATCTACAATGCAAAACAATAATGTAAGACATGATGCAAATATGCACTCATCAACTTCCCCAAGATTAGACTCTTGCATGTCCCGAGCAAGTTTTAGCTTAATGGATATGATCCTCATATTTAGAAAGCTGAGTCGATTAAAATAAACGAGGCAGTTGCAACATGTGTTTATCATATACGATACATAGGAATAAGTTCGCGAATAGTACCTTACTCGAACCATCTGAATAGTATTAGCAGGCTTCCACACCTTAGTGATTTAACAGTTCATAAAAGATGAATCTCAACATAATGCAAAAGTATCCGATTCAACTGAATGAGTTAACCAGGTAGTCCCAAGTGTTTTAGGATCAACGTATTCACTTGGGATTCAAAATCTCAAAAAGTGTCTCTTTGTCATACTACAATACAATGGTATATGCATATTTGCTCTTTGCACGCTCGCTCTTTTTCTTCTTTCTTTTTCTTTTCTTTTGCATATATGCTCACACTTTTGTTTTAAGTGTTGTGCAAAGGAGCTAGCCATATATTCCACTTTATGTAGGAATTCAAAGTTTAACGATCTCAATTATCAAATTTCAACTGTATATGAAGCATTCTTATGACTTGGAGATTCTACCTCGACTTGTTCTCACTCTATTTTGATAGCACTTTTATTTTCTGTTGTTCAAGGTTTGTTTTTTAACTTAATTGTATAGATAATTTTTCTTTGTAAATCAAACCGTAGACTCATACTGACAAATTATCTTTATATGTTCCATTAATACCAATGGTGTAGAAGACTCCTATAGCTATCATCAAGTGCACGTAAAATCATACTAAAGCATTCATATATCATTAAAACAAGCACAAACACAATATCGCTCCATATATAGTAATAAACTCAGAATTTCATTGAAGGGATTGACTATTCCTGAAGGGAATTCTAATGGTGCAAATTTTATTGCTAGTTTGACTAATGCGAAAATAATAAAAACCTATAAGATAGATTACAAGGTCTTAAAGATCTCCCCAAGCTTGGAATCAAGCCAGGCGGGATCAAATAATCCCTTGCGATTATTTTATACCATGATTGTTGTAGATCATTGTGGCACCATGGCACGTGGTATCTTCTCCTCACGGGCCAGCCTGAGGCAGAGGGATTGATTGATAGCTTCTAATTCTTTAACACGCAGCTTGTAGAAAATATTGTTCCTCTCTAGCACTTTCACTTATTCTTTAATGAACTCATTGTTATCCTGAAGTGTTTGTAGCACCTTAAGACTCATAGAAAAACCCTCTTCGGTTGTCCGCTTGATATCTTCATCAAGTTTATCAAGATAAAGTCACAGCAAGCGAAGGTGTTTGGGTGTCCCTGGCTTCTCCTTGTCCAACTCTTCAATCTTCATCTCGAGGGCCTTGAAATCCCTCTTTCGACACCAATGGTCGGCATCGAGGAACTATATAGGGATGGTCTTGATCTCCTTGCCTTGCTCGCTATTGCTCCCGATCTCCATGGGAGCTTTTCTTCTTGACTTCTATCCCTTGGTTGAGAGCCCTCACGTGTATGTCGGCTTCGCAGCATAGAAAACAAAAAAATCCTATGGTGAGAACTATACGTCAAGATCTATCTACTAGATATAGAGCAACGGGTGGATATACATCCATAGAGAACTTACCTCGAAGACAACAGAGTTTTGTTAACGAGTTGGAACTCGTGGATGATGTAGTCGTACGCTTGCCGATCTCAAGATCGTGTGGAAGTCCTAGCGCCACAAATCAGCAGCGCATCCATCCTCGCACACATGTTCAAGCCACCGGAAAACCTCCACCTCCTCGCTCCAGCGAATCAGCGGAAGCAGCAACTCCTTCCAGACGCAAGGCCACCAGGAACATGTATCTCGCTAATCCGAGACCATGAGGGAATATATCTAGACGAGGATAGAGATCCTTCACGAGGAGGTGTGCTTTGTGAGGAAGGAGAGGGGTGGCTCCTCCCCTCCCATGGCCGGCGGCAAGGGGGGGTCCCCCCACCTCTTCCTCATTCCTGTGGTGGAAGCTCCACTCACATCAATTCAAGCTCCACCCAAAATTCAACTCACATGCATTAAATTTCCACCAAATTTAATGCAACTCTCAATTAATAAAACTCTTTTATTTATTTTATTCAGAATTTTGTTAATTGCTTTAATTAACAAACATTCACATAAAACCCCTTGCAACATTTCAATATCACATGCAGAACCACTTTCTGCAATTTCACCCGAAACAATTCCGGTTTCTATCAAAACAATTCCCGCGCTTTGCAGTTCTTTCGTCTGAAACATATGTGCTCCAAAATGGTGTCCGACAACCCTTAAGTTTACCACCCTATGGTTTGCGAATAATGCAGACATGATTGAGACTCCTCTCAGATCAATAATCAAAAGCGGGACCTAGAGATCCATACTGACTCCTGCACATTCAACGATGACTTCTGTGATCGTGAGAACCTTTAACACTAGTAACTTAATCCCTTTGTCTCATGATATAATACATGTACGAGATTCGATCATCGGTATCCAAATACCTAGTTTGATCTCGTTACCGACATGCACTCTTTTCTCGTTCCCGTGATATAACATTCTAGTGATCACATCACTTGCTTGCAAGCTATCTTAATGTGATATCACCGAGAGGGTCCAGAGTATATCTATCCATCATTGGGATTGACAAATTCCATTCTTGATCCATGAGCCTCAACATAACACCTTCGTAGCACTGAACCCACCTTTATAGTCACCCTGTTACGGTGTGATGTTTGATGTTATCAAGATACTCTTCCGGTGTTAGTAATTAACATGATCTCATGGTCTAAGGACTAAGATTACTTCGTATGATGTTATAACAATATAAACATAATGACTTTGATCATAATGCTATACTTTGGATGAATGTTCATCACATCATTTCACAAATGCTGTGACCTCATTATTAACAACATCCAATGTCCATGATTAGGAAACTTTGATCATCTTGTTAATCAACGAGCTAGTCTATAAGAGAGGCATAACTAGGAACCCTTTTTGTTTATTAAACACACATGTATTGACGTTTCCTATCAATACAATTATAGCATTTAAAATAAACATCTATCATATACAAGGAATACATAATAACAACTTTATTATTGCCTCTCAGGGCATATTTCCTTCAGTCTCCCACTTGCACTAGAGACAATAATCTAGTTTACATAGTGATAAATCTAACATCCATGGAGTTCTGGTGTTGATCATGTTTTGCCCTAGGGAGAACTTTATTCAACACATCTGCTACATTTAGGTCCGTGTGAACTTTACAAATCTTTATATCTCCATCCTTGGCATGCTCGTGGATGGAGTGAAACCGGAGCTTAATATGCTTGGAATTCTTGTGAGACCTTGGTTCCTTGGCGTTGGCTATGGCTCCATTGTTGTCACAATAGATCACCATTGGGTCCAATGCAATAGGAACCACACCTAGTTCGTTATGAACTCCTTCATCCAAACCGCTTCCTACGCCGCTTCTGAAGCAGCAACATATTCCGCCTCCGTCGTTGATCCAGCCACCACAAGTTGTTTGGAACTCCTCCAACTAACTGCTGCTCCGTTCAAGAGAAATACATATCCGGATTGAGACTTAGTGTCATCCTGATTGGTGTCAAAGCTAGCATCACCATAACACTTAGCGACTAGCTCTTTTTCACCTCCGTATACAAGAAACATATCCTTAGTTCTTCATAAGTACTTAAGGATATTCTTGACCGCTATCCAGTGTTCCGCACCTGGATCAGATTGGTACCTACTAGTCAAACTAATAGCATGTGCCACATCCGGTCTTGTACATAGCATGGCGTACATTATAGAGCCTATGGATGAGGCATAGGGGATATTATCCATTATCTCTCTTTCTTTCGCCGTAGCCGGACTTTGAGTCTTACTCAATGTCTTGCCTTGCAACATAGGTAAGAACCCCTTCTTACTTCCGTCCATATTAAACTTTCTTTAATATCTTATCAAGGTATGTACTTTGCAATAGCCCAATTAGACGCCTTGATCTATACTATAGATTTTAATGCCTAATATATATGAAGCTTCACCAAGGTCTTTCATCGAAAATTTGCCATTTAGATAACTTTTAACACTATTTAAAAGATCTAGATCATTTCCACTCAATAATATGTCATCTACATATAATATCAGAAATGCCACATTGCTCCCACTCACTTTCTTGTAAATACAAGCCTCTCCATAAGTTTGGACAAATCCAAACTCTTTGATCACCTCATCAAAGTGGAGATTCCAACTCCGGGATGCTTGCTTCAGTCCATAGATGGATCACTGAAACTTGCATACCTTATCAGCATCCTTAGGATCGACAAAACCCTTAGGTTGTATCATATACAACTCTTCTTCAATATTACCATTGAGGAACGTGGTTTTGACATCCATCTGCCATATTTCATAATCGAAATATGCGCAATTGCTAACATAATCCTAAACGACTTAAGCATCGCTACGGGAGAGAATGTCTGATCGTAGTCAACTACTTGAATTTGTCGAAACCCCTTTGCGACAAGTCGAGCTTTATAGATGGTCACATTACCATCAGCATCAGTTTTTCTTTTGAAAATCCATTTATTCTCAACGGCCTTTCGATCGTGAGGTAAGTCCACCAAGGTCCAAACCTGGTTTTCGTACATGGATTCCATATCGGATTTCATGGCTTCTAGCCATTTGTTGGAATCCGGGCTCATTATCGCTTATTCATACGTCGCAGGGTCATCTATTTCATCAATCATGAAATTCATAACATGATTGACGTACAGTTCAGGAGTTGCACGTGTCCTGCTTGACCTGCGAGGTTCGGTAGTGTCCTCTTTCGGAGTTTCATGGTCAATATCATTAGCTCTCTCTTCATTAGGTGAAGTCAACTCCAAAACAACTTTCGGTGCTGTGCTACTCGCCATTTCATGAAGAGAAGGTTCAATAACCACTTCGAGTTCTACCTTCCGACTACTCACAGCTTTCGCGAGAAACTCCTTCTCAAGAAAGGATCCATTCTTGGCAACAAAAACCTTGCCCTCGGATCTATGATAGAAGGTATACCCAATCGTTTCCTAAGGGTATCCTATGAAGACGCATTTTTCCGCTTTGGGTTCGAGTTTATCCGGCTGAAGTTTCTTCTCATAAACTTCGCATCCCCAAACTTTAAGAAATGACAGCTTAGGTTTGTCTCCAAACCATAATTCATACGGTGTCGTTTCAACGGATTTAGATGGTGCCCGATTTAAAGTGAATGCAGCGGTTTCCAGTGCATAACCCCAAAATGACAGTGGCAAGTCAGTCAGAGACATCATAGATCGAACCATATCTAATAAAGTACGGTTACGACGTTCCAACACACTGTTACGTTGTGGTGTTCCGGCAGGCGTGAGTTGTGAAACTATTCCACAGTCTTTCATATGTGTGCTAAACTCGTAACTAAGATACTCTCCTCCACGGTCGATCCGCAGAAATTTGATCTTTCTGTTATGATGATTTTGCACTTCATTCTGAAATTCTTTGAACTTTTCAAAGGTTTCAGACTTATGTTTCATCAAATAGATATACCCGTATCTACTCAAATCATCCGTGAAAGTAACAAAATAACGATATCCACCTCGCGCCGACACACTCATTAGTCCACACACATCAGTATGTAGGATTTCCAATAAATCTGTCGCCCGTTCCATTGAACCGGAAAATAGCATTCTAATCATCTTGCCCATAAGGCATGGCTCACATGTATCAAATGATTCAAAATCAAGTGATTCCAAAAGTCCATCAGAATGGAGTTTCTTCATGCGTTTAACGCCAATATGACCTAGACGGCAGTGCCACATATATGCAGATATATCATTATCAAGTTTAATCCTTTTAGCATCAACATAATGAATATGCGTAATACTACTATCGAGATCCAACAAAAATAAACCATTCAACACAGGTGCATGACCATAAAAGATATCATTCATATAAATCGAACAACCGTTGTTTTCAGATTTAAAGGAATAACCACTTTGCATCAAACATGATCCGGATACAATGTTCATGCTTAGTGCAGACACCAAATAACAATTATTCAGATTTATCACTAATCCCGACGGCATATGGAGAGGCAGCATTCCGACGGTGATCACATCAACTCTTGATCCATTGCCGACCCGCATCGTGACCTCATCCCTTGCTAGTTGTCACTTGTTCCGCAGCCCTTGAATCGAGTTACATATATTAGCAACCGATCCCGTATCAAATACCCAGGTGCTACTGCGAGTACTAGTCAAGTACACATCAATAACATGTATATCACATATACCTTTGTTTGCCTTGCCGGCCTTCTTGTCCGCCAAATACTTGGGGCAGTTGCGCTTCCAATGGCCAGTCCCCTTGCAATAGTAGCACTCGGTATCAGACTTAGGGCCATTGATACATTGCAAATGTATCTATAATTTTTGATGTTCCATGCTTGGTTTTATCTACTTTCTTGTGTTTTGTCCACACTTTGGAGTACTTTTCATATGATTTCTTGGACTAACCTATTAACAAGAGCCAAAGTGTTAGTTGCCTGCTTTCTACTATTTTTGGTTCCAGGAAAGTCTGAAAATGAATATTCTCGGATTGGACGGGACAAAAGCCAAAGTGCCTATTTTACCGGAAGACTCACAAAGCCAGAAGCAGAGACGGAGGAGGGCCAGGGCCTGGCCACACCATATGGTGGCGCGGGCTAGCCCTAGCCGTGCCACGAGGTGGTGTGGGCCCCCTGGCACTCCACCGACCTTGCCTCCTTCGCCTATAAGAGCCTCCCGATACCAAAACCCTAGATCATCAAGCCTCCAGCCACGAAAAGTTCCACAGCGCTGCCGCCACCAAAGGGGAGATTCGGGGGACAAAAAGTCTCTATTCCGGCACCCTGCCGGGAAGGGGAACTGCCCCCGGAGCCATCTCCATCGATCTCCACCACCATCTCCATCACCATTGCTAATTCCATGATGAGGAGGGAGTAGTTCTCTGTCAAGGCTAAGGGTTCTACCGGTAGCTATGTGTTCATCTCTCTATCTATGCATGATCTTGTTGTGGTCATGAGCTTTGTAATCAATTAGATCTACCTTGCTACTCAAGTGCTTTATTAGATCTCTGCTCTCCCCATGTGTGTGAAAGTGACATCGTGCTCACCATGGTGGCACTTAGGCTAGAGATTACAAATACTTGTTATGAGTTATATTTGGAGTTAGATGTCTTTATGAAATTGTGGTGTTTGTTGGACTCGTCTAGTACTCAAGGTGACAGTGTGGGTTATCTAGATGGGAAAGGCTTACTTTGAGGTGTGATGTTATATCCCTACCATCGATTAGAGTGTTCAACCGGAGAGTAGTTAAGAGTAGTATCATGAAAGAATATATTTATATGAGAGTGTTCACTAGTGAAAGTATGATCCCTAGGCCTTGTTTCTAAGCATTGAAACACCGTTTGCTATTAGATCTGTTATATGTTTGCTTGCTTCCATCTTTATTTCAGTTTTCCTTTAGTCTTTTCCATGCCATCAAGTTACTTTCTAGCACCGTTACCACTTATAATTATCCATACCACTTGTATTTCACTATCTCTTCACCGAACTAGTGCACCTATACACCTGACAAGTGTATTGGGTGTGTTGGGGACACAAGAGACTTCTTGTATCTTGATTGCAGGATTGCTTGAGAGGGGATACCTTTGACCACTTCCTCCCTGAGTTCGATAAACCTTGGGTGATCCACTTAAGGGAAAACTTGCTGCTGTTCTACAAACCTCTGCACATGGAGGCCCAACAACTGTCTACAAGAATAGAAGTGCGTAGACATCAGCCATCTCGGGATTTCTTTTCAGGTGTGGCAACAAATTTGCCACCCTTCTTTCCCTTCTGCTTACCTTTCTTGTCCTTCTTGAAACCGGTGGTCTTATTGATCATCAACACTTGATGTTCTTTCCTAATCTCCACTTCTGCAGTCTTAAGCATTGATAGAAGCTCGGGAAGAGACTTCTTCATGCCCTGCATGTTATAGTTCATCACGAAGCTCTTGTAGCTAGGTGGCAAAGATTGGCGAACACGATGTATGCCTAAGTCAATGGGAATTGTTATTCCCAAGGACACAAGCTTATCGGCGTACCCAGACATTTTGAGTATGTGCTCACTAACGGAGCGGTTCTCCTCCATCATGCTGCTAAAGATCTTTTTAGAAGCATTATAACTCTCTACGGCAGCATGGGTACCGAAAATCATTTTCAATTCTCCCATGGTATCAAAGGCATTGCCATTTTCGAAACGCTTTCGAAGTTCTGGCTCTAGCCCATACAGTATGCCGCAATGAACTAAGTTGTGGTCCTCCTGACGAGTTATATAGACATTCTTTTCCTTGTTAGGGGCATCAGGAGCTGGTGGGGGGCCTAACGGCGTCTCTAGCACATATTGCTTTTGTGCAGCAGTGAGGAGAATCCTCAAATTCATAGCCCAGTTGGTGAAGTTGCTACCATTCGCAACAAGTTTCTCTTTCTCCATGAACACATTGAAATTAAAAGCAGGTGGTGCCATCTACAACAGAATTTGTAAAGTTTATCTAGACTAAGTTTATGATAGATTGAGTTCAACTAATCCAAATTACTAATGAACTCCCACTCAAAAACGACATCCCTCGTGTCCTTTTGGTGATTACATGAACCAAATCCACTACACCAAGTCCAATCATCACGTGAGTTGGTGTAGCTTCAAAGGGGAGCATCTATATGGGCATCATATCAACTATATGACTCATGCTTAACCTTTTGGTCTGTGTTCCGAGGCCATGTCTGTACATGCTAGGCTCGCCAAGTAAGAACCTTAGTATTTGCGTGTGTAAAACTATCTTACACCCATTGTATGAAAGCGCGGAGTCGAGTACACCCGATCATCACGTGATGTCTCGAAACACGATCCAGAGAAGGGTGCATACTCAAGGAAGAACACATTTTATCTTGATATCTAAATGAGGGATCATCTTACAATGCTACTAAAAGCGCCAAATTAGCAGTATAAGATGTAAACAAATAATGTGTAAAGTGAGATGATATGGTCAATTCATTTGATCTCTATCATTTGCATCGTGGTATGATTTATATCATTCCTTTGTGTGTAAGGCCAAGGTCTATGGAACTTAGATGTTAAGTGTGTTGTAAGAGTATCTACCATACATCTACTTACAACATTACCATATCAATACACTAGCCCAGCAACAATCTAAACTAGACGCCTCTAATTTATCCATTGTAAGTTTTAGGTCGCTTAGGGCTTTCGGAGATACAACCGGTCTTACCTACGAACATGAAGCCACAATGAGGATAACCAAGTTATTAGCAACTCGTTGTAAATCAGATCTTGACTATAGTAGGAGAGACAGACACCCGCCAGCCGCTTATGCAAAACTAGTTGCATGTCAGTCGTGGAACTGGTCTCATGTACGATGACATGTAAGGTTGGTCCGGGCTGCTTCATCCCACTATGCCACCAATATCAAAAATACATGAAAGAAGCAATAACATGATCATCATCGCCCACATATAAACATATGTGTACTACCCGTGCAAAGCACCTACGCATAGATCAGGCTCTAATACCACTGTTGGGTTTGTAGCATAGAAAACAAAAAATTTCCTACGATGAGAACTATACGCCAAGATCTATCTACTAGATACAGAGCAACAGGTAGATATACATCCATAGAGAACTTACCCTTGAAGACAAAAAAGTTTTGTTAACGAGTTGGAACTCATGGATGATGTAGTCGTACGCTTGCCGATCTCAAGATCATGTGGAAGTCCTAGCGCCACAAACCACCAGCGCATCTGTCCTCGCACACACGTTCAAGCCATCGGACAACCTCCACCTCCTCGCTCCAGCGAATCAGTAGAAGCAGCAACTCCTTCCAGACGCAAGGCCACCGGGAACATGTATCTCGCTAATCCGAGACCGTGGCGGAATATATCTAGAGGGGGAGAGAGATCCTTCACGAGGAGGTGTGCTTTGTGAGGGAGGAGAGGGGGGCTCCTCCCCTCCCATGGCCGGCGGCAAGGGGGGTGCCCCACCTCTTCCTCATTCATGTGGTGGAAGCTCCACTCACATCAATTCAAGCTCCACCCAAAATTCCACTCACATGAATTAAATTTCCACCAAATTTAATGCAACTCTCAATTAATAAAACTCTTAAATTTATTTTATTTAGCATTTTGTTAATTACTTTCATTAATAAACATTCACATAAAACCCCTTGCAACATTTCAATATCACATGCAGAACCACTTTCTGCAATTTCACCCGAAACAATTCCGGTTTCTATCGAAACAATTCCTGCGCTTTGCAATTCTTTCGTCTAAAACATATGTGCTCCAAAATGGTGTCCGACAACCCTTAATTGTGTGACCCTATGGTTCGCGAATAATGCAGACATGATTGAGACTCCTCTCAGATCAATAATCAGAAGCGGGACCTGGAGATCCATACTGACTCCTACACATTCAACGATGACTTCTGTGATCGTGAGAACCTTTAATGCTAGTAACTTAATCCCTTTATATCATGATATAATACATGTTCGAGATTTGATCATCGGTATCCAAATACCTAGTTTGATCTCATTACCAACATGCATTCTTTTCTCGTTACCGTGATATAACATTCTAGTGATCACATCACTTGCTTGCAAGCTATCTTAATGTGATATCACCGAGAGGGCCTAGACTATATCTATCCGTCATCGGGATTGAAAAATTCCACTCTTGATCCATGAGCCTCAACATAACACCTTCGTAGCACTGAACCCACCTCTATAGTCACCCTGTTACGGTGTGACGTTTGATGTTATCAAGATACTCTTCCGGTGTTAGCAATTAACATGATCTCATGGGCTAAGGACTAAGATTACTTCATATGATGTTATAGCAATATAAACATAATGACTTTGATAGTAATGCTATACTTCGGATAAATGTTCATCACATCATTTCACAAATGTTGTGACCTCGTTATTAACAACATCCAATGTCCATGATCAGGAAACTTTGATCATCTTGTTAATCAACGAGCTAGTCTATAAGAGAGGCATAACTAGGAACCCTTTTTATTTATTAAACACACATGTATTGATGTTTCCTATCAATACAATTATAGCATGCAAAATAAACATCTATCATATACAAGGAATACATAATAACAACTTTATTATTGCCTCTCAGGGCATATTTCCTTCAGTGTAAATAAGAGGTAGATTATGATTAGAGAGAGACACAATGGCAGTGTATAAGGGGGTCAAAGATTGATAAAAGTTAGGAGAAACACCAAATTATCACCCAAGAAAAGAATCTTAACAAAACAGGGAAAGAAATCACGGATTTGGAAGAGTCCTGACGCATAACGACCAACTATACAGGCTACCCATATAGGTCTAGTCGTATAGTTGGTTCCGGCCAGATATTTCCAAATATCTCGAGTCCAGGTCGATTAAATCACGACTCGGAACCAACAATAAGTTTTTTTAGATGAATAAACAAAAAGACAAACGAAAAGTGTTTGAGAGTTTAACGACCAACTATATGGCCAGAATTTTGGCTCCGACCGTATAGTTGCGACCGTATAGATACAGACAACAAAAATCAAAAGTGTCTGAGAGTTTATTGACCAACTATATGGTTGCAATTTTGGCTCTGGTCGTATAGTTGCGACCGTATAGATAAAGACACCATAAAGCAAAACTATCTGAGAGTTTAACAACCAACTATACGACCGGAATTTTGGCTCCGATCATATAGTTGCGACCGTATAGGCTTAGATAACGGAAACAATTTCACAAAGATGATACAGAGATTTTAACGACCAACTATATGGTGGGATCTCCCTCTCCGGTCATATAGTTCCGACCGTATAGTTGGTAAAAACCCTCTAAAACTTCAGAAAAACACAAGGAATTCAAAGGCATAATTTTTAGGAGTAAAATTTGTAAAAGCAAATCACTTATTTGGGTAAGAACACTACCTTGCACTTACCATTTGCTTATTCAGGGATGAGAAAGTTCCTCCAACAATAAAGATTTCTTCCCCCTTGAAGGAATTGACCTTAATTCGTCGAATAATTCTCGTAAACGAAAATCACCAGGATTAAAGTTCCTCTCAACAAGATTGGTGTCTTGCTAGGCAATCATAGACACTACATCTAAAATTTTTGTTTCTTTCCTCTGCATAATTTGCAACTCAAATTCTTGAAGTGATAGAATCCAACGGATCAGTCTTGGCTTATGTTGTTTCCTCTCAAGGAGTTCTTTTAAACCATCATGATCCGTATGAACTCTTACCTTTGCATCAACTATGTAAGAACGAAATTTATCGCAAGAGAAAAATACATCAAATAATTCCTTGTCTTCCTTTGGGTAATTCTTCTGAGCATCATTTAGAGTTCTACTAGCATGATGTATAATATTAAACCTGCGACCAATATGCTATCCCAAAGTTACTCCTACAACATCATCACTAGCTTCACATATTAAGTCAAAGGTTGTATCCCAGATAGGTGGTTTAATGATTAGGGCACGAGATAAAGCATTTTTTAGTTTATCAAAGGCTTCAAGGCATTTATCATCAAAATTGAATCATACTCCCTTTTGCAGGAGGTTAGTCAAAGGTTTAGATATTCTAGAGAAATTTCTAATGAACCTTCTATAAAAACCCACATGACCAAGGAAACTTATTATACCTTTAATATCCCTGGGTTGTGGCATCCTCTCTATTGCCTCGACCTTAGCTCTATCAACTTCAATTCCCTTACCGGATACCTTGTGTCTAAGGACTATACCTTCTTTGACCATAAAATGACACTTCTCCCAATTTAGAAGAAGACTAGTTTCTTCGCAACGCTGCAAAAATCTTTTTAGATTATCCAAGCAACTAGTAAATGAAGTTCCATAGACAGAAAAGTCATGCATAAATACTTCCATTATAAGTACTATGAAATCAGCAAAAAGAGCAGTCATACATCTTTGAAAAGTAGCCGGAGCATTACATGAACCAAAAGGCATACATTGGTAAGCATGTAAACCATAGAGACTGATGACCCACAAGTATAGGGGGTGTATCGCAGTATTTTCGATAAGTAAGAGTGTCGAACCCAACGAGGAGCAGAAGGTGCTGGCTAGTGGTATGGATCAGGAATTCTCTGCAAATACTTAGCAAACGGATTTTTAGGGGTTTTTGATAAGGCAAGTAAACAAAGTACGAGTAAATAAAAGACAGTAGAAATAAATGCAGCAAGTGGCCCAATCCTTTATGCAGCAAAGGACAAGCCGGTTGTATTACTTAAGATGACCAAACGTTCTCGAGGACACATGGGAAGACTGTCAAGTGCTTTCTCTTCATATAGTTGATTAATCTTCTTTAGCTTGCTAAGTGTTGTGTGGGTGAACCTATGCTAATGTACCAACCTTCCTAGGACTAATACGTACTTGTGATTATACCCCTTGCAAACATCCATAAGTACAAGAAAGTAATTAAGGTAGAAACCTAACCACAGCTTTAAACTCTAAGACCCTTACGTCCCTTGTGCAATGGTTTCCTAACATGGGTTCAGGTTTCTGTCACTCCGGCAACCCCTACGATTAGTAGCCAAATACATAATGTATTCCCCTAGGCCCATATAGGGGAAGTGTCATGTAGTCGATGTTCACATGACACCACTAGAACAAGTACACCACAACTTAAATATCAAACTATTGAATCTTTCTCAACACAACTCATAAATATGAGTAAGATTGCTAAAAAAGTGCTCCAAGAGCTTACCCATAAATGATCCTCATACATAATATTTTTATTTTTATGATCACCCATCTTTTACCCCATCATAACCATATATGGGTGATTTGGATCAGATTACCATCCTACCCATATTCAGGGGTTTATTGGTTTGCGGCCCGCAAGTTGTCGGGCGAGTGCATAGCGACGTCCGAGTTGGCTGTAATTGCGGTGTTTCACAAAGTTGGGCTGCCAACTATCGAGAAGGACCATTTAAGGCGAACTCATCCCACCTCTACCAAATTCAAACATTCCATCAAACTGCCCCGGGAAGTAGACGGTCGGAACCCTCATGTCAGTAATCTGTCCGTGATGCGAGCGCCAAAGTGGCAACCTCATAGGTAAAACGATGAACTAAGGGCATTTGTGCGTTGAAAAATTCACAAATCCACCCCATCCTTTCGCATGAACCTTAGCACTGGCAGCGTCGAAATCCACCCTCCAACCAGAATGATCCCTTCGGACATTTGACTTCCGGGGCCAAGTTGCTGCGCCCACTCGCTGATCCCGAGCTCCAATGCCGCATGGCGTGCCCACCGTTGCGAGGCTCTAGACCGCCTCCGTCGTCGACGAGCTGAGTAGCATAAAGGATGGAAGATCCCACTAAGAAGTTCTGGCTCCATGCGGGTGAGTGATGTCTACACACTTCTATTCTTGTAGACAATTGTTGGGCCTCCAAGTGTAGAGGTTTGTAGAACAGCAGCAAGTTTCCCTTAAGTGGATCACCCAAGGTTTATCAAACTCGGGGAGGAAGTGGTCAAAGGTATCCCTCTCAAGCAATCCTGCAATCAAGATACAAGAAGTCTCTTGTGTCCCCAACACACCCAATACACTTGTCAGGTGTATAGGTGCACTAGTTCGGCGAAGAGATAGTGAAATACAAGGGGTATGGATAATTATAAGTAGTAACGGTGCCAGAAAAGAGCTTGGCGAGTAGGAAGAGATTAAAGGCAATCTAAAATAAAGATGGAAGCAAGCAAACATGTAACATATCTAGTTGCAAATGGTGTTTCAATGTTTAGAAACAAGGCCTATGGATCATACTTTCGCTAGTGAACACTCTCATATAAATATCATCTCTTTATGATACTACTCTGAACTACTCTCCGGTTGGACACTCTAATCCATGGTAGGGCTATAACAGCACACCTCAAAGTTTACTTTCTCCATCTAGATAACCCCTCTCTATCACGTTGAGCGCTAGATGGTTCCAACAAACACCACAATTTCATAGAGACATCCAACTCCAAATATAACTCATAACAAGTATTTGTAATCTCTAGCCTAAGTGCCACCATGGTGTGCACGCTATCACTTTCACACACGTGGGGAGAGCCAGAGATCTATTAAAGCACTTGAGTAGCAAGGTATATCTACTTGATTACAAAGCTCATGATCTCAATAAGATCACGCATAGAGAGAGATATGAACACATAGCTATCGGTAGAGACCTTAGCCTCGAGGAAGAACTACTCCCTCCTCATCATGGGAGTCAGCAACGGCGATGGAGATGGGGGTGGAGTCGATGGAGATGGCTTCGGGGCACTTCCCCATCCCGGCAGGGTGCCGGAATAGAGACTTTCTGTCCCCCGAATCTCCCCTTCGGTGGTGGCGGCGTTGCGGAACTTTTCGTGGCTGGAGGCTAGATTCTTTAGGGTTTCTGCATCTGATGCTTCTTATAGCCGAAAGGGCAATGTTAGAGGGTGGACCAGGGGCCCACACCACCTGGTGGCATGGCCAAGGGGACCCGTGCCACCACATGGTGTTGCCAGCCCCTGGCCCCTCTCCGTCTCGTCTTCTGGCTTCGTGTTCCCCTCGATGAAATATTGACTTTGGCTTTTGTCCTGTCCAATTTCGAGAATATTCATTTTCTGGCTTTGTTGGAACCAAATACAGTAGAAAACAGATGACTGACACTGTGGCATCTTGTTAATAAGTTAGTTCCAGAAAATGTGTAAAGATACTCCAAAGTGTGGACAAAACATAAGAAAGTAGATATAAAACAAGCATGGAACATCAAAAATTATAGATACGTTTGCAACGTATCAATAAGCTACTCTTCTCTTTGCTATTCACACTAACTATAACTGCTAGCTGGCTAGTGAACCTAGAATTGTTTTATATCCCAAGACCGACAAACAATTTTGTCCCCTATTTTCTGTCAGATGGGATCTCTATTCTCCGCGGACCACCCTTACCTTGTTACGGTAGCCCTCTTCAGCTACAACTCTAAATTAGTAAATGGGAAGGGCAAGTGGTATTGTAACACCCTTGAATCGGCTCTATGCATATTTTAGCGACTCTCGCTAACCCGCATAGAAACGATCCAAAGATGCCCACCAGGCACTTGCGTGCGGGTGGAAAACGAAGTAATACCATTACACATTAGTTCACAGTGGAACCCACATAACATATATATACAACAACGACTCGACGAGTCAAGTATACAAATATATAGTACAAATATCCAAATCACCTTGATAATGATACAACATCCGAGTACAGATAAGATGCAATTGGGGCTTACAACCCTAAAGAATAACCAATGGCGTCCATAACCCTGCCCAGGCCAAGTCGGAAGGGTAACCCTGCTAACGTCGTTGAACTTATACATGTTAAACAAAAGAGGTGCCGACAAAGGGCATAGGAAAAAAGGGAGCGGTCAGTACTAAGGCCAATACACGGCGAGTCTAGAATTCGGCGGCTCTCGCCTACATAGGTATGGTAGACTAAAGTGGCAGCACAACAACACTAAACAACCTAGAGAGACTCGATACATCTGTCGGGTATTAGAGAGGGATAATAAAGACCTATTCAGAACCAACTTGATACTAACACCAAACATACCCATCCTAATATTTCCCCCTCGAAACCAAACAAGGAAGTCATTCCGGGGAACTCACACAGTTGGCAGTTTTATTAATTCCATTGTAGTTGTGGCACTTACTAGTCAGATATAGATAGCATGAGTCATTCTGATATCATAAGTAGTCGGTAGTTTTAGTTAACCATTCTGTTGTAATTGCAATACTTACTAGTCAGATACAATTAGCATGAGACATCCCAAATCCAAAAGTTGTTGGCACTTTTATTTACTCATTTCATTGTAGTGAAATTGATTACTAGACATGTTAAGGTTAAATTTATAACACTACTTTAGTTATGGTTGTCTATGATTGAGATACTGTGCTCCAAGTCCTCCATAACCACGGACACGGCTTTCAGAAATATTTAACCTGCAGGGGTGCACAAATAGCAACACATGCACGATCAACCTCGGAAAAACAAAATAAAAACCCAACGAGGCATCACAACAAAGCAATCACAAGATTCATAAAATATTTCAGGGGGGCACCCCAATAAGCTACCCGCAACAAAGTTGGCCGGCTCCGAGACGGACCTAGGGTTTGCATCAATGGCTGTAAACGATTGGAAACCCGAAAGTGTGACTGGGCTTGTGGATACCGCGAAGACACTCTACATTCCTAAACAGTACAAGCGCTCTACGCGCAATCGTAAATAAATCAGTAAAGCATGGCATTAGTACATGATAGTAATAAAGCCCCAAACTAGTTTGTGGCCCCAAGAAATAAGAAATGAATCAAACTCTAGCTAAGGGGATTCACGGTCCCACATGCGGATAGTGCGATAGTCAAGGAACATGTATCAAGTACTCGGGGCCTACGGGACACACGTGAGCGGTTAAAAACCAAATATTAGCTATTGCCATTAAATTATATCTATTCCCGGCAATTTAATTATCAAGTTGTAATTAAAGCCATGATCATCTACAACACTAAGAATGTGGCAACCTCCAACAACTGTGATGCTCGACAACTTGAACTAACACATGACCAAGCAACTACGACTCGCAAGGCTAACTGTCTACCAAACAACATGCAGTAGGAGATGTCCAAGGCTATATAGAGGTTGCAAGGAATATAAATGGTACGGAAACTAAAGCATCGCAAATGGATACCAATAGATCAACATGCGGAAGTAAAGACTATAAATGCAAAATAGGTAGAAAGGGGGAGAATGCTTGCCTGGGAAACACTGCCAAAGGTACATTATTTGAAGAACTGGTCGAACCTCGCATCAACTTAATGGCCTAATCCGTGAAGAAGCAAAGCACTAAAAGAAACACCGGATGCACTATTTAATACTACGGCAGAAGATCAGGCATGATGCATGTATGACATGGCAAAGCTGCGATGCAACTAGGCAATATTAAGCAGAACCAGGATTTCAACAATTAAATATAAGGTTCAAGTTATTTAGATATCCCTCAATTTAAATGTTGTCTTATCAAGGTAAAACATGGCATCGGTTCACTACACAAATTTAAATGGAGCCAATATAAGACTAGAATAGCCCGCATATAATCTCCATATTTAATCATTAGATGAGTCGACAAAATACCCTGAAACTGCAATATGTATGTAAGCATGTTCAATTCATATGCAACAAGATATATGTCATATCTTATAAAAAGGGGTCTCAGACAGGGGGATCACATTAGGGTTCGGCACCGATGGTCTTGGGATTTGACGGGGTCAGTCTTCGGACTCCGGGATCAGGATTCGGTTCAGGGCTTCGAATCTGGGAAGGAGACCTTGTGGTTCAGGCTTCGAGGACCCGTGTAGGAGCGCTTTATGACCCGTGAGGAAGTTCTTGTTGGTGATTCTTCGGCACCTCTAATTCGGTACGGTCTTGGATCAACGCATGCGGTTTTCAAGCGGCATCCTTAACTTATCATTCGAGGGGGCATCACACCAACTCCATGCAGCCAATCATGGCGAGGCAAGGCCTCATGCCAAGCAGCACTTCCATGTGGCCTCAACATATGCGCGGGCAGCAGAACACGAAGGAGCGATGCAAGGGCCTTGTCCCACAGGGGCACTGGCTCGAACAACTTGCAAACGGGAAACAACAGGAGGAGCACCGAGCTGGTTCTTGAGGCCTCCGGGTGTAGAGCCTGCAAGTTGCACAAAAGAAAAGGCTAGCGAGGTCCAGGTCAGAGAAGAGGCCTCATAGGCGAGCTGGGTGCCCACGACAACGAAGATGGGGGTTGGGTCATGTGCGGTCTTGTAGGGGTGAGCACTCGGGTCTGAGGACGGAGGCCATACCAAGTGGATACGGGGCAGAGCTTGGCCCAGGAAGCAGAGGCGAGGGCGACACCTGGTCTACGGCGGTGGGCACGATGGTGCGAGGAGGGGCGTGGTCATAGAACGGGAGCTCTATGGGCCAGGGATGCTCGCGTGTGAGGCGCCGAGGCAGGGAGGAGCTACATGCACGGGGTGGAGGACCGTGGATGACAACATGGCCGTGACCGGGAGGCGCTAAGCAGGTAGAGGCCACGGCCGGGGCAGCGATGCGATCGAGGCGAGGCTTGAGGATGCATGCTCATCGGCTCGATGGGGCGAAGCACCGGTGTAGGTGACGGCATGCTGGACCCGGAGCTTGCAGGGAGCGAGCACGGTGGGGGGGGGGGGGGTCCGCACAAGGAGAGAGGTGGTGGGGGCCTCGGCACGATGCAGAGAGGAGAGAGATGAGAGGTGGGGCGCTGCGTAGGACGGTAAGGACAGAGGAGCGACAACGACGACGCTCTGCTCGGGGATGGAAGCGAGGTACAAGGTTGGGAAGGGGTCACACGTGAGGGTCGAGGATAGGGATAGGAAGATGGTCGGTAGGGTGGGGCCGGGTTGGTGAGAGGAGTGAAGGAAATATTCCCTGAGAGGCAATAATAAAGTTGTTATTATGTATTCCTTGTATATGATAAATGTTTATTTTGCATGCTATAATTGTATTGATAGGAAACGTCAATACATGTGTGTTTAATAAACAAAAAGGGTTCGTAGTTATGCCTCTCTTATAGACTAGCTCGTTGATTAACAAGATGATCAAAGTTTTCTGATCATGGACATTGGATGTTGTTAATAACGAGGTCACAGCATTTGTGAAATGATGTGATGAACATTCATCCGAAGTATAGCATTATGATCAAAGTCATTATGTTTATATTGCTATAACATCATACGAAGTAATCTTAGTCCTTAGACCATGAGATCATGTTAATTGCTAACACCGGAAGAGTATCTTGATAACATCAAACCTCACACCATAACATGGTGACTATAAAGGTGGGTTCAGTGCTACGAAGGTGTTATGTTGAGGCTCATGGATAAAGAGTGGAATTTTTCAATCCCGATGACGGATAGATATACTCTGGTCCCTCTCGGTGATATCACATTAAGGTAGCTTGCAAGCAAGTGATGTGATCACTAGAATGTTATATCACGGGAATGAGAAAAGAGTGCATGTTGGTAACGAGATCAAACTAGGTATTTGGATACCGATGATCGAATATCAGACATGTATTATATCATGAGACAAAGGGATTAAGTTACTAGCGTTAAAGGTTCTCACGATCATAGAAGTCATCGTTGAATGTGCATGAGTCAGTATGGATCTCCCGGTCCCGCTTCTGATTATTGATCTGAGAGGAGTCTCAATCATGTCTGCATTATTCGCGAACCGTAGGGTGACACACTTAAGGGTTGCCGAACACCATTTTGGAGCACATATGTTTCAGACAAAAGAATTGCAAAGCGCAGGAATTGTTTCGATAGAAACCGGAATTGTTTCGGGTGAAATTGCAGAAAGTGGTTCTGCATGTGATACTGAAATGTTGCAAGGGGTTCTATGTGAATGTTTGTTAATTAAAGTAATTAACAAAATTCTGAATAAAATAAATAAAAGAGTTTTATTAATTGAGAGTTGCATTAAATTTGGTGGAAATTTAATGCATGTGAGTGGAATTTTGGGTGGAGCTTGAATTGATGTGAGTGGAGCTTCCACCACATGAATGAGGAAGAGGTGGGGGCACCCCCTTGGCCGCCGGCCATGGGAGGGGAGGAGCAACCCCTCTCCTATAAAAGGCCCCCCTCTCCTCCCTCACAAAGCACACCTCCTCGCGAAGGATCTCTCTCTCTCCCTATAGATATATTCCCCCATGGTCTCGGATTAGCGAGATACATGTTCCCAGTGGCCTTGCATCTGGAAGGAGTTGCTGCTTCCGCTGATTCGCTGGAGCGAGGAGGTGGAGGTTGTACGGTGGCTTGAACGTGTGTGCGAGGACGGATGCGCTACTAATTTGCGGCGCTAGGACTTCCACACGATCTTGAGATCAGCAAGCATACGACTACATCATCCACGAGTTCCAACTCGTTAACAAAACTCTGTTGTCTTCGAGGGTAAGTTCTCTATGGATGTATATCCACCCGTTGCTCTGTATCTAGTAGATAGATCTTGGCGGATAGTTCTCATCGTAGGAAAATTTTGTTTTCTATGTTGCGAACCCAACAAGGAGCAGGGTGGACTACCGCATCGAGTGCGACATGCGGGGTGGTCGGGGTGAGTGAGTGCGGTGCGGTCATGTTGGGGTGTATGGCATGCAACATGGTGTGCGTTGTGTGTGAGCCAGGTGAGTGGCAGTGGCGGGATGGGGGTGTAGTACTAGGTGCGGGTCTAGGGTTTGGTTCAGACGAGACGGGGTGGTAGGTGGTTGGGTCTAGGGGAAGGTTTAGGTTAGGGTTATAGTTTAGTTTGGAGGTGGCCGGCTGGGATTTTGGGCCTAGCTAGCTGCCTGCCAAAAATATATAAGTTTTATTTATTCATTTGTAAGACTATTGTAATTAGTTTTTGGATAAACAAAATATCCAGGTCCCGAAGTTTGAATTTTAAGTAAAGACGGGGATATTTGGAAAACAAAGTAGACTTTTAGGAAATAGTTTTAATGGGCAAACATATGCATGATGATGATTATGCTCAAATACAATGTGGCATGATGACATGAGTATGCTATCATGATAGTGCTCAAAGAAATAAACAACAGGCGATTTTCTAGTAGTGGTTTTACTCGGGGTGTTACATGTATGGACACCATTGTCTCACCATGGAAGTAGCCCATGCACAGATCTGCAATATCTTTGGTATGGTTGCTGCTTTGCGTAAACATGCTGAAATAGGGCTAAAGCAGACTAAAAAGTTCGGCTTCATGGATGAACAAGGCATCATGGTTCCTCTAACGTGTGATAGTTAGCTAATTGGGTTGATGAAAAGGTCTGCTTCAGTTTGCATGTTTACGCTGAATTGTGATGTAATGGATGTGGAAGCTGCTACAACTGGGAGTCGCCCTGCTATCCTTGGACAGGGTTGTCACTCAAACCCTTGCTCCTGGTAAGCAAATGTCTCTTGGGGTTCGTATGTTTGTGCTGAATTGTAATTTTTTGTTTACTCTATAGATATTAGGTAGTTAGTCGTGTCATGTTTCTTTGGCAGGAAGCTCCGCAAGTTTAGAAACATGATTGTCGAGTCAGTCATTTTGCTGCCGGAAGAAAATAAAAACGAGTGGAGTGATGATGTTGGTATGGTGCTGATTGTCCCGGCAATGCAGAGTACGTGAAGGTAAGAAAATTGGCACCCAGGAAGAGGAAGAAGGCAGGAAATTAAGAAACCAGTGGACATGAAGGCTTGACACCCAGGCAGGGGAACAAGGTGGCTAGCAATGAAGATGCATAATAATGTGTTGAACTTGAACCTATATATGTAATTGGTTAAATTCTGTAGCTCTGTGCGTGGAAATTGTCGGTCAAACAATCTATCCACTTTCTCAGAGTAAAATGTACCACAACTTGAGGTTTGGAAACGGCAGAGTCAGTAGTTGAATCCAAAATTGTGATTGTGCCACTACTATTTGAAAACTCGCAGCACCGGGACCACAATTGCTGAGGGGGAGGAGGTCTACAAATTCGATGGAATGTTAGTGGCACGGAAATAAATTATTTAAGCTGCTACACTCCATGAAGCAGCAACTTATTTCAACTGCTGGATAATGACATGGCAATATAAACATCAATGGCAACTGATAATGCCCAGATAATGAGGAAATCGATACCACTTTCTGGCCTAACCTTGAGCCCGCCTATCTCACCACCTCCCTGCTCCTGCCTCCCCTGCATTTGGCGAAGCTCCCGGATCTCAAGTAGCAGGGTGCATGTGCTTACACTTTATAAATTGTGTCTGTGTCATTTGCATGCGGAAGAATCCACATAGATTATGTTTAAACAAACCACCAAAGTCAGATTACCACCACCATTAGACAAAAGAAAGTAATGAAGGGCTAAGACAGATTAACGAACGACCAATTTTTTTCTCCTAGGACTCCGAGACCACTAGTTCAGACCGCTAGGTCAACAAGTACTATTATTACAATTAAAAACATATGGAGCTCTAGCTAAATAGAACTAGTTATCACACATCTCCTTGATCTTCCTAATCTTAGCCCGATGCACATCTTCCTACAAGCGCAAGGATTGAATCGTCTGTGCGGTGCTTTTAGCATATTTCTTGTACAACTTCAATTGTTTCTCTGCATTTATCGTCATGAACTTGTCAATACCTGTAGTTGTGAACTGTAGGACTTTGGCCTGGTAAAGTTCAATCCTTGCTTGAGTTAGTTCTTGCTCTGCTTTAGCCTTGAGGGCCAACGCCACGTCCCTCTCCTCCTCGACTTCTCTAACCTTGTCTTGCACCCTCCTGAGATCTCAGTGAAACTTGGTTGTGTCAACATGGTCAAATAACTCCATCTCAGCACTCTCAAGAATTGAGCTGACTATGGATTCTTTCAACTCAACAGTCATATCCCATAGTTTATCCAGTGTTTTCTGCATCGATTTGGGCCACTCTGGATCTACCCATTTGACAACACCGCAACTTCTTGCGTGGTAAAAATGCACCCTATCATTGACACCCTAAAAACCTCATGCATGTGTTGCGTCCTTCGAACGCTACAAATTTAGCGGGCGCATCTCCATGTTCACATAGCGGAGGACTGTCTCCCTCTGCTAAACCGTGATAGTTGGAGTCGTACAACGTCTGGTTGGCCTAACACATCATACAAGCATGAGTAATCAGAGTAGATCTAGCTCAAAATTGATACATGGCCACATATGTTAGAGATGAGATGACTCACATTGAAATCACCGTCATTGTCATCACGATGCGTTTCCTCACCGTTTCCCCTTAAACCCATGGTGAAAGGGTGGTGGGGGACTGGGGTGTCTGCGGGAGAGATTGCTGGAGGCATTGTCGGCTTGCGGCTATGATAGGATGGAAGAGAAGTGGGGAAAGTGGCTTTGAGGGGAAGGAAGAGAAGTATGGGGAGGAAGAGAAGTAAAGGGGACGTGACACTGGCAGGTGGGCCCACGGAACATGTGACACTGGCAAGTGGGAGTGCGCGCTATTGCCAGTTTATCTAGAGCAAACGAATAGTAAGCACGGCTCATCATGTCGCAGAACAGCCTACTCACGGATCACTCTTACGGAGAACCATCCCAATCATCCTAGCGCCCTGATCAAATGGTCTGTAACAATCAGGATGCAGAAGAAGTGTCTTGGGGCATGCCTTCTAGAAGACTTGATCTAACAGCCACCATTGGGCGCTAAGGTTATGATTAAACCTTGCATGCGTTATTTGCCATGGTGTGATGCAACATCTTTCAAACTGGTGCTCCACTTCATGTGGCAGTTGAATCGCATCATCTTTCTAGGGTTCTTGGACATGGTTGGATACATGCTGGAGTGACATTGCATGTGTTCTTTTCAAAACCATAAGGATCCAATGATATACATACACATCCAAGTGGGTGTGGAGATGCAACATCTTTCAAACTGCTACTCCATTGCATGTGGTAGTTGAATCCGAGCATGTTGGTAGGGTTCCTGGACATGGTTGGACACATGCTCGAGTGACATTCCATGTGTTCTTTTCCAAACCACAATGCTACACATGGCCACACACATCCAAGTGGGGTGTGGTGATGCAACATCTTTCAAACTGGTGCTACAATGCATGTGGTAGTTGAATCCCAGCATGCTGCTAGGGTTCCTGGAAATGGTTGGACACATGCTGGAGTGACATTGCATGTGTTCTTTGCCAAACCACATTGATCCACACACACATCCAAGTGGGTGTGGTGATGTAGCATCTTTCAAACTAGTGCTCCACTACATGTGGCAGTTTAATCCCAGCATGTTGCTAGGGTTCCTAGACATGTTTGGACACATGCTGGAGTGTCATTGCATGTGTTCTTATCCAAACCACAATGATATATATACACACTCATCCAAGTGGGTATGGTGACGCAGCATCTTTCAAACTGGTGCTCCACTGCATGTGGCGGTTGAATCCTAGCATGTTGCTAGGGTTCCTAGACATGGTTGGACACATGGTGGAGTGACATTTCATGTGTTCTTTTCCAAAGCCCAATGATACACACACACACATCCAAGTGGGTGTGGTGATGCAACATCTTTCAAACTGGTGCTACACTGCATGTGGCAGATGAATCACAACATGTTGCTAGGGTTCCAGGACATGGTTGGACACATGCTGGAGTGACATTGCATGTGTTCTTTGCCAAACCAAAATGATCCACATGGCCACACAGATCCAAGTGGGTATGGTGACGCAGCATCTTTCAAACTGGTGCTCCACTGCATGTGGCGGTTGAATCCTAGCATGTTTCTAGGGTTCTTGGACATGGTTGGAGACATGTTGGAGTGACATTGCATGTGTTCTTTGCCAGACCACAATGATCCACATGGCCACACACACATCCAAGTGGGTGTGGCGATGCAACATCTTTAAAACTGGTGTTACACTGCTTGTGGCAGTTGAATCCTAGCATGTTGCTAGGGTTCCTGGACATGGTTGGACACATGTTGGAGTGACTTGCATGTGTTCTTTTCCAAACCAAATTGATCCACATGGCCACACACATATCCAAGTGTGTGTGGTGATGAAGTGTCATGGTGGTGTCGCGGCAGATGCCATGGGTAGGCTAAAGATGGGGCCAATGTGCACTAGTGTTATCCGGGGAGGGGTAATGCGGTGATCCCGCACACGAAGAACACAGGAACTCGACACACGAGGTACCCAGGTTCGAGGCTCTCCTATGGAGATAAAACCTCTACTCCTGCACTAGATCTTATATTATGATCTCTCTGACTATTACAAGTGCTCCTTGAGCTGTATCGTGGAGAGGAAGGAGATGAAGTGCTCCTGCTCTCTACTCACTCGAGGGTTTCTCCCTTAGCCAAAATGAACTGGCCCTCTCCTTGGAGGCCCTGGCTCACCTTATAAACGGGTGGCCAGGTTACAACTAGGGCTTACGTGGCCTAGATATCCTACGAATATGCTTGTCCCAAAATAGTAAATCAGCGCCCTTCTTTCGTCTGTCGCTAGCCCCTGCATGGCCATGGCGCAGAGAACACGCTGTCTGACCGTTGGGGTCAGACAATGTCACGTCTGTGACGATCTGCTCTATCTCTGCCATTCTGTCCCTTGTTGCTAGCACTTGTATCTCCCTAGATTCCCTTGATAGAGAGAGAAAAGCGCTGACTTGGGTTGGCTCTCTCCTTCTTGAGCAAGCCAACTATTGACCCGGCCTCGATAAGGATAACTCATCCAAGATGGTACCTGCAAAGAGGAAATAGCTCACTCCTCGTCCCAACATATTGCATATGTCGACCGAGTCTTGCTGGTGCTATCCGGCTCAGGGTAACCCGACCATAACTCAGCCGACCCTTCTATGATCGGGCTAGCTCATGCTTTGACCTGTTTATGCCTCGGTGGACCCTACCCTTATACCTTGGCTTGACCCTACATGGGGTCATCACATAGAGGGAAATTGACTGGCTCGTGCGTACACGCCGGATTCCCTTGGGGGTCAGCTGCCACCTCCCCGATGACGAACAAGCTCCCGTCGTCGAGGATGGTGAGTTCATCGTTTCCATTGCCCACTTCGCACGCGGCTTAGACCTTCGAATTAATGATTTATTCAAGGATTTTCTCGAAACTTTTGGTCTGCAACCTCATCATGTCCCCGCAAATGCCCTTGCCTCTCTCTGCCTTTGCCTCTGGTATCAAAGGATACCTCGGCCTTTGGCCCAATGTCCAGATCTGGGCCAAATTCTTCCAGATTTGAGCCATTGTCGTTCCCAACAAAGAGCTTCCTCCTGGCGAGAAGCGTCTGACTTAGTGTAGGGAGGCATCCATTCCACCTCAGGAGAGTTTTATTTTCCCTAGATTACCAGCCTTGAATCCTGCAAAGGGTGGGCGAGGGCGTTCTTCTACGTGAAGACAATACCCCAAACGACATGATTCGGCTTCATGCCTTTTTCAGTCGGCGTCCCCACTAGGAAAAAATGGGATCTTGACCCCAGGAAGAGAAATACACTCGTCAATATCGTGGCGAAGCGCATCCTCGAGCTAAAGGATGTTGGGTTAACTGGCGAGGACCTGATGGTCACCTTCATCCGCAGCCGAGTTTGCCCGCTATAGCAACGCAACCACATGATCTGCTACATGAGTGGTCCCCTCGATTCCAACCGAGTTTCCTTGGTCGAGCTATCCCATGCACAGAGAGTCAAGTACATCTTCAAGATGGACATGGCCGAGGAATGGGAATGGGGGATGGAGCCCTTCAGCCGAGATCGGCATGTTCCCAAGGTACGTCCTTCGAGTGACTCTTACCTAGTTATGCTTTATGTCGGCCTATACTACTTATTTGACCTTCCTATGCTCTTTTTTATAGAAATTGCTTCAGCATATGGTTGAGGACACCCAGACCCCTGTCCTTACTTGGGGCAAGGATCAGGAGACCTCGGATCCAGAGGAGCCGGACTCTTAGGAGTTCATGCCTATTCTGGATCCCAGCTCCGGCCGATCCTCTGATAAGACTTATGTCTTAAAGGATTGGAAGGATGATGACGATGGTGATGACTATGAGATTCTCGAGGTATTTAACCAAATTCCCATCTCATACTCCTATCCAACTTATCCCACTCTAGCTAACCCGGCTGGTCAAGTGCATAACACGCCTCCGGTGGCTGTGGGAGGTCAAGGAGTGGCGAGAAAATGCACCGCAACCTTGGCTCCGCTAGCCAAGCCATCTAGGGCCAGGAAAAGGTTCAAGAGAACCGATAAGAAACCCGCGTCATGGAAGGCTCCTAAGCCCAAAGCACCTCCAGCTATGTCCAGGTAAATACCTCTCTCCAGGTTACTCTTGTGTTTCATATTTCCCCTTTCCTGTATTTCTTGTTTCTCTCTTTCTTATTTGACTCGGTTTCTTTCTCTATTTGATTTGGCAGGTCCACCATGGATATCTCCCAGAGTGGCTCCAGCATCGCCTCTCCCATCCATGAGGAACGACCTTCTCCTCGTCATGATGATGCTTCTGTTCTCAGCCCTATTGGGGAGAACTCTCTTGCTACGCCGGATAACAGTCCACCTCAGATGGAGGAGGATAACATCAGCAAAAGTGGAGGGGCACCACATGGGATGTGGCTATGCCGGACCAGCAAGGTGACTTCTCTGCCCCCGAAAGAGAGAAAGATGATTGTGGCGCTGGCAGTACCGGCACCGAAACAATTTCTACGGAGGTGCTAGAGATTCCAGCACTAGTCCAACCTCAGCCTTAGTCTCAACCATCCTCCACATCAGCTTCAAGTCAGCAACAACAACAAGTGCCACCAGCATCGTCTGAGTCTCCCAATACTTGGCGAGATGATCAGCCTCGGTAGAGCCCACAGTCCAAATCTCCATCGCCTTCACAATCTCGGCCTTCGCCAGCATCGGTAGTCGATGCTCAGCCAACAACCTCCCAACAGTGGGTCAACCTAGCCGCTAAGGTGAAGAAGGCAACCGAGGTGACCAAGGAAGTGCCAAAGGGACCTGCGGCTGGACCTCGGTAGCCTACCATTGCTTCTATGATGCAAAAGGGGAGTGTTGCTTCTGGTTTTGCTCCGGAAAAGCAGATCATGCCGCATACTAGCCTAGCCACTACAAAGGCCACCCAACAAACATCTTTCGGGAAAGGCTTAGTCCTGACTCGGATCCTTAGCGGTGGGAGCCTCGGCTCACTTGCTGAGTACGTCGAAAATTGGAATAACGCTGAGTACGTCGAGGTCAGCTCTGGGAATCCCCAAAAGTTCGTCCCTACAGAAATTGGTGCACAAATGTATACTGCCACCAAAGCTATTGCTGATGTTGGCTGAATGATGGAGGTAAACCTCTTGACTATCTCTTTTATAATTCCGTAAGTACATGTGTACATAACCTCTAGTCCTCGAGCCTCCGGGGGTGTAAGATATTACTCGGCTAGATGCTTTTAGCATAAACCTTACACAATTGTCCTATGTAGTTTCTTCAATTCTGAGGTATTTTAATAAAGCTATTAAGACTTAGGCAAAGGTCTTGTTAGCTTTGATTCCCAGCAACCTAGATTCAGATTGAGTTTACTCGGTTCGAATCTTGAGTAGAGCTTTGATATCTAGCCACCTAGAGCTAGGTTAAGTTTTACTTGACTTGGATCTTTAGTAGCTTCAAATGTCCAGCCACCTAAAGTTGGGTTAAGTTTTACTTGACTTAGATCTTTAATAGCTTCGAATATCAAACCACTTAGAGGCGGGTTAAGTTTTACTTGACTCAGATCTTTAGTAGTTTCGAATATCCTCATTACCTAGTGACTAACATTTGTTCTTTTCAGATCACCACCAACTGGCGTACTGCCGAGTTCCAACGGCTCCTCGATGCGCACAAGGAGCTCTCCAAAATGCATAAGGCATTGCTGCCAGAGTTGAAGAATAAAAGTAATTCTTTGCCTTATTGCCTTAAGTTTGGTTCCTTTTGTTCTTGACTTGCCGAGCTAACTTATGACTCCGATTTCTCCAGCCGAGGTGGAGGCCCAAAATAAGGAGCTGCAGAAGTGTGACCGAGCTAGAAGGTATTTTTCCTCTTACTACCTATCCTTGGCACCTTTACGTTCTGGCTCGACTAGTAACTATTCCTCGGCTTGGTGGGGTCAAAAATCATTGCAGTGTCTCTTTAATATAGCATATCCATGCCTGAATTGATGCTTCACTTTCTTGAACAAGCACGACAACATCAGGACCAATTGAAGGAGAAAGACGAGGAGATATCTTGGCTCCGTGCTGAGAATGAAAACCTCAAACAACTCCATAAGAATGGGCTAGATAGGCTGTATCAGGAGTTCTCCAAGGAGAAGAGCCGAGTCACCGCCAACTCGATAAAGACAAGGAGCTTCTCCAAGTGGCCGAGGTCAAATTTGAGTCGGTGAGCACTGCGCTTGAGGATCTCTAGAAGAAGCTGGCTGCTTAGTTGGCTGAGCTGACTCGGATCAGTGGCATCGTAGCTCGTAAGCTTACTTCTGCCAATTTTTCCTCTATTGTCAAAGTCTCCCTTTTTTGCCTTCTTTTGTTTCCTTTGACTTGCTCTCTTTGCTTGTTCTCTCAGGTGATTTCCCCCAATCAAAGGCTCATGCCCCCACTGCCATCCGCAAATTCTGGGAGAAGAAAGTCGAAGCTGGTCCTCTCCCCAAGGAGTATGACATTGATGAACTCTTGGTTGGCCTCAAGGCCAGCCTTGGACCCATGAAAGTCTTCGGGGTTGAGCTCTTGGATGCCACCATCCGAGTCTTCCACGTTCCCTGGCCATCAGAGATTGCCTCCAAGAAGGTCACTTAGCTGTCCGGGAAACTGATGGATCACGAAACACAGCTCAACTTGTGGAGGGAATCTGCCGCCCATGCTGGTGCTGACACAGCCATGTCCTTCGTGTTGTCGTGGTATGAAGGTATCCACTTAGATACTCTTCGGAACATGCACACTGGATCATGGTGGACAACTGACCTAGACCACATCCAGCGCCACCAAGATCGAGCCTATCAGCTGATTTAGTATGACAACATCCACCAATGGAATTAAGGGCCGAGCTTCCTCAACAAGGTCGACGATGAATATGTCGAAGAGGATGCGGGCGAATTCGAGGAGGACCCTGAAGACCCCGAAGCTAAACCGGATGAGGTGGATCAGGAAAACCTGGATGACGAAGCTGAAGCCAAGGCTCCCAACACTAAGGCTAACATTCCTCCTCCTGTTCCAGATGATCCAGCTGATGCCGCTCCTTGAGCACACAAACTTTAAACTTTATTAAATCCCCGGTATGTCGGGTGCAAGCTGTATGAAACAATTCAAGTTATTTTGCTACTATAATGTTTTATGTCGAATCAATTTGGGCAAAGTACCTGAGTTTCATTTTCTTGTTTGCTCAATCTTATGACCCGGCTCGTGTCTACCATTTTTCGGCGTTCGACTTACGAGTCCGAGATCAGAAATTGAATTAACAATACTTAACCATGAGAATTATCTCAAAGTGATCCGGCTTAATAGTAAAGAAATTAAATACAGGGGTTAGTCCAAACAACAAATGTCGACGCGATTAATTTCCCCTCGTTAGTTGTTTTTCATGTGTCTAGCATTTGCGAGTTTTTTCTCTTGCTTGCCATGAAGCCAATCTTTTGGACAACAGCAAGTCGAAGAGTTGGCCTTTGGTGCCAACACATTACTAACTTGGCCTAAGGGGTAGGAAATTTAAGCCAGCCGACATATAAAATGAATAATAATAAGACAACTACTACTAGGGCAGTCCCTGAGTTCCTGCTCGAGGTGCTGAGGTTTCAGTAATTAGCTCATTGCCAACATATAATCCAACATATGAGAGTTCGAGATACATACACTTCACTTAAGTGTAAAATGGATGAAGAAGTGCTACATTCCATGGCCTTTTCTACTCTTCTCCTGCTCTTTTCGCCTTATTATTCTCCTGCGGGTGAACATATATAAGATAGTATGCATTATTGTGTGTAGTGCATTGCTCACAATAAATGGTCTTTCCCATGGAGGTGATAGTTTATGCATGCCGGCAGTGCGTTGCACTAGCCGAAGCACCAAATCCCCTTCCCGAAAAACTCAGGGGTTCACTTTCTGGCTATGATAGCATCGTAGATTCTGCTGATATATGGCGGATCTAGACAATGCCAACTCTCTTGCCTCTTCTACCAGATCAACATCATTTCTCCGGGCTTCTTGCACTTTGGCTTCTGTGTATTGGGTGAACCTAGCCGAAGCATGCTCTATGTCGGCTGGTAGTACAGGTTATGTCCCATATACCAGAAAGAATGGTGTATAGCCAGTTGATCGATTTGGAGTTTTCCTAAGGCTCCATAGTACTGTCGGGAGTTCGTCAATCCAACACCCCGCTGATCTTTGCAGCGGCTCAATGAGCCGGGGTTTTATCCCGGACAGTACTAGCCCATTAGATCTCTCCACTTGCCTGTTCGATGTGGGGTGTGCGATTGATGCAACATCCAGTCTTATTCCTTTATCTTGGCAGAACCGAGCAAATGCTCCCTCGGTAAAATTTGTGCCATTATATGTTACGATACTGTGTGGGTACCCATATCTCAAGATGATGTTCTGAGGAATTATACTGCAGTGGATCCATCACACTTTCTGATTGGCTTGACCTCAATCCACTTTGTAAACTTGTCGACAATGACTAGGATATGAGTCATGTTGCCATGATCTAGCCTAAATGGACCAACCATATCCAAACACCTTACAACAAATGGCTAAGTGATAGGTATAGTTTTGAGTTCATAGGATGGCAATTTGTATCTTGCTCGAATACCTCTGACATCCATTGAACTTCCTCACAAGGTCCTCAGCCTCTTGTAAAGCACTGGGCTAGTAAAATTCACGCCAAAATACCTTGGTGACTAAAGCTCTGGATGAGGCATGATGCCCACATTTTCCCTGATGTATATCTCGGAGGATCTCCTGTCCTTCTGCCAGATCAACACATTGTTGAAGGGCACTTGTGACACTTCTCTTATATAACTCAACATTTATTATGGTATATGACTTTTCTCTTCTCTGCACTTGCCTGGAGAGTACCTCATAACTTGGCAAACTCTCATCCTTCAAGAAGCAAAAAATTGGTTATGCCGGTATAACTCGTGCCGGGAAAATTACTTCATCAACTTCCATTGGGTCAGACGACATAACTTCTGCTTGGTTAAGCTGAACAGTCCCTGAGTTCTGTGAGATAGTCCCCGGGTTTTCTGAGGTAGTCCCCAAGTGTGCCGATGCAGTCCCCGGGTTACTCGAGTTATTCCCTGAATCAATGTCCATCGGTACAACCTTAGATCTTGGATTTTCCCGGATATAAATTGACTTGGATTCTGGTGATGGTTTGATAGATGTTTTTCTGAGATGTTCCAGAGCTACGCATGGCAAGATTTCCTACCAAGATGAACCAAGTTTCGATAAAACATCGTCCGCATCATTTTTAGCTTGGGGTACATGATGGAATTCACATCCTTCAAAGTACCCACAGATTTTTTGCACGTGAAACCTATATACCATATTTGCATCCAAAGCATCCCAATGACCTGAAACTTGCTGTATCACCAAAACACTGGATCCGACATATTCCAATTTCTTTTGATACTTTTAGGCCATGCACAAGTGCCTCATATTCAGCCACATTGTTTGACGCTCTAAAGTGAATGTGCAGCACATATCTCAGCTGGTCTTTCTTGGGCGAGGTAAGTACTACCCCGGCACCTATACCATCTTTTAGTTTTGATCCATCAAAGTGCATTCTCTAGTAATTCGAATTAGGCAAGGGTGGCTCATACTGCATCTCGGTCCAATCGACAAAAAAGTCAGCCACTGCCTGGGACTTGATTACATTTCTCCGATCATATTGTGGAGCATATGGGGCTAACAAAATTGCCCATTTTGCGATTCGGCCACTTGCATCTCTATTTCCCATTATCTCGGATGTGGGTGCTTCACATATCACCTTTATGGGGTGTTCTTCAAAGTAATGTTTAAGCTTTTTAGCCGCCATATAGACGCCATATGCCATTTTCTGATAATGGGGATAATTTTGCTTCGAAGCAGAAAGTACCTCGCTTAGATAATAGACTGGCCTCTGCACCGACTTACCTTCCTTGTCACGCTCCACCACTACCACGACACTTATGACTCGGTTAGTCGCTGCTATGTAGAGCAACATCAGCTCTTTGGATAGTGATGATGCTAATACAAGTGCAAAGGCTAGCATCTTTTTTAGCTCATGAAATGTGTCATTCCCCCGCGGTGTCCATATGAACTTATCCGACTTTTTCATTAATTGGTAGAGAGGAAATGCCTTTTCCCCTAGCCGACATACGAAACGACTCAATGATGCCAGGAAGCCAGTGAACTTCTGGACATCATTGAGACACTTCGGCAGTTCTATGCGCTCAATAGCTTGGATTTTAGTCAGATTAGCTTCGATACCTCGGCTGGATACAAGGAAACCGAGTAATTTTCTAGCTTGGACACTGAAGGTGCACTTTTCCAGGTTAAGCTTCATTCAGAAACTTCTTAAGTTTGCAAATTTTTGCCAGATATCATCTAAGAGAGTATGACTCTCCTTAGTTTTAACACCACTTCATCGACATATACCTGGACATTTTTTCCAATTTGATCGTGGAAACATTTTTGCATGCATCTTTGATACGTTGCCCCTGCATTACGTAAGGCAAATGGCACAGTGAGATAGCAATAAGCCCCATACAGGGTAATAAAGGCAGTTTTTATTTGATCAGTTGGGTTTAATGGTATCTAGTGGATACCAGAATACACATCTACAAATGAGAGCATGAAAGTGTAAGATGGTTTACCTAGAGGGGGGTGAATAGGTTTCTAATAAATTCTTTATAAACTTTTGCAAGTTTTAGGCTTTGCGAAATATAAGTGTGCCTAAATGCAAACTAGGTGAGGCAACCTAGAAGATGATACAAGATACTTCAAGCACGAAGGCTATCACAAAGTAAACAACACAAGTAAGAGAGGGGTTAAGGAATAACCCAAGCACGCGGAGACGAAGATGTATTCTCGTGTTCACCACCTTCGGGAAGGGGGCTATGTCACGTTGGAGAGGTGTGAGGTTCCACGAAGGATTCCCCAATGCCACGAAGGCTCGCCTTCTTCTCCGAGCCTATCCCACGAAGGAATAGCTCACTTACTCATGGTAGACTTTTAAGGTAGTCTCCAAACCCTCACAAACTTTCCACGGAGCAAATCACAAGCCGAATGCCTCCGGGCGACCCTAGTTGCCTAGGGTTTCCCACAAACCCAAGAGTAACAAGCCAACTCGATGAACTCAAGGGGGAATAAAATTTGGCTTGGTGGAAACATAGATCGGGACCTCCTCTTGCTTTCTACCAAAGGGATTTGAGTTTGATTAGGTAGAATGGGAGATCCTCAAGGAATTGTGTTTCAAAAATGGGGAGAGAGAGAGCTCCAAGTATGAGATATGAAATGAATGCCTAACCTCCTCAAGGTGGAAGAAGAGGTATTTATACTCAAGGAAGAAATCTAGCCGTTTGGAGCACTTTCTGTGAAACTCAGTTTTAAGTTCGGTTGGACCGGACCACACACCGGACCACCCGGTGTGCAACCCGGTCAACCGGAATCCAAACCGGGATACTCACTGTGTGTGAGCCCGGATAGACTCGGTATATGAAACCGAGAATCCCGGTTTGGGTTCGGTTGACCGGCGCTGGTACCGGACCGTCCGGTCTAGGAACCGGTTCAACCGGCCTGAGAACCGAGTTTGGCAGAGATGTTATCAAACTTAGATTTCTTTCTCCTCTCTCTTTGGTGATGGAACAAGTGGGTGTATAGGATGTGTATAAGTCTTAGAAAAACATCCCCAGCAAGCTCATCGAGATAACCCCTCTTAATAGTGTGGTGTTCCTAAATACTCAAGAAACATATAAAAGGTAAAACTCCGGCACTTCTCTTCATTATCGAAATGGGGGGTCTTCGATGATCTTCCAACAAACCGGCGGACTAAAACCTGTTCAAGACACTAGTAGGTAGCATTATTCCGCACTAACTACGGTGTCATTGTCAACCAAAAACAATATAGGGTAAATTACCCTTTCAATCTCCCCCTTTTTGGTTGGCGATGACCAACCGAGCTAGAGTTCACAAGGATATAATAAAGAGCTATATACCAAGGGATTCCATAGAGACATATGTGAGCTCCCCCATAAAGTGTGAACTTGGTTGAATTTGCGTTTGAATGCAAGGTGCACCTAAATAAAGTATAGAGAGCTTCCCACATGTCTTTATGGAAGCAAGCATAATAAGACAAGATATAGAGCATGGATATCTATGCAAGGCTAGACAAATGAAAGAAGTACACATAGTCATAGCACAATAGACATATCCATGGTTCACACACATAGCACACGCTTGTCCAACATACGGAAGTAAAGCAAATAGTTCCAATCACGAAAGCAAATGGTAAACAATGCCATAAGAAGCAAAGATAAGGCAAAGGGCATTGTGCAAACGGCGAACCTCGGAAAAACCCTGGCAAGGAACCCATAGAGACCTAAATGAACTCTACTCTTCTCCCCCATTAGCATCGAAACACCAAAAAGGAAGAGGAGTAGGGTGATGCTAACGGAACCCAACTAGAAGATCGTAGGAGGCGGCGAAGGGTGAACGGGGGCATCCTCGTCTTCATGGATCTCCTCTTCTTCATCATCCTCCTCATCATCAATAGAACCACGACGAGCAGCAGAGGAGGCACTAGGGCCACCATGAGGAAACTGACTGGGGAAGTAGCCGAAGAGCATGTCATCGTCAAGGGGCGGCATCTCATAGTTGACATAAGGAACTGGAGTCATCTCGAGACCATCTGGTGGAGGAGTGACATGCCGGGTCACGAGAAACTCATTGTGCCTGCGCTGAGTCTCTTGGCTCATCTCAAGAGCCTTGTGGCCCACATCATAGGACGAGCGGCACATCTGAAACAACCGCTTGAAGAAAGTAGCGGCACCAACCTTGGGCCTGGGACATGAGGAGGAGGACTCCCCAACAGGACGACGAGAACCCGACCGAGTAGCAAAGTGAGGCTGAGGATCATGGACAGCCTTGGTGCATTGCTTGGGGGGCCTCATCAATGGAACCTCAGGAGACTGACCACGAAGAGAAAGAGTAAGCTGCTCTTGTTCCACACGCTCACCAGCCATCACACCAGGAGGCACAACCCTGTTGAGTAGCTTTTGTACATATACGCAGAAAGTGGGGGTCATCCTGTCCAAAGCAGCCCGCTGTAGCTCAAAGTACACAAAATCATAGCCATCAATCTTCCTCAACCTGTCAGGATGACAATAATACAGGAGGTTGGCAAAATACCCATGGTAGTTTGTAGTATCTCCAACTCGGGGAACAAGCGACTGATGAAAGATGCTGGCCAAAGTGTGGTAGTAAAAGTACATGCCAGAGATGCATGGAGGAGCATACTCAGAATCATTCGGATAGCAGAAAGCCAGAGAGTCAGCATGCTTGATCTTCTCATTATGAATGCAGAAACCACCTGGCTTATCAGAATAGCCCATGACCTCAACCAGATCCACAAAGGTGGAACAGAAACGCCGCGTGCCGGTCATCGACGACATAGTGCGGTCATCATCATCATGAAAATAGATTGTGTAGAAGAGCTGACGAATATACTCAGGATAGTAGTCCTCCTTGAGACACACAAGGTCAAAGAGCTCCATTTTGTTCAAGGCATCATCAACAAAGCGATAATCTGAGGCAGCATACATGTTGAACCAGTCCACATTGAAAGCAAGAATGTTACCGCATGAGGTGACTTTGAACTGAGTGTAAATATGATCCCACATCAAGGCTTGAGTCTCAGTCCAAAACTTCTTGTCAGTGCCAGGGTAAGTGCGAGACTTGAAGCAATAGGGATTCTCCTTGCGAAGGGTCTGGTACATAGCAATCTCCATATTCTTCAGGTTTTGAGTAGGTACATCTTCTTCGTCATCTCGCACGACAGGTTTCTTGCCCCTGGTGACCTTGCTCTTGAAGCGACCAGAACGGGCGCTGCCCTCTTCCTCATGTTGCACAGACTGACTGGCTCGACGAGCCCTCTTACCCCGGCCGGTTTCCTCAGGCACATACTCATCACTCACATAGTCATCATCATCGGCACCTGTAAAAAAGAGAGAGAGGTTGGGGAGCACAGGGATAAGTACACATGCCAAACAAAAAACACGGAGGAAAAACTTGGATTTGGGCAAGTGCATGGCAGAAAAGAGACATTGCAGAGAGATTCGGTGCCAGAGCCGGTCTGACCGGCTCTAGAACCGGACGGTCCGGTGTCAGCACCGGACAACCGAACCGAAACCGGACGGTCCAGTGTCAGCACCGGACAACCGAACCGGAACCGGACGACCCGGTGGCAGTACCGGTATCCGGATTCAAACCGGGTGACCCGGTGTCAGATCCGGTCCAACCGGGCCTGGAACCGAGTTGGTCGGGGAGGCCCCAAAACTGCTCTGTGCAATGTAAAAAATCTACCCATGTCTCAATACTTGCACAAATACAAACTTCTCAAGAGAGGTAGGCCATGGTTTGACGTGGTTGGCATACAAGAGCGAAGGTGGAAACCCTAACTTGGCAAATCCATCAAAATGTGTAGCAAAACATGGGGATTTGACAAGGAAGAGGGAGAGGAGCAAGGGATTACTCGAGGACATGGCTTCCCATGGAGGAAAGCCCCAAAAGCCCTTGAGGAAGAAGATTGCAAAAAGCTCCCAAACCACCACGAGATGGAGAGATTCCTTCGGTGGAGAGCCTCCAAAGGTCCTTCTCCGCGAAATGGTGGCCCGATCTATGAATCCTAGGGGTAGAAACACCCTAAGAGAGGGGGGAAGGTGAGAGGGGCGGCAATGGAGAGTGGACGGGTCAGGGGAAGTGAAGGGGTAACTTGTGGAGGAGTGGGGGTTGATAGCCCAAAATATTTCGAGCTTGTTGGGGAACCCCAAGAGGAAGGTATGATGAGCACAACAGCAAGTTTTCCCTCAGTATGAAACCAAGGTTTAATCCAACCAGTAGGAGCAAGGAAACACCACAAAGGTGTTGCTAGCTTAACTTTGGCAGGGCACACTACCGGTGCCAGCAGCAATGTGGAGACCTGCATAACACAACCAAAGAACTATGTCCCCAACTTGCGATGAGGTTGTCAATCTCACCGGTTTTGCTAAAAACAAAGGATTAAACATATCGAGTGGAAGAAAGAAATAGTTTGCAGAAAGTAACAAAGCAGTAAACAGTTGATTGTAGATTGATAGTAAAAGAAAGGACCGGGGTCCATAGTTCACTAGAGGTGGCTCTCCTTAAGTTATATTACATGTTGGGTGAACAAATTACAGCGGGGCAATTGACAAGCATCGAGAAAGCATACAAGCATATGCTAATCATCTTGACTCCTTTGAGATTTGATTGGGCATTACAACATTATACATAGACCGCCATCCAACTGCATCTATGACTAATAATCCACCTTTAGGTTATCATCCGAACCCCCTCCAGTATTAAGTTGCAAGCAACGGATAATTGCATTACCAATTACGTGTAAAGTAAACAATACGATTGTTCTATGAATAAAAGATTGTTGTTTTCTCCCTAGTAGCAACAACACATCTAGTACCTTAGAGATTTCTGTCACTTCCCCAGATTACCAGAGGCATGAACCCACTATCGAGCATAAATACTAACTCTTGGAGTTGCTAGCATCTACTTGGCCAAGATAGCTACTAACAACACAAAGCATGCAAGATCACAAATAACAAAGACATGATAGAATCGATAATCAATCTGAAATAGCATCTCAATATCCATCGGATCCCCGCAAACACAACATGCAGAATTACAAATAGATGATCTTAATCATGAACGGAGATCACAAGATCTAAACATGATGGCACAAAGGAGGAGAACCAGCCATCTAGCTACTACAGGACCCGTAGTCTAGAGATAAACTACTCACGCATCAGACCGGAGGCTTGCATGATGATGAAGAAGTCCTCCAGGGTGAACTCCCCTCTCCGGCAGGGTGCCGAGAAGAGCTTCAGATCCCTCCCGATCTAGGGATGGAGATGACGGCGGCTACAGACTCTTTCGTGTATTTTTGATCGGGTACTTAGGGTTTCCGTATTAGAGGCAATATATAGGCGGAAGGAGAGGCCGAGGGGGTGCCTGGGGTGGCCAGGCCTGGCCGCGCGGCCAGGTGGTGTGTCCAGGCGCCAGCCCCTCTCCGTCTCGTATTCTGGCTCCAGGTGTCCCTTGGTGAAAAACTGACTTTGGCTTTTGTGCCGTCCAATTCCGAGAATATTCATTTTCTGACTTTCTTGGAACCAAAAACAGCAGAAAAAAGGCAGCTGGCACTGTGGCTCTTGTTAATAGGTTAGTCCAAGAAATCATATGAAAAGTACTCAAAAGTGTGGACAAAACACAAGAAAGTAGATAACACCAAGCATGGAACATCAAGAATTATGGATACGTTTGCAACGTATCAGGGGTGTCTAGGGAAGAAGAAGGGAAAAAGATTTTTCAGATCCCGGTTTTAGGTCGGTCCAACCGAGATGCAAACCAGGCCGCTCGGTGCACAGGCCGGTCAACCGAGCCATAAGCCGAATCTGCAGGAATCCTGACGCGAGGAAGATTCGGTTTTCAGTCCGGTCAACCGACTCCACAACCGGAGTACCCGATTGAAAACCGGAGTGGCAATCGAACTCGTTCAGTAAACTTCTGTCTCCAGACCCGGATAGACTCGGTTGAGGATCGGGCTGGAAATCGGACGGTCCGGTTCTGGAGTCGGTTGGACCGGGCCAAAAACCGAACTTCAGAAAAAACTTCGGAAAATTTTGTGGAAACAGAAAATTTTCGAGAATGGCATGTGCAAGGAAGAAGGTAGTAGACTCCAAAAGGGTATAGGAGGCAGGTGATCTAGGCATGCCTATTGGAGAAGAACCAAATCAACACAGTTAATAGCAACAATAGGCATGATTCGAAAATGTCAAGAGCCACAAGAGACCAAAGTTGGCGGGGGATTTCTCCCCTATATTTAAGCACACATGTCATGGCGCCTCAAAGATAGATGCTTGGACCCATATCATGAAACAAGATCAATTAATATTGCACGCATAGGTATGCATCAAACCAAGACATGGTAAGATGACTATCCCTATGTGTGCTGTGCGACTAGGCTACATAGCAAGTTAAGAGCTGAAATATAAGGCAAGAAGTGAATCAATCCAAGTTTTTGGGATCTAGAATACCAAGTTCTCGCCTCAACATGACAAAACGGGCTTCATCCAAAGGCTTCGTGAAAATATCCGCCAATTAGAACATCGTTCCCACATGAGTGAGATTGATGTTGTTGGAGATATGCCCAAGAGGCAATAATAAAGTGGTAATTATTATATCTTTATGTTTATGATAAATGTTTACATCCCATGCTATAATTGTATTAACCGGAAACATTAATACTTGTGTGTTTTGTAAACATAAAAGAGTCCCTAGTAAGCCTCTTGTTAAACTAGCTTGTTGATTAATGGATGATCATGGTTTCCTGATCATGGACATTGGATGTCGTTAATAACAAGATCATATCATTAGGAGAATGATGTGATGGACACACACCCATAGTAAGCATAGCATAAGATCAAGTCATTAAGTTCGTTTGTTATAAGCTTTAAAATACATAGTAACCTAATCCTTCGACCAAGAGGTTATGTTAATCACCATCACCGGATGGGTACTTTGATGACATCAAACACCGCTGTAACTGGGTGGTCATAAAGGTTTCATTGGGTATTCTGAAAGTATGTGTTGAAGCGCATGGACCAAGATTGGGATTTGTCCATCCATATGACGGATAGATATGCTCTGGGCCCTCTCGGTGGAATGTCATCTAATTAGCTTGCAAGCATGTGACTGGGTCACAAGGGATGACATAACATGGAACAAGTAAAGAGTACTTATCAGTAACGAGGTAGAGCTAGGTATGGAGATACCGACGATCAAACCTCGGATAAGTAGAGTATCGCGTGACAAAGGGAATTGGTTTCGTATGTTAATGGTTCTATCGATCACAAAGTCATCGTTGAGTATGTGGGAGCTATTATGGATCTCCAGATCCCGCTGATGGTTATTGATCGGAGAGGTGTCTCCATCATGTCTGCATATTCACGAACCGTAGGGTGACACACTTAAGGTTCGAAGTTGTTTTAAGTAGATATGGAATGTGCGTTGGAGACCGAATGTTGTTCGGAGTCTCGGATTGGATTCGGGACGTCACGAGGAGCTCCGGAATTGTCCGGAGAATAAGATTCATATATTGGGGATCATTTTCTAAGTTAGGAAATGTTCCGGAGTATTTGTATGGGGATTCTAGAAGGTTTCAGAATGTTCCAGAAGGTTCTGGAAGATTTCTTGGAGTTTGCTTGAAAACCAAGAAAGGATCAAGGAATCCTTGTGGGGCAAGACAAGGAGTAGTGGGGGAGGGGGACTCATCCCCCCTCCCAATCCACCGGCCAAAGGAAGGGAGGGGAGTCCTACTAGGACTCCCCCTCCCATGGCGCCTCCCTCCTTTAAATAGAGGGGTGGAGGCGCCACCCCCCTTGCCCCCTTCCACTCCAAACCCTAGCCGCCTCTCTCCTCCTCCTTCCCTCTGCTCTGGCTTAGGCGAAGCCCTGCAGAATTTTCTACTCCACCACCACCACCACGCCGTCGTGCTGCTAGGATTCCGTGGAGAGATCTACTACCTCCGCTGCTTGCTGGAACGGGGAGAGGAAGGTCTGCTTCGACTCTACACGTGTGACCGACTGCGGAAGCGCTGTCGGAACGCGGCGCCGGAAGGATCGTCCACTTGATCTTGAGATCGGCAAGTGATCGACTACATCAACCACGAGATCTGAATCTCGTAACGCTTTCGGATCTACAAGGGTTAGTACAGATCTATCTCGTTGCACATGTCTAATAGATTAGATCTTGGCTTTTATCTAGATTAGATCTGGGTTTTGTTCGTTCTTGCGGTAGAATTTTTTTGTTTTCCATGCTACGAACCCATCAGTGGTATCAGAGCCGTATCTATGCGTAGATCTATTGCACGAGTATAACACAATGGTTTTGTGGGCGTTGGTGCTCGTGCCGTCTTTTGCTTTGTGTACTTTGCATCTTGCGGTATGGTGGGATGAAGCGGCTCGGGCTAACCTTACATGTCATCGCACATGAGACTTGTTCCACGCTTGACGTGTAACTTGCTTTGCACAAGTGGCTTTGTGGGTGTCTGTCTCTCTCACCATAGTATAGATCCAATTTACACTTTGCAACTTGATAGCACTTGTATCAACGTTGTGGTTCAGTTTCATAGGTAAGATCCGTTCTTATTCGAAAGCCTCAAGCCACATAAAACATGCAAAGAAAATTAGAGGCGTCTAACTTGTTTTTGTAGGGGTTTTGTGATGTGATATGGCCATCATGTGATTGTGATTATATTTGATGTATGCAATGATCCTTGTTATAATATGGCAACCGGCAGGAGCCTAATGGTTGTCTTCAATTCTGTTAAGACCTGCGTGTCTATTCATCTTGTAATAGCTTTGTTCCAAGCAGTTGTAATAGTTGCTAGTGATGATGGACAACCATGAAGCGGCTCCACTGACCTTGACGCCATGCTGGTGATGATGGAGATCATGTCCGTGCTTTGGAGATGGAGATCAAAGGCACAAGAAGAAAGGGCCATATCATATCACACTAATTATGAATTGCCTGTGATGTTAATACTTTATGCATCTTGTATTGCTCAGATCACGACGGTAGCATTATAAGATGATCCCTCTCACTAAATATCAACTAATAAAGTGTTCGTCCTTAGTTGGCACCGTTGCTAAGACTCGTCGTTTCGAAGCATCTCGTGATGATCGGGTGTGATAGACTCTATGTGTGCATACAACGGGTGCAAGCCAGATTTGCACATGCGGAAACTAAGGTTAACCTTGACGAGCCTAGCATGTACAGACATGGTCTCGGAACACGGAATACCGAAAGGTAAAGCATGAGTCATATGGATGATATGATGAACATATTGATTGTTCGCCTTTAAAGCTACATCATCTCACGTGATGATCGTACCTGGTGTAGTGGATTTGGTTCGTGTAATCACTAAAACAACTCGAGGGATGTTGTTTTGAGTGGGAGTTCATTAGTAATTTGGATTAGTCGAACTCAATTTATCATAAACACAATCAAAGTGAATTTGCATAGTTTGTTGTAGTCATTGGCATCCGTTCACCACCTTACGCTTAGTTATAGTTGAGATAGTGGAACTATAGAAATTTTGGATATTTACTTTACGAACTGGTATCGTATTGTTTTGAATGTCAATTTAAAATTTATAAGTCCTATTGCAAACTTTCAGCAAACTCTATTTACTCCATGAAGTTTAATAAATAGTATTAAATCAAGAGTAACAATTCCAGTGTTAGTATCTAATGTATCATGTTTGCCTCCATGATTCTTGATACTCAAAAGATTGTTTTTAATATCAAGTTTATCTAAGAGCTGAAAGCAATGTTTCAGAAACCATCATATGTGAAAGGTATTGCGATATCTAAAACAATGTGTTGGTTACAACATGATAGAGTATATGTCCTCATATTTGATGAAAATTTGTGAAGGTTGGAGACGCTAGTCGTCCTAATCCTCCAAAAGGTTTTGAAAAAGAAACACTATACTCGCAGTTCACCTTTATAAGCTATAGCAGCTTGATCATGAAAGTTGTCATGATAAGGATGAATAGAAGATGTAAGTAAAATGTTTACTACACGAAATGATTACTAAAGAATGGATTTTTGAAAGAACACCAAACATTTGATGATGGTGATCCACTTCAAAGTGCAAGTCCAAAGGTATTGGTATTTGACTATACACACTTTGTACTATGTGTCATGTGAATGACACCACTATTGATGTTGATAGATTCTTTTAAAAGAAAAGGAATTGCTGAAAGAGAATCTATAAAATATTTGGCAGAAAATAAAAGGTTGGAGATGTCCAACTTAGGCATATAGAAGATATACATGTTATGGTTGTATTCCTTGGTTGTTAAACAATGTGGTTCTGTGGTATTGGATACCGGATTGGTTGGTATGAAGTGTCATACAGGACAACACAATTCATGAACTGCAATGTCCTAAGTAACTAGCAAGAGAAAATGTGATGATGTTCATCGAAAACAAACAAAGGGTTGTTGTGTTGCTCGTTAACATCAAAGCTTGCCTTCAAGATTTGTTTCAATAATTGTTATTTTGATCAGGTATTATGACGACAAAATGTTTTTCAAATAATTACCGTATTCCATAATAGATGGATAATATACAAGTCTGGTAGGAGAAATAACGACCATAAAACTAATGCTAAAATGTCGCAAGACAAATGATTGAAAGATCACTTGCGAAGTGACATCGCCGTTTAAATTATATTGAAAGGGATACATGAAGAAACTCCATGTTGATGGATTTTTGGAGTCTTTGATTTTGATCAAATGACACTTGTGATACTTTCCTGGAGATAATTAAAACTCCGTTCGTAGGCCAAAAGAGGAACAAACGACTAACTGATTGGAATTTGTACATATTGATGTATAAAGTCCATTATGTGTAGTCATGGGAGATAGATTTCAACTTCATATGCTTTCTCCGAAGATTTGAGTGAGTATATGTATATACTTACTCAATAAGGAAGAAGTATGAAACATTTGAAAATGTTCAAGGACTTTCAAGATGAAGTGGAAAATCATTGTAACAAGAAAATAAAAGAGTTTATGATTGGATCATAAATAAAGATGTTTGAGTTACAAGTTTAGCAAAACACCTAAGATTTGAGGAATCGTTCCATGGATTTGCATTTCCCAAAACACCATAGGAGTATGGAGTGTTCAAGATATGTAATGAAACCTTGTTTGACATGGTAAGATCAAAGGTGTCATTTATAAAACTGCCATTATATATTAAAGATTAAAGCTTTAGTGACTACCGCTTTTACACTGAAAAGAGCTCCATCGTGATCCGTTGAAATGACACCATATAAGTCATGGTTTGGGATAAAACCTGAATTGTCTTTTCTTAAATTTTGGTATGCTATGCATAAGTAAAATGTTTACAACCAAAGTCGGATAAGCACGTCTTTGTAGGTTATTCCAAAGAATTTGTTGGGAATTTCTCCATAACGCCGAGGACAAAAGAGTTTGTCGCTTGGAACGTCAAGTTTCTTGAGAAGGAATTTTTCGTGAAAAGTTAAGTGGGAGGACAATAGAACTTTGATAAGGTTGTTGAACCTTAGCTATATGTGCTCAGTAGCGCAATGCCGGAAAGTGTCCCGGTGGCGGCCACAATGCTCATGGCTCTTGTGATTACAAAAGGTGTGATCTCAGAGATTAGAGTTCCTATAGAACCGTGTGGGTCGGTAAGAATCAAATAGTAAGATGTGATAAGCAAGTCGTTATTGTTTTGACAATGATGAACCGACTACATGAAAAGAAGCGATGATGGGCCCTGACTCCATAAAATGACTAGAAGTCATGGAATCCGTGATAGTATCCATACACGAGAAATCAAGTTTCTGAACTTAGAAGACCCTTCGGAAAGGCGTGAAGCCTATCGATCGTGTTTGGATCTATAAAGAAATAGACATGGATGTTTCAAATCTATGAAATAGTCGACATGTCGGAAAGAGTTTACGACAATGTTCAAGGAATTGACTATGATAAGATTTGATCTTTCATAGCGATATTTAGTCTGGACGGATTAATGTAGCAACCACTACATATATTTTGGTATATGGTAGTTGAACAAACAAAACAAGTTCTTCTAATAGAATGGTTACCTAGGACGTGTACATGACACGATCCAAAGGGTTTTGTTAATTCAAAGGATGCTAAAAGAGTATGAAAAACTTCAATGGTTGAAGTGAGCATCGCGGAGTTGGAATCTTCAGAGACGATGAAGATGTTTGCATTTTGCAAGAAATTAAGTGGGAGCGCTAAGACATATTTCTAATACATTATGTGAAAGACATATTGTTGATTAGAAATAATGTATCTTTTATTGACACAGGTTAAGAATTTCATTTCGATGAAAGACTTAGGCATAACTCAAGAATTAGGCATCAATGTCTATATGGATAGATTGAGGCGCTAATATGATTTTGCCAAATGTACATAGATAAGATGTTGAATGAGTTCAATATGGAAACAACAAGAAAGGTTCTTGACGCACGGAAAGGACTAAATCAAGATTCAAGTGTGTTGACACGAGATTCAAGTGTTTTGACACTTGGTGAAATCACAAGAATATTTTGATCAATCATTCTTTGAGATGTACACATCCAGATATGTCCTATGCTCTAAATGTTATGAGCATATACCAGAATGATTCATAAGATGATCATTGGACAATAGTAAAGATATTCTTATGAGCTTTGGAAGAACTAAGAATATATCATGTATAAGTGACAAATAGTTAAAGGTAGTTCATTGTAAAGTGTTACATTGATACTAGTTTTGTCACAAGATACAAATTAAATTTATCTCAATTTAGAATATGGGTGGCACAATATAATGGAAAGGATGTTCCATGATGGATTTGGATGAGTTCCAAAGTTGAGATATTGTGACGGATACTACAACAAAAGGCTAAGTATATAACTGCTATAGTAGCAGCAAAGGAGGGCATTTGTGTTAAGTAGTTTGTTATCAAACTAGGCGTGGTTCATAGCGGGATAATACTATGAATATACATTGTACGACAATTGTATCAACATGATTTAATCCCAAGGAACTAAAGGTCTCACCAAAGGACCAAATTTATACAATGCCATCTCATTGGAGAATGAGTAATGCGTAGAGACGCAAGGACATGCAAATACACACGGATCTAGAAGTGTCAGATCCAAAGATTATGTTTACCACTAGCAATAGTGTCTATACAACACCAGAAAGCCATAGGTGTTGAATGCACAAGTTTTCTAACTAGATTATTGACTCTAGTGCAAGTGGGAGACTGTTGGAGATATGCCCAAGAGGCAATAATAAAGTGGTTATTATTATATCTTTATGTTTATGATAAATGTTTACATCCCATGCTATAATTGTATTAACCGGAAACATTAATACTTGTGCGTTTTGTAAACATAAAAGAGTCCCTAGTAAGCCTCTTGTTAAACTAGCTTGTTGATTAATGGATGATCATGGTTTCCTGATCATGGACATTGGATGTCGTTAATAACAAGATCATATCATTAGGAGAATGATGTGATGGACACACATCCGTAGTAAGCATAGTATAAGATCAAGTCATTAAGTTCGTTTGCTATAAGCTTTCAAATACATAGTAACCTAATCCTTTGACCATGAGGTTATGTTAATCACCATCACCGGATGGGTACTTTGATGACATCAAACACCGCTTCGTAACTGGGTGGTCATAAAGGTGTCATTGGGTATTCTGAAAGTATGTGTTGAAGCGCATGGACCAAGATTGGGATTTGTCCATCCATATGACGGATAGATTTGCTCTGGGCCCTCTCGGTGGAATGTCATCTAATTAGCTTGCAAGCATGTGACTCGGTCACAAGGGATGACATAACATGGAACGAGTAAAGAGTACTTATCAGTAACGAGGTAGAACTAGGTATGGAGATACCGACGATCAAACCTCGAATAAGTAGAGTATCGCGTGACAAAGGGAATTGGTTTCGTATGTTAATGGTTCTGTCGATCACAAAGTCATCGTTGAGTATGTGGGAGCCGTTATGGATCTCCAGATCCCGCTGATGGTTATTGATCGGAGAGGTGTTTCCATCATGTCTGCATATTCAAGAACCGTAGGGTGACACACTTAAGGTTCGAAGTTGTTTTAAGTAGATATGGAATGTGCGTTGGAGACCGAATGTTGTTCGGAGGCTTGGATTGGATTCGGGACGTCACGAGGAGCTCCGGAATTGTCCGGAGAATAAGATTCATATATTGGGGATCAGTTTCTAAGTTAGGAAATGTTCCGGAGTATTTGTATGGGGATTCTAGAAGGTTTCGGAATGTTCCGGAAGGTTCTAGAAGATTTCTTGGAGTTTGCTTGAAAACCAAGAAAGGATCAAGGAATCCTTGTGGGGCAAGACAAGGAGTAGTGGGGGAGGAGGACTCCTCCCCCCCTCCCAATCCGCCGGCCAAAGGAAGGGAGGGGAGTCGTACTAGGACTCCCCCTCCCATGGCGCCTCCCTCCTTTAAATAGAGGGGTGGAGGCGCCACCCCCTTGCCCCCTTCCACTCCAAACCCTAGCCGCCTCTCTCCTCCTCCTTCCCTCTACTCTGGCTTAGGCGAAGCCCTGCAGAATTCTCTACTCCACCACCACCACCATGCCGTCGTGCTGCTAGGATTCCGTGGAGAGATCTACTACCTCCGCTGCTCGCTGGAACTGGGAGAGGAAGGTCTGCTTCGACTCCGCACGTGTGACCGACTACGGAAGCGCTGCCGGAACGCGGCGCGGGAAGGATCGTCCACTCGATCTTGAGATCGGCAAGTGATCGACTACATCAACCACGAGATCTGAATCTCGTAACGCTTTCGGATCTACAAGGGTTAGTACAGATCTATCTCGTTGCACATGTCTAATAGATTAGATCTTGGCTTTTATCTAGATTAGATCTAGGTGTTGTTCGTTCTCGCGGTAGAAATTTTTTGTTTTCCATGCTACGAACCCATCAGATGTCACCATTTGCAACATGGTCACGTAGGAAGTGGTGGCGGATGTCAATATGTTTGTTGCGGCAATGTTGGACGGGGTTATTGGCGATCTTTATTGTGCTTTTATTGTCACATAGAAGGGGCATCGTACCAAGAGACACACAATAGTCTTTCAAGGTTTTCCTCATCCATAACAATTGAGCGCAACAAGATGCCACGGAAATGTATTTGACTTCGGCAGTGGATAGGGCTGTGGAGTTTTGTTTCTTGGATGACCAACTCACCAACGACCGACCAATAAATTGGCAAGCCCCGGAGGTCGACTTCTAGTCAACCTTATCACCGGCCCAATCGGAGTCCGAATAGCCAACAAGCTCAAAGGTTGACCCCTTTGGATACCAAAGCCTAAGAGTAGGAGTGAGAACAAGGTACCTAAAAATCTGTTTGACCGTCATCAAGTGGCACTCCTTGGGAGCGGACTGAAAACGAGCTCACATTCCAACACTTAACATGATATCTGGCCTAGAAGCACAAAGGTAGAGCAAGGAGTCAATCATGGAGCGATATACCTTTTGGTCCACATCCTTCTCTCCTTCTCCAAGGCCAAGTTGCCCATTGAGTGGCATGGGTGTCTTCATGGGGTTGGCATTGGTCATCTCAAATTTCACAAGCACGTCCTCATGTCCTTCACGTACTTCTCTTGGGAGATGAAGGTGCCTTGAGCAAGTTGCTTCACGATGAAGCCTAAGAAGTACTTCAAATCCCCCATCATGGACATCCTAAATTTTTGGGTCATCAACTCGGCAAAAGCTTTGTTATGTGATTCATTAGCTCCACCAAAAATAATATCATCAACATAAATTTGAACAATAAACAAGCCACCCCCTTTAACCCGTTTGGTGAAAAGGGTGGAATCGACTTTACCCATGCTAAACCCGTCCATGAGTAGGAAATCCCTAAGGTGCTCATACCAAGCACGAGGAGCTTGCTTTAGTCCGTAGAGCGCCTTATGGAGTAGATACACATGGTTGGGAAAGCGTGTGTTTTCGAAACCCGGGGGTTGAGCTACATATGCAACCTCTTTGAAGGGACCATTAAGAAATGCACTCTTCACATCCATTTGATAAAGCTTGAAGTTATGAAAAGATGCATATGCAAGCAAGAGACGAATAGCTTCAAGGCGAGCAACGGGCGCAAAGGTGTCCTCATAGTCAATACCCTCTATTTGGGTATACCCTTGCGCCACTAACCTTGCTTTGTTCCTTGTGACAGTTCCGTTCTCATCTTGCTTGTTCTTGAATACCCACTTGGTCCCAATAACTTTGATGCGATGATCTTTAGGTCTCTCCACAAGAGACCAAACTTTGTTGCGGGTGAAGCACTCGAGTTCTTCTTGCATGGCAATGACCCAATCCGGATCTTTTAGAGCTTCATGGACCTTGAGTGGCTCGAAGTTGGACACAAATGCATGATGGCCACAAAAGGTAGTGAGTTGCTTCTTCTTGTTTTGAGTCTCGATTCCTCTAGTGTTGGGGATATACTTTTTGGGTATCCTCACAGTTCCTCACTGACCAGGGTGGACCACTTCGGGTTAGAGCTTTGCTTCATGGGCGGCCCAGTCAGGGAGAAGAGACGGAGTCCAATCCGGCTACGGGAAGGCCCAGAAGACTTACCGACATAGGCCCATAGTGTTACTTGTAGTTCAAGATGTACTCTGTAACTGACTCTTAGTCGTAGCCGGATAGATCTCTCTTGTAAACACTAGGACAAATATCTATATAAGCCGTCCTAAGGAGAGCCTTTAGGGCACCTCAATAGTCTACAATCTCAACTCGCACAGGTGAACCCTTATAACCCATATTCCGGCTCTGCCGTATTACTGGATTGCTAGCAGGAGTAGGATCCGTCCAAAGCAGGCGGATTCGAACCTGGGTAAACTTGTGTGCTCACCGTCCCGGAACACCGTACGTCTCACACCCCTCTCTTCCGCATGCCTCGAGGACCCCCTCATGGCATACTTGTCATCAATACGATGACAGTTGGCGCCCATCGTGGGGCAAGTGAGCTTCGGATTTGCGTTCCGAGCGGAATCTGCAAGAATCAGAATCGGCGAGACCATTGCCGCCGGTTGCATCCCCTACGCCAGCGATGTCCCTCTCATCGTTCTCGACGAGACCTGGATTCCGGCTAGGGAGGTTGTGACTATCTACACCATCATGTCTTTTGGCGAGATCGATGTTTACATTGGTTTCGTTGAACCTGTGCCACCCACCCCAGCGGTGATGATAGAGGCAGAAGAAATTTCTGGGTCCCCTTTGTCCGCGGAGGCGGCGGAGTTCCGGATCTTAGAAAACCCTAATCCCACCCAGCCCGCACCAATTGCGGAGATAGTGGAGAAATCCGAGCCTGAGGCAGACCTGGCGGTCCAAGTTGAATCTGGAGTGGATCTCCCTGGAGAGACCGAATCCTAGATCGACCCACCCGCTGAAGTCGAAATCCAGGAGGAGCATAACAACAACGATGGTTCCGGATCTGACGATGCCGAGACGGACAGGCCTTTCCTGAGATACACGCTGCGGCATATGATAATGCAGAACTCAGGCGTAGATGAAATCCTCGATACCATCAAACGTTTCGACGAAGCCTACTATGAAGACCGCAGTTATCTCAGGAGGGGCGCATCGCACTTCGTCGGGTGTGTTGGATCCGGATCCGATTCTGCCGATGCTGGAGAAAACACCGACTCAGTTCTGGAGGCGATCGGAACAAACGCCGATGTACCCGCATCCTCGGATGAATCGATGACGTCAGCAGATTTCCGAAAGTTCTCCACGGAGTATGAAGAGGAGTGTAACTCCAAAGCTGCAGAGGAAGAAGAAGCCATGGATGAAGGATCCAGGGAAAACTCTCCCAAAGCGCAGGATGACATGGAAATCGGAGATAATCCCGAGGTCCAAATGTCCGAAAGTACCGATTAGAGCTTGACTCCGGGAAACGGACCCAAAGCCGTCTTTGGTACCAGTGCTGCTAAGAAGGCAAAGAAGAAGAACAAGAACAAGACCCCGGCAAAAGATCCTCTGGCAGAAGAGGTGATTGCCAAGGAATACGAAGAAGACTCGGATGGAGCACTTATCCTAGACGAGCCCAAAAAAGAAGAACTGTTGGATGGACACGTGATCACTGAAGGTGCATGTAAATTCATCGATGCTGCATTAACCACACCTATCCCTACAGCTGTAGAACTTACTGCCGAGGAGATGGATGAAAGGGCCTAGGCCCTAGAAACGCGTCAACAACAACTCCTGGATGAAGCCAAAAACATCGAGGAGGAGAAGAAACACATGGAATCTGCGGAAAAATACAACTCCAGGCAACATCAGAAGACCAGGAAACGTCATACTGATGACAACCAATTCCCACAGATTCACAAAGTCCTTTTCGGAGGAGAACTTGGGATGCCTCGATGCGATAGCAACGGGGATTGGGTGTATCCAATGCCAGTACAGAACACCATTGCGGCTCGGGAAATCCTATCGACTAATCCAGGCCCGGAGGAGATCCGGTTGGGAATCAAACTACTCAACAAGGGACTGGAGAAGCAAAAGGTCGCCCTGTCCGGAAGTCAAAAACTAGTCTCAGATTCTAACCAATGTCGCACATATACGACATGGGCTGATGTAAGACCCCAACGCGTTCCGGAGCAGCACCACCGTTCCGACCGTTGGGAAGACAATTACTCAAGAACCGGATCCTCGGGACAGCACCACAAAACTGCTCGTGATTGGCGTAACGTTAACCCAGTTGCAGAGCAAGAGGCAATTGCTGCACTGAATCCGAAAAACCCGCCCTGGCGAGAGTCGAAAGACCGCAGGGACAATGATAAAGAGAAATGTCGGGAGGAGGACCGACAAAGAATGCCACCCCCTAGACACGCAAGCCGTCCGGATGATGGGCGAAGGAATGACGAACACCGTGACGAGACAAGCCGGCAGAGGGCTCGTCACAATGAAGACCCTCCCCGGAACCGGAATAATGATGCTCCGGATGGAGGCGGGCGATCAGCCAGAAATAACCCAGCTGCTCCACCCTCTCCGCGAAGTAGCCATAACAACGGCTCCCAAGGAGCCCAAGGAGGGCGTCGTGGTGGAGGAGGTGGTGGCAGAAGCCGAAGTCCGGCTCCAAGGCACTGCAGCCATAGCCATCACTCAGGACGATCTTTATCCCCAAATGATGCAAGGCACATGATCAACTCCAATATAGAGGCACGGCGCTATGAAAATGATGACATATACGTGGGCCCAAAGTGCTTCGGACCATGCATAAGAGCCACAGGATTCCCAGAAGGATTTGCTATCTCAAGACATATTCAAGCCTATGACGACATAGCTCGGCCAGATACTTGGCTATAGGATTTCTTCCAAGCTTGCTGCATCGCCAAAGGCGGAAACAGCTTGGTCGCAACCCGATACCTCCCACTTATGTTGCGGAAGACAGCACGATCATGGCTCAATGAACTTCCGGAGAACACCATCCACAACTGGTATGACATGCAAAGTGCATTCTTTCGGAATTTCGAAGGCACATACCGGAGGCCGTGTACGGTTGGAGACCTACAACGTTGCACCTAGAAAGCCGGAGAAACTTGCTGGGATTACCTCGGACGATGGATCAACACCAAGAACTCCCGCGAAGGAGTAAATGACCAAACTACGATTGAAGCTTTCATTGCAGGTCTCCCAATTGGTTTACTATGTCATTGCTTGAAGTGTGACAAGGTCACTGATTTGGGAGAAATGATAGAAATAGCGAGCAAGTATGCAGATGCTGATGACGATGCAGAAGGATTACTCAATGCCTTAGCTGTGCCACAGTCGGCAAAACAATCAAAGCAACAAGCTCAGAAGCGCAAGAACACCTCGGAAGAAAAACTCAACGCGGAAATGGCAGTGGTTACTGCTACTTTCGGGTCTGGAGGACGTGGTGGTGGCCGCGGAGACGGTCGTGGGACGTCAAGAGTTCAAGGAAGAGGAGACCAGCAGCCTGGTAAAACCTACTCTTGGGCCGACATTGCCAATAACCCATGTGTGCATCACCTAGATGCCAATGGGGGCTCGTCCCACACAAACGCCGAGTGTCGTTTCAATGACGACATTAAGAGAGATGATGCCACTGGCTACAAAGCTAAGCGGAAGAAGGGAAAGAACAATCCCGAAAAGGATAAAGAGACCAAGGAAGATTCCGACATGGAGGAAGCCGATGCTTCAAATCCCAAGCCGGAAGGGAAGAAAAAAATTCCGACCAAGAAAGACACTTACGTCACCTTCCTCGGATCTCAACCAGCAAAAGTCAAAAAGGCAGTTCTACATGAGCTCAATGCAACGGTTCCGGCTTTCCCTCAATTCTTGGACTGGTCGGAAGTGGCAATCACATTTGACCGCGCTGATCATCCGCCTAAGCTACACAAGCGAGGAAAATAAGCCTTAATTGTCAATCTATTTACTGACGGTTATGGTTTCTCCAAAACTCTCATGGACGATGGCAGCAGCATTAATATTCTGTATGTTGAAACGCTACGCCGGATGAAGATCTCGGAGACCCAGCTGAACCACAGCTCTGTGATCTTTCACGGGGTTGTCCCAGGAAGACAAGCTAATTCCCTGGGAGAAATTACTTTGGATGTTACCTTTGGAACTCCAAAGAACTATCGGACAGAGGCACTTTCCTTCGAAGTGGTCCCGTTCAAGAGCGTGTACCACGCTATATTTGGACGTCCTGCTTACTGGGCTTTTATGGCTCGTCTGTGTTACATTTACAATATGATGAAAATTCCAGGTCCCAACGGCATGATCACCATCAAGGGAGACCCGAAGAAAGCGCGAGAGTGCGAGGATGGAAATACCGCCTTTGCTGAAGCCGTGCTGCACGCCTAGGAGTACCAGGAAATCAAGAAGAGCATAGATCCGTCCGAGATGCCCGCAACAAAGAAGGAGGTGACAAAGCCGAATCCGGAGTTCAAGGCATCAGAAGAGACGAAGAAGACGCCGTTGAAGGATGATGACCCCTCGAAGGTGACCCAAATAGGCGTAGGCCTAGATAGCGCATAGGAAAGCGCGCTCGTCAAGTTCCTCAAAGCAAATCAAGATATCTTCGCATGGCAGCCATCTGACATGACCGGAGTACCTAGGGAACTTGCCGAGCACTCTTTAAATGTAAACCCGAACGCTAAACCCGTCAAACAGTCCTTACGACGTTTCGGTGATGAAAAGCGTAAGCCAATAGCTAAGGAACTAGCACGGATCGAGTTAGCTGGATTCATAGAAGAGGTCATCCACACTGAGTGGTCAGCCAATCCTGTAATGGTCCCTAAAAAGGACACCACTAATTTAAGGATGTGTGTTGATTATACTGCCTTGAACAAGGCTTGCCCCAAAGATCCGTTCGCTCTGCCTAGGATTGATCAAGTTATCGATTCTACGGCAGGCTCGGAACTCCTCTGTTTTCTCGACGCATAGTCCGGTTATCACCAAATTCGGATGAAGGAATCTGACAAAGTCAAAACTTCATTCATAACCCCCTTCGGAACCTTCTGTTTTGTTACGATGCCTTTTGGGCTGAAGAACGCAGGAGCTACATACCAACACACAATGCAACGTTGCCTCCACGATCAAATCAGACGCAATGTACATGCATATGTGGATGATATTGCGGTGATGTCCAAAAAGAAGGAAACACTGATTTCCGACTTGGAGGAAACGTTCGCTAATCTACGAAAATACAACATAATGCTTAATCCGAAGAAATGTTTCTTTGGAATCCCAGCCGGAAAATTGTTAGGTTTCATTGTGTCTCAAAGAGGCATAGAGGTGAACCGAGACAAAATCAAGGCTATACTCAATATTTCCAGGCCAACTCGCATGAAGGACGTACAAAGACTAACTAGTTGCATCGCTGTAGTCAGTCGGTTTGTAAGCCGGCTCGGTGAAATAGCCGCACCATTATACAAACTCCTGAAAAAGACCAAGGATTTTGTGTGGACCGACGAAGCTGAAGCCGCACTACAAGACCTGAAGAAAGTACTCTCATCTACTCCTATCCTTGCTGCACCGGAACCACAGGAACCAATGTTGCTTTATCTTTCTACGACAAAGAAAGTCGTCAGTATCGTCATGGTAGTGGAGAGACCAGAGGAAAATCAGGAACACTTGGTGCAGCGTCCGACTTATTTTGTTAGCGAGGTCCTAAGAGAATCAAAACAGCGGTATCCGCACTATCAAAAGCTGGCTTACGGTGTTTTCCTAGCATCTCGTAAGCTACAACACTATTTCCAGTAGCATCCAATTACCGTGGTGAGCACAGCTCCCATGAGAGATATAATCAACAAGAGTGACGCCACAGGACGCGTCGCCAAATGGGGCATAGAGCTCTCAGCTTTCGATATTGAGTACAAACCTAGGACAACAATTAAATCCCAAATCCTTGCCGACTTTGTTGCTGATTGGACCGAAACTAAGGAGAATATGACCCTCCCTGAGTCGGAATATTGGACCCTATATTTTGATGGATCTAAGGCTCGAGGGGGCTCGGGGGCTGGCGTGGTGCTCAAATCACCCCAAGGAGATAAACTATTATACGTGTTGCAGATCCACTTCACAGCAACAAATAATATTGCCGAGTATGAAGCACTGCTGCATGGAATCCGGATTGCTAAGGTTATCGGCATCCGACGTTTGATGTGTTATGGAGATTCGGATATTATTGCTCAGCAAGTGTCGGATATTTGTAATGCAAATAAACACATGGCAGCATATAAAGCTGTCGTGGATAATTTATCTAAATCGTTCGAAGGGTTTGAGGTTCAACACATCCCTCAAGCAAAAAATGAGGAAGCATATGCACTATCTCGAATAGGCTCTGCACGGAAAGAGGTCCCGGATGGTGCTTTTTTAGAGCACCTCAAAGTTCCCTCAATAAAGGGAGTAGACAAGGAATATCCGACAAAATCCAACTCACCTTTGATAGTAGTTCTGGCTGTAATTCCTAGCTGGACTCAACCCTACCTTGATTATTTGGTAGACGGCAAATTACCCGAAGACGAAGTTTTGAGCCGGCAGATCGTCCGACGAGCAAAAACCTACACTGGGGTTAGTGGTGAGCTCTATAAGCGGAGTGTGTCTGGGGTTTTTCAGCGCTGTGTATCTCCGGAAGAAGGAGTGGAAATCTTAAGAGAAATCCACGAAGGCGAGTGTGGTCACCACGCTGCATCGAAATCTTTAGTGGCAAAAGCTTTCAGACATGGTTTTTTCTAGCTTACAGCCAAGGCAGATGCCGAACGGCTGGTCAAGACGTGTAAGGGCTGCCAAAAATACGCCAAACAACCTCATGTTCCGACTGATCAGCTACGAACAATACCTATAACATGGCCTTTTGCAGTCTGGGGGCTTGACATGGTAGGACCGTTTAAACGGGCTCCAAGTGGATTTACTCACCTCTTAGTGATGGTGGATAAATTCACCAAATAGATTGAGGCTAAACCCGTCACTAGTTGTGATGGAGCAACAGCCAAAAGATTTGTCGAGGATGTTATAATCCGGTATGGTTACCGCATAGTATTATCACGGACAACGGGAGTAATTTCTCTATGGGAGAACTTGCCGAATTCTGCAGAGAAAAAAATATCTGGCTTGACATTGCATCAGTCGCACACCCGCAGGCTAATGGACAAGTCGAAAGAGCAAATGGTTTAATCCTACAAGGCCTAAAACCAAGACTCGAAGCACCACTACGGCGTGCTGCGGGGGCTTGGGCAGAGGAATTACCCTCTGTAATATGGAGTTTACGAACAACTCCGAACAGGTCAACCGGATACACACCTTTCTTCTTGGTCTATGGCACAAAAGTGGTTCTTCCTAGTGATCTGATTCACACTTCTCCTAGAGTGGCCACGTATATCGAAGAGGATGCCGAGATTTCTCGACAAAATGATCTCGACTTAGTCAAAGAAGTTCGTGTCGTTGCTGAATGAGATCAATATCCTATCAGCAGAAGTTACGCAAGTATCATAGCCAGAGAGTCACAAACAGATCTTTCAATAAAGGTGATTTGGTTCTCTGGCTTGTACAACAAAGAAAGCACAAACTTTCCCCGGTATGGGAAGGGACTTTCCTGGTTAGTCGAGTATTACACAATGGTTTGTACTACTTAACTGATATGAGGCCAGTCAAAGAAAGACCTGCTACTAAGAAGAGAAAGAGAGCTGGAGGCAGTACAAATTCGGATGAGTTAGACATACCGTGGAATATTTCTCAGCTACGTCCCTTTTATTCTTAGTTTATTCTTCTTTGTAATCATATATGTGTACATGTTCTGCGAGAAATAAAAGTTTTGGTTGCCTCAAGTTTTTTCTGAGAAGTTTTTACCACCTTATTTCTGAATGATCATGTCTCAAAATTCGAAAATCCCAAAATACTTGAAAGTACTTTATGCTCATGTTTGTTCTGGTTTAGATTTCCGATTCTAAAAATGCTACCTTCGGGTATAACTTCAAATTTTCTAGTATATACTTTGGTTATATGTCTGATTGCCGGATGCGGGCATTTTCCGAGTAGTGAATTGTTGGTACTGGAAGCCGGCTTTGTTTCCGAGTTTAAACTGGTTTAGCAATTGAGCTCCGTTGATCGGCAAAGTTTCCGTGCTAAAGCTTTAGCCGGCTCATGAAAGGGACGAGGCGGAAAGCCAGATAAATGATAAGTGTAGGCAAAAAAGTACAAGTGCTTATGTAAACATTTTAGGCTCACAAAATTTAAAAGCCAAAAGTGTTGAATAGATAAAAGCTTAGCACTAGCAAAATCATAGTACTGCATATTTACAGACCCATAATGTTTCTCGGAATAATACATTTGTTTTTGGTAATCTATGATGCAGGAGAGGAGGAAGGAGCTGCCAGCTCGCTGGATACATTGCCTTGATATCGTTCCGAGATGTCCACATCCGACATGGTGTGGTCATCGTTGGAAACTTCGGCTGCTTCTTCGAGAGGCAGAGGCGGTGTGTCCACACGGGTGAAGAAGGAAGTGTCATAGCTGGTTAAGTCAGCTACATGACACCCATATCCGGCACAGGAGTCCATGATGGCCTTGATGTTTTGCTCAAATCCGTCTTCATCCACAGTAGAGTACCCTCGGGTCACTTGCCAGATTTCCATGCTTCCATGGTGGCTCATGACCATTGTGAGGGCGTTCTGCGCTGCTGATCGCGCGTAGGACATGTTCCAGTCCCGGATGAGCTACGGCATCTCCTTCGCCTTGTCTGGCACCTGAAAGTCGGACATGCTATCCATGTCCGGAACCCTGAGAGCTTCGCCAATGTCCTCGATGGATTGGCAGAAGTCATGAAGCAAATCACCGACTTGGGTAAGTCGGTGGGTGCAAGGCTCGATAGAAGCAGAGTCCGTCAAGTTCAGAGGACCTATATATATAACACAAAATGGTTAAGTAAATCCGACATCAAAAGAGTCAAAGAATGTAGGCAAGTCAGAATGATGGAAACATACCGAAGATGACGTCATCAACTTTGGTCTTCTCTTCTCGAAGACTCCGGAGTTCAACCCGAAGCGCCTCGGAAACATCCTTCTCTCTACAAAGCTCATTTTTGAGATTCGAGATTCTCTGATCTTGAATCGCAATCTTACGATCATGTTCATCAGTGGGCATGGAGGTGGATTCGAGAATTTGAGCGATGCTCTTCTCATGATCTGCATTGAGCTTATCCAGCTCTTGGCGAAGTTCTTTATTCTCCACCACTAGGGTTTTGAGGTTCTCGGCCTCTTCGATCATAGCACAGGACTGTTTTACCAGTGTTGTAAGACAAAAGAACAACAGTTTAGTAAAAAATATTCGACTATGAAAATCAAGACAAAGTTTTGAGTCTCGGAATGTTTACCTTCGGCCTCATCCTTCGAAACCTTCAGCTCAGCATTTTCAAGTCGGGGAGCTTTGATCTCTCTCCGCTTGTTGCAGATATTCTTCAACAAATCCTGGAATTAACTTTCTGTAAGTCAGAATACCCAGAGTCAGAAGTCTACTGAAGACTCGGGCTAATATTGTCACTAATATTAGCACGAGCCTTGGGGGCTACACTAGTTCATTCCTTGGCATCCTAAGGAAGCATAAACCCGGATTATATATCCTACTTCATGCTTGGGGGCTAGAGGATATGATATAAAATACAATAAAGAAAAACATGAGTTGGAATTCCGAGCTTGATCAGGCACATGTTCACCTCAGTGGTAACCTTCTCGGCGAGGGTGAGTGGAATAACCGGAGGTGGTCAAAGCACACCAGCTCTTAGTCCCTCGTCGTGAAGGCGGACTTGTTCAAGAAGGTCGGAGTACTTGACGTCCTCCGCTTCTTGTGCTTCTTCTTCGGCAGAGAGATTTCGGCTTTCTAGGCATTTCTAGGCCAGCCGCTGGATTTCCTCCGCAGATTTTCGAGACAAGCCAAATTTGGCAAGCCCCGGATTGTTCAGGAGGTTTTCGAAGAAGGTCTCTACTGAGGGATCATTACCTGAAGAGGGTTCACCCTTATCTAAACCTGAGCCACCCATGGTGGCGTCAGTCTGCGACTCAAGGGTCGCTGGCCCTGTTGAAGGAGCCAGATCTTCTGCGACAACCGGCGATGGAGTGATCACCGGCGTTGCAGAAGGTTGAGGGCTAGGAGTCAGAGGAGTCGCGGCAGGAGAATCCATAGTCAGCTTCGTCTGCCACAAGGGCTTCGAAGAAGTTCCCTTCCCCTTGCCCTTGATGAGCTGCTTAGCTCTAGGAATGTAAAATAATGGAAAACATTACATCTCGGAAGAAATTACGAGTAAAGTACAAAGGCGGAAGTTGTGTTGAAAAGTTACCTCTTCACAACTGGCACTTCCTTTGTGTCGACAGCCACTGTCGATGCTTTGCGCTTTTTGGGCACAATGTCCGGCAGTGGAACCAGTTCCACCTCCTGAGAAAACTCTAGAGGATATCCCTCGATAGGAGCCAGCTCCGACTCCAGGAGGTCGGCAAGCTGAAAAGAAGATAATATCTCAGTATTGCAAAATAACTTAAAAGGTGAAACACATAAAAGGGTTTATTGCTAAAAGCTTACCGGAACTACATGGTCTTCCGTTGTGTGCATGTCCAGAGACAAGTCCAGAATTTTCCTCTCGATCCGCTCCTTAATCAGCCATTTGATCTGGCTTATGTAATCATGTGGCTTCAAAGTCTTGGGACTGATGCGGAGGGAGTCATTTTTCGACGACATGATGGAATGCATCAGTCGGTCGCCGTGGTACTAGAGAGGCTAGATCTGGCGTGCCACCCAGAACTGGACTAAGTCGGACCCTTTCAAGCCCTTGTGCTTCATCAGGTATTCAATCCGCCTCTTGGCGAGGATCAGATCGTCACTGAGAGCCGGAGGAGCCTCGTCCCAAGATGGAAGGGCCGTGGCGGCTCCGTCGATGAAAGCCAGCAAAGCAGTAGCTTTGCGGGGAGCAGGAATATCCTTATGATAAAAGAAGGTGGCCGGCCACTGTTTGACCGACTCACTAGCTAAAATGCGAGGATAAACGCGCTCGAGTCTAACTAAAAGGCTAATAGTTTCGGTAATATAAGGATTACTGGCAGTGATAGAGTTTCTCTGGACATGAAAGAAAAACCAGAACAAAGTGAGACTCGGCCTAATGCCGAGGTATCCCTCACATAACGCTGCATAAGAGCTCATCTCTAAGATGGAGTTAGGAGGAAGATGGTGAAGTTGAACGCCATAGTGATCAATCACCTCGGAAAAGAATTCCGAGGGAGGGAAAGAAAAACCTCTGTCAAGGTGGGTGCCAAAGTGTACCCGCTCGTCGGCGTGTGGGTTGGGGATGGTTTCGCCAAAACCGCTCCGCCAGCCGCCGGCGCGGAGGAGCCCTTCACTTTCCACGCCACGGAGCTTCTCGTCGTCAAGGAGACACGAGATCCAAACCCCACGGTTACTTTCTTTCTCTATCGCCGCCGCTGCGAAGCCAGCCAAGCCGTACAATGAAGAGGAAGCCATTTCTCTGGTGCGCCGGTGAACTTGGATGGGCGACGCTGGGAATCTAGGAGGCAGAAGAGCTCTGTGCACGAGGGAAGTGGAGGAGAAAAAACGGCAAGGGAATAGGTGAAGATGAGGAAAAGAAAATCCTCACCCCTTATAACCACCTAACCGCGCCAAGATTCGTGCAAACGACACTGTGTAAACGCCACGCGTCGTGGAAGGAACTGGGAAGGTCCCACGCGATGATTACGTCGCCTTGATCTCTGCGTACGCATTGAAACGGCGCCTCGGTTCCGCGAACGGCGGACCCACCAACGGTCGTGCTGACCGGATGTTTGTCAGATGAGGTGACTTGACCATGACCGGTGTTAGATGACGTCAGATACCAAGTTCCGGCTTAGTTTGAATATCAAGCTGGAAAATCCGAGTAACATACTGATAGGTTCGACTTATTTTCGAGACCCGAATCGTATCTTTTGTTTTGAAGTTTCAGGAACCCTTCAAGATTCTGCAAGCAGAAGATCAAGCTAGATGATGATGAATCCGACTTTGGATCTTGGAGACTTCCGGGGGCTGCTGTTGGGGATATACTTTCCAGGGTGGCCCACTTCGGGTTAGAGCTTTGATTCACGGGCGGCCCAGTCAGGGAGAAGAGACGGAGTCCAATCTGGCTACGGGAAGGCCTAGAAGACTTACCGACATAGGCCCATAGTGTTAGTTGTAGTTCAAGATGTACTCTGTAACCGACTCTTAGTCGTAGCCAGATAGATCTCTCTTGTAAACCCTAGGCCGGATATCTATATAAGCCGTCCTAGGGAGAGCCTTTAGGGCACCCTCAATAGTCTACAATCTCAACTCGCATAGACGAACCCTTGTAACCCATATTCTGGCTCTGCCGTATTACTGGATTGCTAGCAGGAGTAGGATCCGTCCAAAGCCAGTGGATTCGAACCTGGGTAAACTTGTGTGCTTACCGTCCCAGAACACCATACGTCTCACACCCCTCTCTTCCACACGCCTCGAGGACCCCCTCATGGCGTACTTGTCATCAATCCGACAACATCTGGATATGCTTCCAAGTATATTATTGACTTGGAGTCCACTTGCAATAGAGGCGGACTTGATCTTCCGGATAGTTCCTTCATGATCAACGAATTCATCCTTCGTTGGTCCTTGATCATTAACCGCATGTTGAGTTTGACCTTGATCTTGGGAAACTAGAACGTCTTCTTGGTCTTGCTCACCGGGTTGAGGGCTTGGTTCTTGTTCTTCTTTGCGAGAGTTGTTCGTCGTGAGGTATACTTTATGATTCAACTTGAGTAGAGCTTGGCTCTTCTTGAGTTGGGCTTGATTCTCCCCGATCAACATCTTGATCATGAGTGTGATGCTCGGTGGGCAAGATATGCCCAATTCCCATCAACTTGATGACTTGAGAGGAATCTCCATCGCCTACAATATGTGGAACAACTTGCCCCCCTTGGGGACCATTATCTTCTAAAAACTCCACGTCACAAGATACTTCAACACAACCATTGGCTTTGTTGTAGTATCTATAGGCGTGAGAGTTTCCACATAACCAACAAAGATACCCTCGATAGTTCTAGATTCGAATTTACCGAGTTTTTATTTCTTGTTCTTGACGAGGCACTTGCACCCAAAGACTCGGAAGTAGTTAACATTGGGCTTGTTCTTTGTGAGAATATCGGAAGGAGTCATGTCAAAGGGAGCTCAGAGGAAAAGCAGGTTCGAGTAGTGAACCGCGGTGGAGATGGCTTCTCCCCAAAAGTTGTGGGGTGACTTGTACTCACTCAACATAGTTCTTGCCATCTCAATGATAGTCTGGTTCTTCCTTTCGACAATGCCATTTTTTGAGGAGTATAAGGAGCCGAGAATTCATGCTTGATTCCCTCATCTTGAACAAACTTTTACATGGTATAGTTCTTGAATTTGGTGCCGTTGTCGGTCCTAATGGTCTTGATCTCCATTCCATGGGTGCGTTGAGCTTGCTTGGCGAAGGTCATGAAGTACTTGTAGGTCTCATCCTTTGACTTGAGAAGGAATACCCAAGTGTATCTTGAGTAATCATCGACAATGACAAGACCATATCTCCTTCCACCAAGAGAATCATATGTTGATGGCCCGAAGAGATCCAAATGGAGAAGCTCCAAAGGTCTTGACGTGGCCACCTTTGATATTGATGGATGACTCCTCCCATGTTGTTTTTCTGAAATGCAAGCACTACACACACGATCTTTCTCAAAAGACACACCGGTTAGTCCAACAATATGTTCACCCTTTAGGAGTTGTTTAAGATTTCTCATGTTGACATGGCCAAGGCGGCAATGCCAAAGCCATCCCTCGTCAACTTTGGCCATTAGACATGTAGGAAGAGATTGACTCTCTTGTGAGAGGTTGACCACATAGAGGTTGTCTTCCACATATCCAACAAGGACCAACTTGAGATTATCACTCATGAAGACTTTCACACAAGTTCTAGAGAAATAGGAATCATAGCCGGCATCCGCGAGATGTTTTATGGAAAGTAAGTTGTAACCAAGGTTTTCAACAAGCATGATGGTCTCTAGGGACAAGGCCTTGGAGACCACCAACTTGCCAATACCTAGTACCTTTCCTTTAGAGTTGTCTCCAAAAGTGATGCTTGACGTTGAATTGACATCATGAATAAATTGGTCAAGCGCACTTCTACCTCCGGTCATATGATTGGTGCATCCACTATCAAACACCCATTTTGTTCCACCGGAGGCATACCCCTACAAAATAAATTCTTTGATTTAGGAACCCATTGAGTAATGGGTCCCCTAGCATTAGCAACAAGATCTTTTGGTACCCAAATTGAGTAGCACCTATAAGCATAACCATTGCGAGGGCCAACATATTTGGCATATACATCTCCTTGGGCGCCCTTACATAGCACATATGAGGGATTAGATTTTCCCGCAAACTTGTGGTTGGGGTTGCCCCTATTGGCTCCCCCATTCACAACATTCTTCTTTACTTGGTCAACCACCTGGTGCCCTTCACGCACAAAGTTTATCCTTTTAGGTGGGTTGGCACCATTCTTGTTGTTCTTGGGGTCATACCCCATACCTTGCCTTGGAGCTCTTATCGTTTGTCGAGCAAGAATCTCATCAAGGATCTTGCCCTTGGTGATAGGTTTGAGACGCTCCATCTCAAGTTGTTCCCTCAACTTCTTATTCTCCTCAAGAAGACTATCTTGATCCAAGGAAGGGTTAGAAGCACAAGTAATATCCTCAACAATAATAGGATCCTTCAATGTACCAAGAGCTTTCTCATAGGACACTCGAAGTTGATCATGATTCTCCCCAAGTTTTATGAGCTCACGCTTGACAAGAAAATTAGCTTTCTCAAGGTTATCAAGGTCATTGGTGAGAGAAGCATGAGCAACTTCAAGTTCTTTCTTCGAAGTATCAAGCTCTTGGGACAAGGTGATAGCTCTATCTATGGTATCCATATCTTTTGCCTTATCTAGTTCATAGATTTCAATTCGTTATTTAAGAAGAGAAGTAATGTCCCTTTCCTTCCTTAGCTCTTGCTCAAGAAGATTGAATCTTAGTTTCTCATCATCAATATGAGACTCCAAACTATCAATGGTCTCATCACGTGAATTGACAAGGCTCATTAATTGTTTGAATCTAGCACGAGCATTGCTAGGAAGGGACTTCATGATTTTACACATTTCTTGTACATAGTTTTCATCGAATTCATCATCGTCACTATCATTGGTACTAACATGATCATCCAAGATGCTAGAGAGACATGGTGGGGAAGAGATTACCTTGGTACTCCTCGCCATGAGGCAAGTACCGGCGACCTTGGGAGTGATGGAGTCATAGGCATAGTCTTTGGTGTAGTCATATGTGAAGAGTGACCCGGGTTCGGCAAACGCCAAACCGGCCACCCCCACAACCTTCTCCTCATCTTCACTCTCTGCATCGGATATGTACTCTTGGCCAAGAAAGGTTTTGCCATCACGCTTCTTGTTCCTCTTGTATCTCTCGTTGATGGGGTATGGCTTTAATCTTGGCTTGGCGCCCTCTTCATACTTGGGCTTGTCAAGTCTCTTCTCATATGGGCATTTGTCAGCAAAGTGGTCCGACTCATCACAATTGTAGCAATTTCTCTTCTTCTCGCTTGGTCCAGTTGAGCTTCTTCTTCTTCGGAACTTCAAGTTCTTGGTGAAGAGAGCAACTTGAGCTAGCATGCCATCGATGCCCTCGCTATCACTATCTTCATCATTTACACCACTTTATTGCGCATACTTGGCCTTCAATGCAAGGGATTGAGAAGGCCCAATGGCATGGTTGATCTCCTTGATCTTTTGTCCTTCATCCGCCATATTGTCTGTGGCAACAAGATAGGACACGAGATCATCAGGCGAGAAGTGGCGAGCTGAATCAAGAAGTTGCAAGTTAAAGGCAAGCTTCTTGTCGGAGGCGGCAATCATGGAGAGAACATTGGACTTCATAAGCTCATCATTCAAGTTGAACCCATCTTCATACTTGTCACAACCAAGACCATCAATCTTGACACGGAGGGCAACAAGTCTCTTGTATGCTTCGGCGATGGACTCACCATCATTGTTCATGAACATGCTCATCTCCGACTTGGCGGCTCCATACTTGGACTTTTGGATAAGGGAAGTTCCCTCTTGGAGAATCACAATCCTCTCCCACAACTCCTTTGTGGTGGGAATGTTGCTAACTTGATCATAGAGAGTGCGGTGAATGGCACTCCTTATCTTGTCACAAGCCGTTGCATTTAGTTGATGATCATAGTACTCTCCCGGAGTGAGATTATTGGGATCTTGTGGATAGAAGCCCTTGCCCACAAACTCCCAAAGCTCCACGCTGCAACTGCGAAGATGAGATTCCATAGAAAATTTCCAATGAGAGAAGTGAGTTCTATCATAGTGAGGTGCGGGACCCGAACCATTAATATGAGGCATGTCATTCTTTTGTTTGGGATATATATACGTAAATGGATTAGGGGGCATGGAGGCTTTCGTCAGGTCACTCTCGCTAGAGGCCTCGTTCATAGACTCCTTACTGGTGTCCATCAGTCTCCCTTGAGGTACTACCAAAGTTCCGGCAAGCATGACCCCCTCACCCATCCCCGTAAAATGTCCATCAAGAAAACTTATTCGAGCAAGGAGATCAGAATCCACCTTAGCCTTTTCAAGGGATTGTTTGGCAAAGAGTTCACGGATCTCCTTGACCGAATAAGTCTTTCCCTCCACATCATCGGAGAAAACCATCTTTTATCTTAGGCGGTAAAGCCCTTAGAAGAGAACTTGGCTCTGATACCAATTGAAAGTGTAAGATGGTTGACCTAGAGGGGGTGAATAGGTTTCTAATAAATTATTTATAAACTTTTGCAAGTTTTTGGCTTTGCGGAATATAAGTGTGCCTAAATGCAAACTAGGTGAGGCAACCTAGAAGATGATACAAGATACTTCAAGCACGAAGGCTATCACAAAGTAAACAACACAAGTAAGAGAGGGGTTAAGGAATAACCCAAGCATGCGAAGACGAAGATGTATTCCCATGTTCACCACCTTTGGGAAGGGGGCTACGTCACGTTGGATAGGTGTGAGGTTCCGCGAAGGATTCCTCAACGCCACGAAGGCTCACCTTCTTCTCTGAGCCTATCCCACGAAGGAATAGCTCACTTACTCGTGGTAGACTTTTAAGGTAGTCTCCAAACCCTCACAAACTTTCCACGGAGCAAATCACAAGCCGAATGCCTCCGGGCGACCCTAGCCGCCTAGGGTTTCCCACAAACCCAAGAGTAACAAGCTAACTCGATGAACTCAAGGGGGAATGAAATTTGGCTTGGTGGAAACATAGATAGGGACCTCCTCTTGCTTTCTACCAAAGGGATTTGAGTTTGATTGGGTAGAATGGGAGATGCTCAAGGAATTGTGTTTCAACAATGGAGAGAGAGAGAGCTCCAAGTATCAGATATGAACTGAATGCCTAACCGCCTCAAGCTGGAAGAAGAGGTATTTATACTCAAGGGAGAAATCTAGCCGTTTGGAGCACTTTCTGCGAAACTCGGTTTTAAGTTTGGTTGGATCGGACCACACACCGGACCACCTGGTGTACAGCCCGGTCAACCGGAATCCAAACCAGGATACTCACTGTGTGTGAGCCTGGATAGACTCGGTATACAAAACCGAGAATCCTGGTTTGGGTTCGGTTGACCGGCGCTGGTACCGGACCATCCGGTCTGGGAACCGGTTCAACCGGCCTGAGAACCTTGTTTGGCAGAGATGTTATCAAACTTAGATTTCTTTCTCCTCTCTCTTTGGTGATGGAACAAGTGGGTGTATAGGATGTGTATAAGACTTAGAAAACATCCCCAGCAAGCTCATAGAGATAACCCCTCTTAATAGTGCGCTGTTCCTAAATACACAAGAAACATATAAAAGGTAAAACTCTGGCACTTCTCTTCATTATTGAAATGGGGGGGGGGGGGGTTCGATGATCTTCGAACAAACCGGCGGACTAAAACTTGTTCAAGACACTGGTAGGTAGCATTAGTCCGCACAAACTACGGTGTCATTGTCAACCAAAAACAATATAGGGTAAATTACCCTTTCAGAGCAGCTCACAACTAGTTGTCGAGTCAATGGCTTGATCTATCCTTGGCAATGGAAATGGATCCTTTGGACATGCCTTGTTCAGGTTTGTGTAGTCAATACACATTCTCCATACTACTGCCAAGTTTGTTTCTTCTTTTCCACCAGCATCGGATTAGACAGCCAATCCAGATGAAGCACTTCCATGATAAACCCGGCTGCAAGGAGGCGAGCTATCTCACCCCCTATGATCTTTCTCCTATTCTCAGCGAAGTGGTGGAGAGGTTGCTTCACCGGCCTTGCATCAGGCCTGACATGCAAAGAGTGCTCAGCCAGCTCCCTCGGCACACCTTTCAGATCCTGTGTGGATCAAGAAAAGATATATCGATTCTCACGGAGGAAGCTGATGAGCTCGCTTTCCTATTTGTCATTCAGGCCCGCACCAATAGTGACGGTGCACTCTAGGAATTGGTCATCAATTGGAACTTTCTTAGTGTCTTTAGTCGGCTGGAATGATACACGGCCATGTGGGTTACTTAGTGCCAGCATACTCAGTTGCGCCGACTCAGCCAATGCCACTGCATCATGGATTCTCTTCTTTTCCTCTGCTATCATGAGTGAATCGGCCAGATTTGATCCGGTTGTGGCACATTGCATAGAGGGCCTATAATATCTTGTGACAGTGATGACTCCATTCGGCCCTGGCAGTTTCATCTTAAAATAGCTTATGTGACAACTTGCCATGAACTTGGATATAGCCGGTCTGCCCAACAGTGCATGGTAATAACTTTCTAGATCCACAACCTCAAACTCCAGGGTTTTTGTCCAAGAGTTCTCTCTTGTGTCAAATAAAACATTTATCCAAACCATCCCGTTTGGCTCACATGAAAAACCAGGCACAATGCCATGGAATATGGTCTTAGTCGCTTGGAGCATGTTTTCCAACATTCCCAACGTATGCATTGTGTCCTTATACAGTATATTGATAATGTTGTCATTATCAATCAACACCTTGGAGAACTTGACGTTTAGACTTGGCCTAGTGAAAGTCGGATCGAGTATCAGAGCATATGCTCTAGGACTCGGCATGATCTTGGGATGATCCTTTATTCTCCATGTGATTTCCTAATCTGACTAGTACATATACTTCGACACTGCTGGCATAACCGCATTGACTTCCATATGTCGCCTTTGCACACTTTGCCTATCATTCTGCTATGTGGTGAACACACAATAGCTCTTATGATGCTCCATGTACTCATTTCGGCATCCTCTGTCGGTGTATTCATAGTTCACCTGATTCTGGTCCTCCACCCTATGCACTTACCTTCTCTCCTGGTTCTGATACCTCGGCGGGGGTGGTGGCAACATTACTTGCTGAGCATTTGCTCCTGTGAGTTGTGGCTGCCGTGGTGTCTGAGGAGGTCCCATGTTACCTTGTCCTGCATGCTGAAACCATTTGCACCGCCGGGTTGTGTGATTCGCCGGTTTACTTGGATTTGGTGTGTGGAACTTACACAGTTGATCTAGCATGGACTCATGCATATACTTCAGCCTATCTCTTGTTTCTTGCCATTGCTTTTTCTGTTTGTTGGTCCAAGTTTTCTTGCCATCAGTCTTTTGTGTCCACTATTGGTTACTGTTTTTTTGTCGTTGGTTACTCCCAGCATCTAGTTGATCTTGACTCACTATAGTAACATGGTTCGAATTATACCGGTAATCCGGCCTTTCATCTCTTATCTTGTCCCGGAAATCATTCCGCCGAGATGACCCAGCCCCATCCCTGGAGTAGTACTCCTCATTCGGCTCAGCCGACATAAGCAGCGGTTGCATCGGATCTCCCAATGCATATGAATCTGTGATTTTGATTGTCTCGGCCAATGTAGTTGGCATATCCCTGTGTAGTCTTTGCCACAATACACTTGCATGTCTACACCCTTGTGTAAACCAAGAAATCGCATATGACTTGATCACACCTTCACATGAGTTATGCAATGTACACCACCGAGTCAAAAAATCTCGATCTGTCTCATTCGACCTCTGCTTACACATTGCCAAGTGTTGTGGTCTATTGGGCCTCTTATACGTGCTAGTGAAGTTACTGATGAACATCTCGTCAAAATCCAACCAACAGTTGATACTTCCTGCTGGCAAATTATTCAGCCAGACCCTTGCTGGTCCCTCTAGCATATAAGGTACATACCTCACTACCCATCTGAGATTGCCTTGTGCAAAGTGCATAGCTGTGGAATAGTCAATCAACCAATCTTGTGGATTGATTCTACCATCATATGTCTTTGTCCCCCTGGCTAACTGGAAGTTCGACATAGGTGGTTCTCTCATGATCCGAGGTCCAAAACATGCAAGACCTAGAGGACCTCTTATTCTAGACCGGGATTCTTTACGGTAATTCTCTTTAATAAATCTTCCATGGTGTATTCAGGTATTGACGCTTTGCTATGCTCTTCAGGCTTCTCTTATTTTATTTCTGCCCTCATCATCTTGAGGTCTTCTACCGGGTTCGGCTCGGGATTTCCAGCGAATTTGGAAGTATGAGATCTTGGCTCTCAGCTACCTTGCCCAATTGTGCCTCCATAATCTTTGTTATTTCCTGTAGAGCCTGCAATTCTAATTGCAACGGCTTGGTTAGATAATTTATCAATACTAGTCTCATGGTTCTTTGTGATTTTAATAAGCATATTATTTTGCTCGGTTTGAGCATGCATGAAAGTTCTAACAGTATGTTCAAAAGAGAGATTGCCATGATTTTCTCCATTATAGTTATCCGAATTATTATGTGGAGCTCCTACAAGATTAGAATATTGCTTTTGAAAATTAGAGCCAAAATTTTGACTCTTCCAAGAAGGATTATAAGGATTACGAGCTATAAAATTAACATCATTAACATGTGTAGCGATAGCATTAATTTGGGTATCTTCCTTACCCTTTACTATGTTGAGTAACTCATCTACCTTCACAGTAAGCTCTTCATTGTTTACCTCAATAATTGAATTCACCCTTTTGAGGTTCTTTCCACATGTCATTGGGCATGGTTGTTTTGCTTATCATCAAGTAATTTCTTTGCAACACTCACTTGCTTTCCCATGATTGTTCCTCCTGCTGCAGTATCTAGCATAGACTTAGACATTGGGTTAAGTCCATTATAAAATAAATTAAGTATAAGCCATTCTTCCATCCCATGACTAGGACAGTTCATTATGGCTTCTTTCATCCTTTCCCATGCAACCACTAGTGGCCCGCGGTCTTCTTGTCTAAAAGTTGTGATGTTGGATCTTAGCTACATAGTCTTAGCTGGGGGAAATATTAGTCATGAGAGATTAGTGCATTCCTCCCAAGATGTAGTAGTCCTTTAGGTAGACCTAGTATCCATTCCTTAGCCTTTCCTTTAAGAGAGAAAGGAAACAAACGTAATTTAACAGCATTTGGGTCAACATCCTTAATGCACATCATATCGCAAATTTCAGTAATAGTATTTAGGTGCAAACCTTAATCCTCAAAAGACGAGCCTCCAAATTGGTTCTACTAAACCAAACTTAAAAGTTTAGGCTTAATTTCATATTCTTCCGCATCAATAGCAGGCTGAGTAATAGGTATAGGAATAAAATCATCAGAAGGAGTAGCATACTCCCCAAGTTTCTTTTGAGCCACGACTCTTTTCTTTTTGGTATTTTTAAAGTAAGGGAAACAAATAAACAAGTAACTAATTTTTTGGGGGTTTTAAAGAGATAATAAGAAAGTAAACTAATAACAAGAAATAAACTACAAAACAACTAAAAACAAGGTCTCTAATGACCTCACCAGGATACGAATTGCATCCTCGTCAATGGCGCTAGAAAAAGGAGTTGATACCTTCGATCCCGATTCATGGATGTAGTATAATAGTTTCCCTAGTAGACCTAAGTTTAATCGAACCTTGGGAAACAATGCTAAAAGGAATTAAATAAGTACACGTCTACAAGACTTTGTTTTTTCGTTTTACCTTTGTTTACCAGACCACTCTAGTTCACTTTATATCGTGGATTGTTTCAATGGATGGAGATAGGCCTGGGTTCAAGATTCACCTGCAGCTACACATATGGGATAAAAGATAATAATAGGCATAGTCATGTGTAATGTTTTAATAGAGATAAACTTTGTGGGCAGCACATCCTGATATATTAAAGCCCCTATGAGTCATAGTCATAGCAATAGCCTTTTGATCCAACCATTTGCACCACGAAGTACCAGGCTACAAACAGTCATTAAATGAAAAACACAGATCAAAGCCTTAAGAAGTGATGCTGCTGTTGTTCTTGAATGGGTCGCTAAGCGAAGACCATATAACCCTTTTTGTCACTGGTTTTTCTATCAGATCGCCACTAGCCAAGTATCTCACGTCAAGCCTTTATCGATCTCAGGGGTCTTTGGTACCTACAAGTCGAAAGATCGAGACAAGAGACAACGAAAAAAGATACAAATCTGATGTCTACGCACGCTTCTATTCTTGTAGGAAATGTTGGGCCTCCAAGTGCAGAGGTTTGTAGTACAGCAGCAAGTTTCCCTTAAGTGGATCACCTAAGGTTTATCGAACTCAGGGAGGAAGTGGTCAAAGATATACCTCTCAAGAAACCCTGCAATCAAGATACAAGAAGTCTCTTGTGTCCCCAACACACCCAGTACACTTGTCAGGTGTATAGGTGCACTAGTTCGGCGAAGAGATAGTGAAATACAAGTGGTATGGATATAAGACAATGGTGCTAGAAAATAGCTTGACGGGAGGAAAAGACTAAAGGCAAAAAGATGGAAGCAAGCAAACATGTAACAGAAAATAGCTTGACAGGACGAAAAGACTCTTTGGTTGGAAGATGTAGGGCTATAACAGCACACCTTAAAGTTCGCATTCCCCATCTAGATAACCCCTCACTGTCACCTTGAGCGCTAGATGGTTCCAACAAACACCACAATCTCATAGAGACATCCAACTTAAATTATACTCATGATAAGTATTTCTGTAACCTTAGCCTAAGTGCCACACAGTGTGCACACTGTCAACTTCACACACGTGGGGATAAGCAGAGATTAGTTAAAGCACTTGAGTAGCAGAATAGATCTACAGATTACAAAGCTCATGATCTCAATAAGATCATGCATAGAGAGAGATATGAACATATAGCTACCAGTAGAGCCCTTAGCCTCGAGAGAGAACTACTCCCTCCTCATCATGGGAGTCAGCAATGGCGATGGATATGGCGGTGGAGTCAATGGAGATGGCTCCGGGGGCACTTCCCCGTCCCGGCAGGGTGCCAAAACAGAGGATTCTTTCCCCCGAATCTCATCTTCGGTGGTGGTAGTGCTGCGGAACTTTTCATGGAATTTTGATCTTGTCAATAGGTTAGTTCTAGAAAATGTATAAAAATGCCTCGAAGTGTAGATAAAACATAAGATAGTTGATACAAAATAAGCATGGAGCATCAAAAATTATAGATACGTTTACGACGTATCAAGCATCCCCAATCTTAACTCATGCTCATCCTTGAGTAGGTAAGTGATAAAAAGAATAATTTTTGAGGTGACATGCACCATCACAATCTTGATAAAGGTATTGTAAAACATTGATAGCTGGGATCATAGTACTCTAACATAAACATGAAAGATATAGTTCTAACAATAAGACATAGAAACTATTTTGTAACATGAAAAGGTACAAACAAAAGATCATGAATAACAATGCATTGAAAGACGTTTGTTTGTTTCACATATAGAAAACATAATAAGAATGGTATTTAGCTTGTCCCTTATGGTATAGCAAAACATAAATGCATTGGACATCTTCAAAGTTCATAAGGATGACTAGATACAAATAATTTAAGAACAAGCAATATCAAAGTTATGAATCAATCAACAAGTTTTGGGACAATGCACATTAAACTAAGAATGACCACTATGCTCTCTCAATTGGTGCATAAAGATAGAAGATGGAGACTCAACATAAAAGTAAAAAAGAGAGGCCCTTCACAGAGGGAAGCAGGGATTTCAAGTTTCATACAGAGCTTCCAAACATTATGGTACTTATTAGCTTTCAGCTCTCATTTCCCCTATCATAAGCATCTTGAGGTGATTAAGGTTAAAGTGACACAAATATGAGGATATGCTTGACAAGTTATAAGTTGAAAATCTCATGCCCCTTGCTTACGAGTACCAAACCTCATGCTACTCAACTTTAGTCACAAGTAAGTTCTTGTCATTGTAAATACATGTGTATCATGAAGAACCGCCAATGGGGTACCCCTTGCCGCATGACACAGGAGCTATCCCATATCAAAATGACAAGGCAACAGATAATGAGCATCTCAGCGATCTTTGTATTTGCTATTTGCATAGGTTTTTTTTTGAGGATGCTTCACAGAATGCTCACTATGGTTATGCTGCAAGTTTCCACCATGATTAGGAATGGCTTAGGCTAGCCGCCCAGGAGTTTCTCTAACACACATACAAACTCCATGAGCTTACAAGCTTCCCTTTTATTTCACACTGTCGGGATCCATAAACAAAAGAACATGATATCAACTGAATAATAAGTGCAATGTTGAAAGCCTTGCCCATGGTTCACAACTTATAAAGTGCAAGCATATAAGAAACATAGATGGACACAATGGTGCAAGTTTATTAAGTGCAAGAAAGTAAAGTGTGCCATTGATGTCTACACACTTCTATTCTTGTAGACAGTTGTTGGGCCTCCAAGTGCAGAGGTTTGTAGAACAGCAGCAAGTTTCCCTTAAGTGGATCACCCAAGGTTTATCGAACTCAGGGAGGAAGTGGTCAAAGGTGTCCCTCTCAAGCAACCCTGCAATCAAGATACAAGAAGTCTCTTGTGTCCCCAACACACCCAATACACTTGTCAGGTGTATAGGTGCACTAGTTTGGCGAAGATATAGTGAAATACAAGTGGTGTGGATATAAGACAACAGTGCCAAAAAATAGCTTAACAGGAGGAAAAGACTAAAGGCAAAAGGATGGAAGCAAGCAAACATGTAACATATCTAGTTGCAAACGGTGTTTCAATGTTTACAAACAAGGCCTAGGGATCATACTTTCGCTAGTGAACACTCTCATATAAATATCTTCTCTTCATGATACTACTCTGAACTATTCTCCTGTTGGACACTCTAATCCATGGTAGGACTATAACAGCACACCTCAAAGTCCGCCTTCCCCATCTAGATAACCCCACACTGTCACCTTGAGCGCTAGATGATTCCAACAAACACCACAATTTCATAGAGACAACCAACTCAAAATATAACTCATAACAAGTATTTGTAATCTCTAGCCTAAGTGCCACACGGTGTACACACTGTCAACTTCACACATGTGGGGATAACAGAGATTAATTAAAGCACTTGAGTAGTAGAATAGATCTATAGTATACAAAGCTCATGATCTCAATAAGATCACGCATCGAGAGAGAGAGATGAACACATAGCTACCGATAGAGCCCTTAGCCTCGAGGAAGAACTACTCCCTCATCATCATGGAAATCAGCAAGGGCGATGGAGATGGTGGTGGAGATCGATGGAGATGGCTCCGGGGGCACTTCCCCGTCCCGGCAGGGTGCCGGAACAGAGACTTTCTTTCCCCCGAATATCCCCTTCGGTGGTGGCGGTGTTGCGGAACTTTTTGTGGCTGGAGGCTAGATTACTTAGGGTTTCTGCATCAGAGGCTTGTTATAGGCGAAAGGGCGATGTCAGAGGGTGGACCAGGGGGCCACAGCACCTGGTGGCGTGGCCAGGGGAACCCGCGCCACCACATGGTGTGGCCAGCCCCTGTCCCCTCTCCGTCTTGTCTTCTGGCTCCGTGAGTCTTCCAGTAAAATATTGACTTTGGCTTTTGTCCGGTCCAATTCCGAGAATATTCATTTTCTGGCTTTTCTGAAACCAAAAACAGAAAAAAAAACAGGCAACTGGCACTGTGGCATCTTGTTAATAGGTTAGTTCCAGAAAATGTGTAAAAGTACTCCAAAGTGTGGACAAAACATAAGAAAGTAGGTATCAAACAAGCATGGAATATCAAAAATTATAGATACGTTTACGATGTATCAAGCATCCCCAATATTAACTCCTGCTCGTCCTCGAGTAGGTAAGTGATAAAAGGAATAATTTTTGAAATGACATGCACCATCACAATCTTGATCAAGGTATTGTAAAACATTGATAGCTAGGATCATAGTACTCTAACATAAACATGAAAGATATAGTTCTAACAATAAGACATAGCAACTATGTTATAACCTGAAAAGGTACAAATTAAAGATTCATGAATAACAATGCTTTGAAAGACGTTTGTTTGTTTCACATATAGAAAACATAATGAGAATGGTATTCAGCTTGTCCCCCATAGTGTAGCAAAACATAAAGGACCTTGCTACATAGTGCGCGGGCACTCTTTTGTCTTCCGGGGTGCCCCTTCTGAAAATAGAAAGAATTAGTCAGTTGTCTTCGCGCGTTCCAGGAAAAGAAACTATTGGTCCCTATCCCACGTTCCCACGTGCCATTCTTCTCTTGTGAGAAAGAGAAGGTCCACACCCCACCACCACCCATACAGCGAGCAAACCATAATTTACATGCATGCTTCCCGCACCCTTGCATCGTGCTAGTTCATCTCAGGAGAAATAAACGAATCTCGATAAGAAAAATAAACTGAGGAAAGACCACGCTGCACTTTGGGCATGTAACTTTTATACGAAATGTTGTGCATTATAAAAATATGTTCAGGTGCAGCCTAGGCTTTGGGAATTACAATTTTGCAGGCACATCAGATTTCTGGTGCTAATTTCACTTGTTGCATCACATAAAACATACCCCCACCCCAAAGATATATGTTCAAGTACTAACAAAATCCTGCCCAGATTCTTGCACATATCAGGCCAACTTGGGAAAAACCACAAGAAAAAAGGATCACGCCCCAGATGCAAAATATATTTCTTACACGAAAAGGAACATGTACAGGTACAACAACACAGCAAAAAGGAATATCAGGATGTAACAAATCAACATTTCTCAAGTCGTGCCTAGAAGCTCCATCTTGAACCTCGACACCAAGTTGCATCTAGTAGTTACCATCTAGAGTGAAAAACCATCATCTATGGAGATTGTAGAGCGATAGTGGAATCAGTTCTTGTGCATTTCTTTTATTGTTCATAGTGTCCGAAAAATGAAGCAAAATGTGGCACATCCCATTGGCGATATATTGAATGTAAAAAATGAAACAAATAACAGTTAAGTACTAAGGTTTATGTGAATGAAATCAGAGGTATAAGATGAATGTATGTGGAAATAAATGAACGATACACTGTAGTTTTTTGTTGCCTTATTCCTTTCTTTTAAGAGCAGAAAACAAGAGAAAATATACCAAATAGATGTTTTTGACATAGCAGCTATATATTCCACACATGAGAAAACAAAAAAACATTATAGATGATAGTATGCATCCGTACCTCGTTTTTCTTTTTTACCACCACTCTTTTTGACAGAGAATCATCCGCATATCCACATACACCACTCACATTTAACTGTAACTTTTGCCTCATCTTACTAAGTTTGGACTGTTTAGCTTTAGCAGAATCCATGAGCTGTAAATTTCTGCAGAAAAATCCAAAAAACAATTGTGTAACTTTATTTCAAATATACATCTAAGGGTATATGAAAAATGGATCATGATGTAAAAAATAGCGTGAACATGGCTAAAAACATCATGTATTTATTCCATATGCAAAGTTACAGACTACATACTATTTTCAGTAAATCCCATCTTATAAACAAGATATATGATGTGAAAAACTTCATGTTATAACTCACAAACTTGCATCCTACTATCTAGAAAACCTCAGGTGTAGAAAATAAATATCCAACTTACCAAAACTACCCATCTTAACATAAGATGTATACATTTATTAGCATGGAAAAAACACATCCCGAACTGAGGTATAGATGCTATCCATATGCAAAAAGTTACTTGCTGTATTAAAAAAGTTACAGTACATATGGATTTAATACCATAACAATTATAGCTTATATGTTATCCATATGCAAAAAAGTTACAGTCTACAGTCCATATGGATTTTTAGCCATGCCATATGCAAGAAACATATAGTCATATCAATTTTTAGCATGCCATATATATAAGTTACAGTCCATATGCAAAAGTTACAGGCCATATGGATTTGATACCATAGAAATTACAGCCAATATGCTATGCATATGTAGAAGAAGTTACAGTCTACATGCCATATGTATAAAAAAGTTACAGTCCATATGCAAAAGTTACATGCCATATAGATTTAATATCATAAATATTACAGCCTATGTGCTATGCATATGCAAAAATAGTTACAGTGTACAGGTTACATATATAAAGAAGTTACATTCCATATGGATTTAATACAATAAAAAGTACACCCTATATCCTAAGCATATGCTACAGTCCATATGTATAAAAACACAAATCCATACAACAAACATGATACCCCTCCCCGTGTACATGAGTAAGCATCATATGAAGAAGATGCAGTTCATACGCAAAAAAGAAGTTACAAGCTACATACAGTTCATACATATGATGTTACATGCTAAAACAGTCAAAAAATACAAGAAGTCCCCATATGCAAAAAGTTAGTTGCGAGTTCTAGTCCATGTGTAAAAAAATCCTCCTTGTAAAAGTTAAATCCCTTAATGTTGACAACTACGGTATTAAATACATTCATATTGATTAAAGTTACATGCATATATATACAGATTAAGGAAAAGTTACATTCATATGGGCAAAAAAATGACAAACAATGAATGGAGTGTAAAAGTCCTAACACATATGCTATGAATTCAAAAAGTTACAGTCCAGACGCCAAAAAGTTACAAGCTAGATATAAAAAGTTATAGCCTAGGTGTAAAAAATATTACAATCTATACACGCTAAGATGACTTAGTGCCCCTTCATCTAAATTGTCCCGAATTAGTGCTAATTTGAATATGATAGTTACATCCTAATAGGAATTAGTGCTAATTTGAACATGATAGTTACAATATATGACACAAACACAATAGCACTTCAGCACCACCCCCACCCCTACTCTCCAATATTTCATCACCAACAACACCATATGTGGATAGAAAGCTTAACTAAATGTGGAGAGAAAGCTTAACTAAATGTGGTAGAGCTCCATCCCGATTATGCATAAAAAGAGGGTTATTGCACACCCCTCCCAGCTATAGATGTAGCAAAAAATAAAGAGGATGGAAGAGTAGTGATGTGGTCAGACAAAAGAAACATTCTAACTCTCTACATTGGATCATCCCCACCATTTCATTGCATATGGAACTGTCCCTTCCAAACAAGACCATAGCATAAAAAATGGCAGTAGGCATATCGACCTGAGAAAGAAATGCAAGTTAACATCACCAAGAGAAACAAACGTTGGAGACGCATGTCGAAGAGCATGACATGATGCTGACTGTGACTCATTCTGTTAAATGCTGACCTAACCGGATGCAGGGCACCGTACCCAACCTCCAACTCATCTCCGAAAAGCTACAACAGCTCCACCAGGCGCTATCCCTGCCAGGACCAAACGTCGGTGGTGTTGCCCGCAAATACGCCATGTAGTAAGGAGCTCTGGGTAGAGAGCACGTGGTGGTGGACGTGCAGGTCGGGGGCAGCCCCGTACGACGACAGACACATCGGCGAGGAAGGCGAAAATCAGCGAGTGAAAAGTGGCGGCGAGGTTGTCGAAGAGGCGATAGTGGGCCTCCACGATGTGTCTGCCGCCGTGTCCCCATGGTGGAGGTTGCCATGGGAGAGCAGCAGGTGGAGGGGTGGCACAGGAGAAGGTGCAGCGGGGCTTGTTTCCAGTGTTGCCGGAGGCGGGCCGAGGTCGTCCCAGACGCGGAATTCTGCGTGGAGCATGACCATGGGGAAGCCTACGGTGAGCACGAAGGAGGTCGGAGAGGAAGAAGGCGACGAAGAGCATGACGACGAGGACCCCGGAGTTTGGGAACAGGGGAAGGTCTTGACGAGGGCCCTACAAATTTGGATGCCGTAGGAGGAGACGAGCATGGAAACCCGGTGGCTGGAGGCGAGGGAGGAGCAGGGGTGGGAGGACTCACTGGATCATGGTGGCGGCGGGCCGCGGGGAAAAGGCAAAGGATGGGCGCGAACCAGGATAGAGACCACGGCAGGGACTGGCGCACACCTTGTCCAGGGCGCAGCAGATCGCGCTAGGGCCGTTGAAAGCCATCTCGACAGCCATCGCTCCCGACGGCCGGCAAGATCCGCATCCTCTGTCTCACATGAGCTCGCTGGAGAGAGACGAAGGGGAACAAGGAGAACGTGGCCTCTGTCCCGTGTCGTTGCCTGGTCTATGATTCCCAGCACCGAGCTAGCCGCACGATCGGCATCATACGCCCGGGAGACGTGCACACTCGGTAAGGCCAGAAAGTGCCTAGGCACGAATTAGATTTAGCGAAACATAAATACATAGGACACCTTCAAAGTTCATAAGGGTGACTAGATACAAATAATTAAGGACAGGCAATATCAAAGTTATGAATCAATCAACAAGTTTTGGGACAATGCACATTAAACTAAGAATGGCCACCATGCTCTCTCAATAGGTGCATAAAGATAGAAGATGGAGACTCAACATAAAAGTAAAAGAAAGGCCTTCATAGAAGGAAGCAGGGATTCAACTCTCATAAAGACCTTCCAAAAATTATGGTACTTATTAGTTTTCAGCTCTCATTGCCCCTATCATAAGCATCTTGAAGTGATTAAGGTTAAAGCAAACAAACTATGGAGTATATGCTTGACAAAGTATAAGTTGGCAATCTCATGTCCCTTGAATACGAGGTCCGCTCCTCATGCTACTCAAGTTTAGTTACCGGTAAGTTCTTTTCATAGTAAGTACATGTGTATCATAGAGAACCGCCAACGGGGTACCCCTTGCCCAATGATACGGAAGAATCCCCATATCAAAATGACAAGGCAAGCAGACAATAAGCATCTCAGCATCTTCTTATTCACCATGGGAAAATGGTGCTTTTTTCTCTCTTTCCACTTTTCTCATTTTTTTTGTTTTTTTTAAATCTCTATATCTTTTTTTATAAGAAGAATGCTTCATAGATTGCTCATTATGGTTACGCTGCAGGTTTCCACCATGATTAGGCATGGGTTAGACCAGCCGCCTAGGCGTTTCTCTCACACACATATAAAACTCCATGGACTTACAAGCTCCCCTTTCATTTCACACCGACGACATCCATAAACAAAAGAGCATGATATCAAATGGGTATAATGTACAAGTGCAATGTTGAAAGCGTTCCCCATGACAGCATGATTCTGCTAATCCCAACATATAAGTGCAAGCATATACAACATAGATGACACAATGGTTCAAGTTTATTAGGGGCAAGAAAAGTAAAGTGTGTCATCAAGTTCGTGAGAGCTTTAATCACTAATTTTCACATAACAAGTTTAATTCGAAGGTAGATAAAAACATGAATATACTTGGAATAGCAAATGCTAATAGATAGGTATGGTGGACTCTTTGGAATAACTCGGTTTTATTTGGAGTTGGATGCATGAGTGGAACTCATACTTGGTATGGAGGCTAGCAAAAGACCGGGAGTGACCAACTAAGAGAGCAATAATGGCCATACTCATGCAAAGCAACAAAACATTACTAGTTAAAGCATAAAGTGATACCACAAGTCAAAAAATAAATGATCATAGAGGCTAAGGTGACTGGTTCATAGCCATAACATGGTGCGAGCATGTGCCAAGTCAACCCAAACAAAGCATCAAAGGAGAATACCACAATATTATGTTTTTGTATGCTAAAACAACGCATGATTCTTTCAAGGCACATTAAGCCATCTCAACTGTTTGGAACAAGTCATGCTACAACAATAATCACTAAGCATAAGGTCAAAGCAACATCTAGCATGACATGATAAAGTCTAAGCCATAGTCAAAAACAAGCTCCTTTTTACCACTTAAGCATGAACTTTCCTACTCTTTTCCAACACCAATCAACTTATTTGAAACAACTCACAAAGATAATAATAAATAAATATCAGTGAGCTTGTCTCACAAATCCAAAACGAAGAACTAAAAAGTTCTAAGCTGAAAGCACAAAAAAACTATGGCTAAACACAGTGCTAGTAAAAGAGAACACTTACAAAACAATAAGAATGAAAACTAGAGTGTTCTAGACAATGAAAACAAAGTGTGTCTCTCTCCAAAAGAAGTCATGGATCCAACCAACTTATTGCAGAAAACAAATCAAACGAAAACTTAAATTTTTATTGAAACAACTGTGCATGAAACAATAAAAATGAAGTGTTTGGAAGAAACCTAAAATTTTTATTGATGAAGAAGGGGATGCCTTGGGCATCCCCAAGCTTTGACGCTTGTACTTCTTAGATATTTCTTGGAGTGACACGGGTGGCATCCCCAAATTTGAGCTTTTGTCCATACTTCATCTTATCACGTTACTCTTCCCTACACTTAAAATTTTCCTTCATACAAAACTTCACACAATCTTCATTAGCAACATTAGTGCACTCAAGATAATAAGTCTTTTGGTTCAGTTTCAACACAAGTAAAACTTCCATTAAAACACAAGATACTTTAGCACTTTCTTTAAAAAGTTCAAATGATCAAAGAGAACTCAAAGAGAAAGAGATTAAGAGGCAAATGCAAATAATGGCAGAAATCTGTCAAAACAGACCAGCAGGTAAAAACCAATTTTTTCAAAGACCTTCTGTTGCTTAAATCGTAAAGTGTTGAACTAACGAAAGTTGGATAACAACCTGGGGCAGAAGCACAAAATACTACAGCTCAAACCGACGTACACAGATTTTTCACGAATTTTACAGTGAAGCACAAAAATCTGTTTCGGGACAGCAACTTTCCCAAATCTTACTTCTCTCTCATTAGAGGTTACTCTTGGCACAAAAACCACACAAAAAGGATAAGGACAGGTTATTACTGAGGTAATAACTTCCAAGACTCAGCTAAAACTTTTGGGTTATCTCCCAAGAAGTATTTTTCTTTAACGCCTTTAAGTTAGGCATGATAGTTTGAGAAGATGCTCACATAAGAAATATGAATTGAAGTAAAAGAGAGCATCAAGAAGAAAATTCAAAGCACATTTAAGTCTAACCCACTTCCTATGTATAGGAATCTTGTAAAGAAATAAGTCATGAAAGCACAAAGCAACAAGCATAGGAAAGCAAATAAGTGCAACTTCAAAACTTTCAACATAAAGAGGGGAAACTTAATATTGTTGAGATACATAAAACCATGTTTCCCTCTCTCATAATAACTTTCAGTAGCATCATCAATAAATTAACAATATAACTATCACTTAAAAATTCTTATCATGAGCCACATGCATAAAATAATTAATACTCTCCACATAACCATAGTCATTCTTATTAATTGTAGTGGGAGAAAACTCAACAAAATAGCTATCATTATTATTCTCATCACCATAATCATCAAATATAGGAGGCATATTGTAATCATAATTAATTTTCTCCTCAATAGTAGGTGGACTAAAAATATCATATTCATCATTGTAATCATCATATATTGGAGGTATAGTATCATCAAAGTAAATTTTATCCTCTGTGCTTGGGGGACTAAAGATATCATACTCACAAAACCAGCTTCCCCAAGCTTAAACTTTTCCATAGAATTAGCAATAATGGTGTTCAAGGAATCCATACTAATAACATTGCTATTAGCATGCAAATAAAGTTCCATAGGTTTTTTAATTTTCTCTTCAAACACTTTATGTCCTAACTCAAGATAAATATTATAAAGCTCTCTAAAAAAATTCCATTAAGCCTAGCTTGTGAAAATAAAAACAAAAAACAAAAAGATATAATTGCAGAATCAAAAGGAAATAACTTCGAGCACTCACACACCAGCAACAGTACTAGAAGATAGTTTAGTAGCCAGGGGATGAGAGTACCTTTTACCTTACCTCCCCGGCAACGGCGCCACAAAATAGCTTAGTAGCCAGAGGATGTGATTACCTTTTACCTTACCTCCCTGGCAACAGCGCCAGAAAATAGTTTGATGTCTACGCATGCTTCTATTCTTGTAGACAGTGTTGGGCCTCGAAGTGCAGAGGTTTGTAGAACAGTAGCAAGTTTCCCTTAAGTGGGTCACCCAAGGTTTATCAAACTCGGGGAGGAAGTGTTCAAAGGTATCCCTCTCAAGCAACCCTGCAATCAAGCTACAAGAAGTCTCTTGTGTCCCCAACACACCCAATACACTTGTCAGGTGTATAGGTGCACTAGTTCGGGGAAGTGATAGTGAAATACAAGTAATATGGATGATTATAAGGGGTAATTGCAATCTGAAATAAGGGTGGCAGCAAGCAAACATGTAACATGATTGGTTGTAAACGGTGTTTCAATGCTTAGAAACAAGGCCTAGGGATCATACTTTCACTAGTGGACACTCTCATATAAATATCTTCTCTTCATTATGCTACCCTGAACTACTCTCCGGTTGGACGATGTAGGGTTATAACAGCACACATTAAAGTTTGCATTCCCCATCTAGATAACCCCTCACTGTCACCTTGACCGCTAGATGGTTCCAACAAACACCACAATCTCATAGAGACATCCAACTCAAATTATACTCATGATAAGTATTTATGTAACTTTAGCCTAAGTGCCACACGGTGTGCACACTTTCAACTTCACACACGTGGGGATAAGTAGAGATTAATTAAAGCACTTGAGTAGTAGAATAGATCTATAGATTACAAAGCTCATGATCTAAATAAGATCATGCATAGAGAGAGAGATGAACACATAGCTACTGGTAGATCCCTTAGCCTTGAGAGAGAACTACTCCCTCCTTGTCATGGGAAACATCAACGACGATGGAGATGGCGGTGGATTCGATGGAGATGGCACCGGGGGCACTTCCTCGTCCCGGCAGGATGCCGGAACAGAGACCTTTGTCCCCTGAATCTCCTCTACGGTGGCGGCGGTGCTGCGGAACTTTTCGTGGAATTTTGATCTTATCAATAGGTTAGTTCTAAAAAATGTATAAAAATGCCTCAAAGTGTAGAAAAAACATAAGATAGTTGATACAAAACAAGCATGGAGCACCAAAAATTATAGATACGTTTACGACGTATCAAGCATCCCCACTCGTAAATCCTACTCGTCCTCGAGTAGGTAAGTGATAAAAAGAATAATTTCTGAGGTGACATGCACCATCACAATCTTGATCAAGGTATTGTAAAACATTGATAGCTGGGATCATAGTACTCTAACATAAGCATGAAAGATATAGTTCTAACAATAAGACATAGCAACTATGTTGTAACATGAAAAGGTACAAACAAAAGATCATGAATAACAATGAATTGAAAGACGTTTGTTTGTTTCACATATAGAAAACATAAGAATGGTATTAAGCTTGTCCCTCATGGTATAGCAAAAAATAAATGCATTGGACACCTTCAAAGTTCATAAGGGTGACTAGATACAACTAATTTAAGAACAAGCAATATCAAAGTTATGAATCAATCAACAAGTTTTGGGAAAATGCACATTAAACAAAGAATGACCACTATTCTCTCTCAATTGGTGCATAAAGATAGAAGATGGAGACTCAACATAAAAGTAAAAAAATAAAGGCCCTTCACAAAGGGAAGCAGGGATTTCAAGTTTCATAAAGAGCTTCCAAAAATTATGGTACTTATTAGCTTTCAGCTCTCATTGCCCCTATCATAAGCATCTTGAGGTGATAAAGGTTAAAGTGACACAAATATGAGGATATGCTTGACAAGTTATAAGTTGAAAATTGCATGCCCCTTTCTTACGAGTACCGAACCTCATGCTACTCAACTTTAGTCACAAGTAAGTTCTTGTCATTGTAAGTACATGTGTATCATGGAGAACCGCCAACAGGGTACCCCTTGCCACATGACACAGGAGCAATCCCATATCAAAATGACAAGGCCACAGACAATGAGCATCTCAGCGATCTTTTTATTTGCTATTTGCATAGGTTTTTATTGACGATGCTTCACAAAATTCTCAGTATGGTTATGCTGCAAGTTTCCACCATGATTAGGCATGTCTTAGGCTAGCCGCCCAGGCTTTCTCTAACACACATACAAACTCCATGAGCTCACAAGATCCCTTTTTATTTCACACCGCCGGGATCCATAAACAAAAGAACATGATATCAACTGAATAAAAAGTGCAATGTTGAAAGCGTTCCCCATGGTACATGGTTCTGCTAATTCACAACTTATAAAGTGCAAGCAGATAAGCAACATAGATTGACACAATGGGTCAAGTTTATTAAGTGCAAGAAAGTAAAGTGTGCCATCAAGTTTGTGAGAGCTTTAATCACTAATTTTCACATAACAAGTTTAATTCGGAAGGTAGATAAAAACATGAATATACTTGGAATGGTGTAAAACACCATGTATAGGAATTTATAGTGGACTCTTTGGAATAACTTGGTTTTCTTGGGGGTTGGATGCATGAGTAGAACTCACACTTGGTACATGTGGAGGCTAGCAAGAGACTGGGAGAGACCAACTAAGAGAGCAAGAATGGCCATAATCATGCAGAGCGACGAAACATTATTAACTAAAGCACAAAGTGATATTACAAGTCAAAAACTAGATGATCATAGAGGCTAAGGTGACTGGTTCATAGTCTTAACATAGTGTAAGCATGCGCCAAGTCAACTCAAATAAAGCATCAAAAGAGAATACCACAATATTATGCTTTTGTATGCTAAAATAACGCATGATTCTTTCAAGGAACATTAAGCAATCTCAGTTGTTTGGAACAAGTCATGCTACAACAATAATTACTAAGCATATGGTCAAAGCAACATCTAGCATGACATGATAAAGTCTAAGTCGCAGTAAAAAAACTTACTTTTGTACCACTATAAGCATGAAACTTCCTACTCTTTTCCAACACCAACTAAAAAGTTATAAGCCAAAAGAATGAGAAACTAAAGCTAAACATAGTGCTAGCAAAGGAGAACACTCACGGAACAATAAGAGTGAAAACTAGAGTGTTCTAGGCAATGAATAACGGGGTGTGTCTCTCTCCAAAAGAAGTGTGTTGGGATCCAACCAACTTATTGTGGCAAAGAAAGCAAAAATACTAAAAACAAAGACACTCCAAGAACAATACATAGTGCATAAGGTAATAAAAATAAAGTGTTTTGAAAGAAGACCTAAGATTATTGATGAAGAAGGGGATGCCTTGGGCATCCCAAATCTTTGACGCTTGTAATTCTTGAATATTTATTCGGGTGACACGAGTGGCACCCCCAAGCTTGAGTTTTTGTCCATACTTCATCTCATCACATTATTCTTCCCTACACTTGAAAATTTCCTTCATACAAAACTTCACACAATCTTCATTAGCAACATTAGTGTATTCAAGATAATAATCCTTTGGGTTTAGTTTCAACACAAGTAAAACTTCCATTAAAACACAAGCTACTATAGAAATTATTTCTAAAAGCTCAAGTGATCAAAGAGAACTCAAAAATAAATCGATTAAGAGGCAAATGCAAATAATGACAGAAATCTATCAGAACAGACCAGCAGGTAAAGACCGATTTTTCCGGAAATCTTATGTTGCTCAAATCGAAAAGGGAAAAACTAATTAAAGTTGGATAATAACCTGGGTCATAAGCACAAATAATTACAGCTCAATCCGACGTACTAATATTTTTCATGAATTTTTACAGTGACACACAGAAATCTGTTTCGGGACAGCAACTTCCCCATATCTTACTTCCCTCTCATTAGAGGTTATTCTTGGCACAAAAACCAAACAAAAAGGATAAGGAGAGGTTATTACAGAGTAAATAACTTCCAAGACTCCACAAAACAAAAATAAACTGAAAATAAAAATATAATGGGTTGTCTCCTAAAAGCTCTTTCTTTATAGCCATTAAGATAGGCATGATAATTTCAATGATGCTCACATAAGAAATATGAATTGAAGTAAAATAGAGCATCAAGAAGAGAATATGGAACAAATTTAAGTCTAACCCACTTCCTATGAAAAATAATCTTGTCAAGAAACAAGTCATGAAAGCACAAAGCAATAAGCATAGGAAAGCAAAACAAGTGCAACTTCAAAATTTTCAAAATAAAGAGGGGAAGCTTAATATTGTTGAGATACATAAAATCATGTTTCCCTCTCTCATAAAAACTTTCAGTAGCATCATGAAGAAAATTAACAATATAAATATCACATAAAACATTCTTATCATGAGCCACATGCATAAAATAATTATTACTCTCCCTATAAGCATAGTCATTCTTATTAATCATAGTGGGAGCAAATTCAACAAAATAGCTATCATTATTATTCTCATCACCATAATCATCAAATATAGGAGGCATATTGTAATCATAATGAATTTTCTCCTCAATAGTAGGTGGACTGAAAATATCATATTCATCATTGTAATCATCATATATTAGAGGTATAGTATTATCAAACTAAATTTTCTCCTCCGTGCTTGGGGGACTAAAAATATCATACTCATCAAAACCAGCTTCCCCAAGCTTAAAATTTTCCATAGCATTAGCAATAATGGTGTTCAAAGATTCATACTAATAACATTGCTATTAGCATGCAAATAAAGTTCCATAGGTTTTTTAATTTTCTCTTCAAACACTTCATGTCCTAACTCAAGATAAATACTATAAAGCTCTCTAAAAAAATTCCATTAAGCCTAACTTGTGAAAATAAAAACAAAAAAAGATATAATTGCAGAATCTAAAGGAAATAACTACGAGCACTCACACACCAGCAACAGTACTAGAAGGTAGCTTAGTAGCCAGAGGATGAGAGTACCTTTTACCTTACCTCCCCGGCAACGACGCTAGAAAATAGCTTAGTAGCCAGAGGATGTGAGTATCTTTTACCTTACCTCCCCAGCAAACAGCGCTAGAAAATAGTTTGATGTCTAAGCATGCTGCTATTCTTGTATATACTGTTGGGCCTCCAAGTGCAGAGGTTTGTAGAACAGCAGCAAGTTTCCCTTAAGTGGATCACCCAAGGTTTATCGAACTCAGGGAGGAAGTTGTCAAAGGTATCCCTCTCAAGCAACCCTGCAATCAAGATACAAGAAGTCTCTTGTGTCCCCAACACACCCAATGCACTTGCCAGGTGTATAGGTGCACTAGTTCGGCGAAGAGATAGTGAAATACAAGTAATATGGATGATTATAAGTGGTAATTGCAATCTGAAATAAGAGTGGCAGCAAGCAAACATGTAACATGATTGATTGTAAATGGTGTTTCAATACTTAGAAACAAGGCCTAGGGATCATACTTTCACTAGTGGACACTCTCATATAAATATCTTCTCTTCATTATGCTACCCTGAACTACTCCTTGGTTGGACGATGTAGGGCTATAACAGCAGACCTTAAAGTTCACATTCCCCATCTAGATAACCCCTCACTGTTATCTTGAGCGCTAGATGGTTCCAACAAACACCACAATCTCATAGAGACATCCAACTCAAATTATACTCATGATAAGTATTTCTATAACCTTAGTCTAAGTTCCACACGGTGTGCACACTGTTAACTTCACACACGTGGGGATAAGCAGAGATTAATTAAAGCACTTGAGTAGCAGAATAGATTTATATATTACAAAGCTCATGATCTCAATAAGATCACGCATAGAGAGAGAGATGAACACATAGCTATCGGTAGAGCCCTTAGCCTCGAGAGAGAACTACTCCCTCCTCATCACGGGAGTTAGCAAAGGCTTTGGAGATGGCGGTGGAGTCCATGGAGATGGCTCCGGGGGCAATTCCCCGTCCCGACAGGGTGCTGGAACAGAGACTTTTGTCCCCGAATCTCCTCTTCGGTGGCGGCGGCACTGCAGAACTTTTCGTGGAATTTTGATCTTGTCAATAGGTTAGTTCTAGAAAATGTATAAAAATGCCTCAAAGTGTAGACAAAACATAACATAGTTGATACAAAATAAGCATGGAGCATCAAAAATTATAGATACATTTATGACGTATCAAGCATCCCCAATCTTAACTCCTGCTCGTCCTCAAGTAGGTAAGTGATAAAAAGAATAATTTTTGAGGTGACATGCACCATCACAATATTGATCAAGGTATTGTAAAACATTGATAGCTGGGATCATAGTACTCTAACATAAGCATGAAAGATATAGTTCTAACAATAAGACATAGCAACTATGTTGTAACATGAAAAGCTACAAACAAAAGATCATGAATAACAATGCATTAAAATACGTTTGTTTGTTTCACATATACAAAACATAATAATAATGGTATTCAGCTTGTCCCTCATGGTATAGCAAAACATAAATGCATTGGATACCTTCAAAGTTCATAAGGGTGACTAGATACAAATAATTTAAAAACAAGCACTATCAAAGTTATGAATCAATCAACAAGTTTTGGGACAATGCACATTAAACTAAGAATGACCACTATGCTCTCTCAATTGGTGCATAAAGATAGAAGATGGAGACTCAACATAAAAGTAAAAAAGAAAGGCCCTTCACAGAGGGAAGCAGGGATTTCAAGTTTCATAAAGAGCTTCCAAAAATTATGGTGCTTATTAGCTTTCATCTCTCATTGCCCCTATCATAAGCATCTTGAGGTGATTAAGGTTAAAGTGACACAAATATGAGGATATGATTAACAAGTTAAAAGTTGAAAATCTTATGCCCCTTTATTACGAGTACCAAACCTCATGCTACTCAACTTTAGTCACAAGTAAGTTCTTGTCATTGTAAGTACATGCGTATCATGGCGAACCGCCAACGGAGTACCCCTTGCCCCATGACACATGAGCTATCCCATATCAAAATGACAAGGCAACAAACAATGAGTTTCTCAGCAATCTTTTTATTTGCTATTTGCATATGTTTTTATTGAGGATGCTTCATAGAATGCTCACTACGGTTATGCTGCAAGTTTCCACCATGATTAGGCATGGCTCAGGCTATCCGCCTAGGCGTTTATCTAACACACATACAAACTCCGTGAGCTTACAAGCTCCCCTTTTATTTCACGCCGTCAGGATCCATAAACAAAAGAACATGATATCAACTGAGTAATAAGTGCAATGTTGAAAGCATTCCCCATGGTACATGGTTCTAAAAATTCACAACTTATAAAGTGCAAGCATATACACAACATATATGGATACAATGGTTCAAGTTTATCAAGTCAAAGAAAGTAAAGTGTGCCATCAATTTTGTGAGAGCTTTAATCACTATTTTTCACATAACAAGTTTAATTCGGGAGGTAGATAAAAACATGAATATACTTGGAATGGTGTAACAGACCATGCATAGGAATTTATAGTGGACTCTTTGGAATAAGTTGGTTTTCTTGGGGGTTGGATGCATGAGTGGAACTCACACTTGGTACATGTGGAGGCTAGGAAGAGACTAGAAGAGACCAACTAAGAGAGCAATAATGGTCATAATCATGCAGAACGACAAAACATTAATAATTAAAGCATCAAGTGATATTACAAGTCAAAAATTAGATGATCATAGAGGCTAAGGTGACTGGTACATAGTCTTAACATGGTGTAAGCATGCGCCAAGTCAACCCAAATAAAGCATCAAAGGAGAATACCATAATATTATGATTTTGTATGCTAAAATAATGCATGATTCTTTAAAGTTACATTAAGAAATCTCAATTGTTTGGAACAAATCATGCTACAGCAATAATTACTAAGCATATGGTCAAAGCAACATCTAGCATGACATGATAAAGTCTAAGTCACAGTCAAAAAAAACTTCCTTTTTTACCACTATAAGCATGAAACTTCCTACTCGTTTCCAACACAAACTAAAAAGTTCTAAGCCAAAAGAATAAAAAACTAAAGTTAAACGTAGTGCTAGCAAAGGAGAACACTTAGGAACAATAAGAGTGAAAACTAGAGTGTTCTAGGCAATGAATAACGAGGTGTGTCTCTCTCCAAAAGAAGACTGTTAGGATCCAACCAACTGATTGCGGCAAAGAAAGAAAAATAAAACTAAAAACAAAGACGCTCCTAGAATAACACATAGTGCATAAGGTAATAATAAGAGTGTTTTGAAAGAAGACCTGAGATTATTGATGAAGAAGGGGATGCCTTGGGCATCCCTAAGCTTTGATGCTTGTACTTCTTGAATATTTATTGGGGTTACACGGGTGGCATCCCCAAGCTTGAGGTTTTATCCATACTTCATCTCATCACATTGTTCTTCCCTACACTTGAAAATTTCATTCATACAAAACTTCACGCAATCTTCATTAGCAACATTAGTGTATTCAAGATAATAATACTTTGGGTTTAGTTTAAACACAAGTAAAACTTCCACTAAAACACAAGCTATTGTAGCAATTCCTTCTAAAATCTCAAGTGATCAAAGAGAACTCAAAATGAAACCGATTAAGAGGCAAATGCAAATAATGGCAGAAATCTGTCAAAACAGACTAGCAGGTAAAGACCGATTTTTCCGAAAATCTTCTGTTGCTCAAATCGAAAAGTGTGAAACTAACGAAAGTTGGATAATAACCTAGGGTATAAGCACAAAACATTACAGCTCAATCCGACGTACTGATATTTTTCACGAATTTTTATAGTGATGCACAAAAATCTGTTTCGGGACAGCAACTTCCCCATATCTTACTTCCCTCTCATTAGAGGTTATTCTTGGCACAAAAACACAAAAAGGATAAGGGGAGGTTATTACAAAGGCAATAAAATCCAAGACTCAAGAAAACAAAAATAAACTAGAAGTAAAAATATAATGGGTTGTCTCCCAAAAGCTCTTTCTTTATAGCCATTAAGATAGGCATGATAATTTTGATGATGCTCACATAATAAATATGAATTGAAGTAAAAGAGAGCATCAAGAAGCAAATATGGAACAAATTTAAGTCTAACCCACTTCCTGTGAAAAATAATCTTGTAAAGAAACAAGTCATGAAAGCACAAAGCAATAAGCATAGGAAAGCAAAACAAGTGCAACTTCAAAAATTTCAACATAAAGAGGGGAAACTTAATATTGTTGAAGATACATAAAACCATGTTTCCCTCTCTCATAATAACTTTCAGTAGCATCATGAACAAAATTAACAATATAAATATCACATAAAACATTCTTATCATGAGCCACATGCATAAAATAATTATTACTCTCCCTATAAGCATATTCATTCTTATTGATCATACTGAGAGCAAATTCAACAAAATAGCTATCATTATTATTCTCATCACCATAATCATCAAATATAGGAGGCATATTGTAATTATAATGAATTTTCTCCTCAATAGTAGGTGGACTAAAAATATCATATTCATCATTGTAATCATCATATATTGGAGGTATAGTATCATCAAAGTAAATTTTCTCCTCTGTGCTTGGGGGACTAAAAATATCATATTCACAAAACCAGCTTCCCCAAGCTTAAACTTTTCCATAGAATTAGCAATAATGGTGTCCAAAGAATTCATACTAACAACATTGCTATTAGCATGCAAATAAAGTTCCATAGGTTTTTTAATTTTCTCTTCAAACACTTAATGTCCTAACTCAAGATAAGTACTGTCAATCTGTCTAAAAAAATTCCATTAAGCCTAACTTGTGAAAACATCAAGGATAGAAAACATCATGTAAAATACTTAGATTGGAATCAAATATTCTTAGAATGGTCACCAAATCACATGGATATCTCAAGTACAATATAATGGCTATGGCTAATGGAGAGGATGGAGGGGATGCACTATGGTGTAGATCTCATTTGGTGGTGTTGTGATGCAATCTAAGAATAGCGTCCCTCTCCCCGGCGATTGGGACCTCAAAATATATAGGTTCCTTCAGGAAAGATGTAGGGTTTAACAAGATAAAGCCACCACCACATGGTACGAGCGGACCGTACAGGCAGGCCCTGGCCGTACCAGTGGTTGTTATGGCCTCTAGCGCCTGGTATTTACTCCAGAAATACTTGGCCATGTAGAGTTCCTCAAAATCTTTATTTATGACTCCTGATTTCGCATTAAAAAGCATGATTTCATTCACAACACAATTCAAAACAATAGTTTGTATATCTTTGCAATAATTAGTCATTAGTGGCAAGGCTAGAGAGATTCTTTTCAATTGCTTGACCAAAAACAATGTTTAAACGTGGAAAAAGATGGCTATTTTCATAGCCATCAACACGCCTCCGCACCCGCCACGTGGAGCCGCCGTCGCTGTCGGGTGGGCCTTACGAAGGATCGTGCACGCCATGGTCCTACCATCAATGTATGTGGGTAGAGGTTTGCTCCATTGAAGGAGTTTCAGGCGCGACACGCCTCCGCACCCGCCATGTGGAGAGGTTGTCACTAGCGAGTGGGACTTACAGTAGACCATGTGTGTGCCATGGGCCCGCCATTAGCGTAACGATGAGGACCGTGCTCTGTGAGAGGCATTCCCTGCGTGATACGCCTCCGCACCGGCTGGGTGACAGTGCTTGTTGAGAGCCGACGTGCCACCGTTAGCTCATGTCGGATGCGGTTTCTTGCGCCCATGGGGCCATTCTGAAGCCAAAGTGGTAGCCTAGATCCTAGACGGTGACGTTTTCTCGCGGACACGAGGCCCGCAAAGAGCCGACATGGTGGTGTATAGTATGCCAGACGTGGGATATCACGATAGTTGGGTCCGGCCGGCGTTGATGTGGCACCGTAATCCCATGCCGAATGTGTTTTCTTGTGGATGTGGGGTTGACCAGAGACGATGTTGAGATGTAAGCCTATGTCGGCCACGGTTTGTCGCGGATGTGGGGCCGTCTAGAACCGATGTGGCAATGTAAGCTCATGGTGTCTGTCAACATAGACTGTAGACGAAGCGGATTATTGTGGCGAGATCGTGTTGGGTGACCCATTCATAGCCTACCTACCAGCATTATCTCTCGTCTGTCAGCGTAGGCTATAGACATCCACGGGTTGTGGACGTGAGATCATGCATGCATCCACAGACGGTAGCCTTCACGCGTACGCTAGCTTTGTGACTCGACTTATGGCTCTAACTCTCTATAAGTACTACCTCACGGTCGACTCGCTAATGCAGTATATTGCTTCTTATTTCTCTCTCTAGACGTTGTTCTCGGCCGCCTACTGCCATACAGGAGTCTTATTTGACCCAATGCTGGCTATTCTTCATCCAGTGCTGGGTCAAAATTTACTCCAGCTTAGCCTGCTCGCCGCTGTCGATAAGCAAGCATGCGTGAAAGGATAGGACATCCTTGAACTCTATCTAGTGGTATGTTTGTTCGTCATCTCTCATTTTACGCGTTATATTTTTCTGTTTTGTTTTGAACCCATTTCTTTCTCGCTAATCGTTTCTTTCTTCATTTTTATGTGGATTCACTAATCGTTCATCCGTTCACTTTGTTTTTTAGAGAATGCATTTGTTCGTTGAGATGCTTCTGCGTCAAAATAGCAAAAGGGATCAAAGGTAACTTGTAATTCGATCTTTACTTGTGTTTCCTTCTCGATGACATTTTACTCTCCGTCTTGCTGCAGGTTTTTTATTGCTAATACATATGCCTGCTTTTTCAGGAGATGCGTGCATGCACATTTGCGTTATCGTCGAGGGGATTCTGCATATAAATGACACAAAGGTATCCCGTAGTTCTTTAGGCGTATTTCTTTCTTGCTAACCTTTCTTTCCTGTGTTTTTGGGCAGATCTACTGATCCCTAATATATCTTCTTGTTTTTTTGCACGCGATGCGCATGTTTACGTTTGCTGTTCGTCCAAAGATTTATACGTTTAAAGGCGACTAAACCTTGTAAATCCACTCCACCGCCAAAGTGCAGGAGGCTAGGTGATCACTGTGATCTTGAGTATCACTGAGCGAGGCCCATGCTACGACTGCACCGAAGCCCAGGAGCCCAGGAGTTCGCTGCTTCCAAAGCGCTAGCGTGCTATTTCAGCTCATGACCGTCGGTAGCCATATCGCGGGAACCATGCGCGTTCATCGACTAGACGCACATGAGGACGGCGGTAGCGAGCTGAAAAAACATGGTGGTGGAATGAGGAGAGGGCATATCTAATGCATTTGTTGAAGAAAATGCAGGAAGAAACGTCTTATACTCCTTGTGCCGCAAGAATCCATGTACGGCTAGAATCTATGTTGCCACCTATTTTATCGCCGTCGAGAAAGATCATGGTACCATACATGCTCACTCATGCGTGATAACATTGTCAGCTTGGTTGTACACTCTCGAGAACCCACGTAGTCTATAGTCTACGTTGATAGACGACATGGGTTTATCCATGTCGGCGTTGGACGACCCCACGTCTACGAGAAACCACGACCAGCATGGGCTTATCACACCACGTCGGCTATGGGCGAGCCCTAGAGCCACAAGAAACCTCTCTTTAGAAGAGTCTATATTACCACGTCGGCCCTAGACGGGTACATGTCAACGGGAAACTGCAGTCGACATGGGCTTACGGTGCCACGCCGGCTCCGCGTAGGCTCCATAGCTGCAAGAAACCGCAACTTGCATGGGGTCACAACGTCATGTTGGCTTTTGCCGGGCCCCACCAGCCAACAGGCGCACAGGCGTGTCGCGCCGGGAACGCCTCTCATAGAGCGCGATCATGCATGTGTATGCTGACGGTGGACCCATGTCGCACGCAGGGTCCACCGTCCATTGATATAGAGTACAACGATGCGCGTGACACATGTTCGCGTTCTGGAATCTTTCTCCCTAGCCCACAGTGGGCCCCGTCTACCAGGAGAGTAGGGATCTGTAGCAATGCCGCCGCGTGTCGTATCCGGCATCCACCCACGGCCGAAAAGAATCGGGATGACATGGATAACAATTTCGGCCAAAATAATTTAGCACTATTATTTACTCTGATGTGTGAGATTTGGAATTATAGATTAAAAGGTGTAATTTAGTGATTATTAAAGCCTTTAAATAAATCCATAAAAGAATTATTGTTTTTCCAACATGCAACAATGTAAACAGATTGCATATTCACGCAGAGAATTTGAAAACATGCAACTTTGATGTTTTGAGTTTTCCCAAAATCATTGCAGAACATATTTAAAACTTGCTCAAAGCCTTGAGTTGAATTTGACTTTTCAAATGTGTTTGATTTTGAAATTTTGAATATGTTGGTATTTTTTATCGAGCTAGATCTATCTAGTACCATTATTCAGTGGGCCACTAGGCGCTAACTAGGCTACTTGTGTTGAGGTGGTAGTGCTGAGGCTGACTGGTGGGCCTAGTTGTTGGCTGGGATTAAAAAGAAAAAGGGGTGCCGCTAGGGGAACTCGAACCGGCGACCTTGCAGTCGTGGGCCGGATGGAAGTGGTCGGGCTACCAACTGGACTGGTTTCATGTTAGGTTACATGATCCACTAGTAGGAAAAGGCTTATCCATAGGAGTCATATCAGTGGCACACCCCTAAAGGGTGCCCCATGGATATTTATCTGTGGCGCACTGGGAAAACCATGCACCACTGACCTTCAGTTATCCATGGCGCACGCTAGGAACGGTGCACCACTCTTACATGGGCCCCAGCGCTGGTGGCCGACCCCGTCCATGGGTGGCATATCCATGGCGCACAGAATGCGTGTGCGCCACACATAGCTGCATTATTAGTGGCGCACGGACATCTGGAGTGCCAGGGGTGTAGGTGGGCCCATGCATCTGAAAAGATGGCAACTTACCTGCGGCGCATGGTCTTTTGGTGTGCCACGGATAGCGTTTCTCAGTGCCGGACGGTGTACTGGTGCGCCACGGGTATATCATGCCAGCCACACAAAAAGGTGGCACTTTCCCCTACCTACCTCCACTAGTGCAAGCACCACCATTTCTAACATAGATCTAGCTCGAGTTGCTCCCCCTCTCCACCCCATTTTCTCCAATAATTTCTCCATTTTAGGTTGCCAAAACCTCTTTGGGTTGGATGGGTCTATAAAGGAAACTCCTCGCCACTGTGTAGATCCACTAAAGTAAGCGCACACATCTTTTCTCTCCTCCTCCACATATCTTGTCTCCATCAAGTTTGACTAACCACACCACACGCTCTCTTGCACGGCATCTCCCATCTCGGTGTAAATTGTGCTTGTTTTGTATGTGGACGACGATGTTGGTAGTATATATATATATATGATGTTGGTTGTTTATATGTGATGAGGCTTTTTCGTCATTGCTCGGGAGATGTTTACATGGATATATGCTTGTGTTCTTGTGTATGCTTTGTGTTGCGCAGGTGCCGGTGTGTGTGGTGCAATGAATGTTTGCTGAAATGTTGATTCATTTCTCTTCTGGCAAATTTTTGCACTACACATATGTCCTATTTATAGGGAAGGTCATGCAGAATTTTTGCATGGTATGGTTATAAATATTATTGTTTGCTCCATGCCGCACAGGAAACCATGGTGCATCACATGATCTAAGCTATGATGGCTAGATACAAGGCACGCGTGACGGCCATCATGATTCAGAACAACATGACCAAGATAAGATGCCCTTGTAAGAGATGCAAACTCGGGACCTTAATCAAACCTAATTCCGGGACATTGGAGAACACTTGCTCATGGGTGGTTTCATGCCCGACTACATTGACGAGGACGTCAACAATGGGGCGCCAGCAGGAAATGGTGCTCACGAAGACGCCGAACATGATTATGATGAAGAAGATGCTAGTGGACATGATCATCGTGAAGGAGATGCCGGATCTGATGGTGGTGGAGAAGACGCGGACACATAGACACCGCTAACTTCAGCTTTACGGGACCCTCATTTTCAAGAACTGCTCCTCAAGGAGACGAGCAATGACAAAGCTGCTGCCAGAGAGAAAGCCAAGCTGGTGCAAATGGATAAAGATGGGATTACTCCATTGTATCCTGGGTAACGGCCCGAGTATACACGCCTGAATGTAACCCTCAAGGATCTGGAGATGAAGATGCAACATAAATGGACCAACGTGAGCTTCAACTATATCATGAAATTCTAGCATGATATACTTCCTGAGGGGAACACATTGCCAAGAGGTATCGATGAGGCCAAGAAAGTCGTGTGCCCTCTTGATCTACCCTACGTCAAATACCACGCCTGCCTCAATGACCGCGCACTTTATCGGGGCGAGTACAAGGATAGAACCACATATCCGGTGTATGGCCATGCACGATACAAGAGAGGGAATAAGAAAGTTCCTCAAAAAGTGGTATGGTACTTTCCTATCACTCCCCATCTGCAGCGGTATTTCGTAGATTCTAAGGAAGCAAAGCTCATGCAATGGCATGCAGAAAGGGAGAAGTCTAAAGATGATCCGGAGAAGGGCAAGATCCTGACACACCCTGTAGACGCTAGCTAGTGGCACGCTTTGGACATGGAGTTCAGAGAGGAGTTCATGGAAAATGCCAGGAACGTTAGGCTAGGTATGAGCACTGATGGACTCAATCCCTTTGGCAACCAGAGTAGCACGCATAACACCTGGCTCGTGTTTGTATGGTCGTACAACCTCCCTCTAGCTATGCATGAAGCAAAGGTACGTACATATGAGTATTCTTATTCAGGGGCCGAAACAACCGGGTATCGACATGCATCTGTATCTCGGGTTGTTGAAAGAGGAGTTAGCTACGACGTGGGAGATGCTAGACCGTATGTGGAACGCCTACACAGGAGAATATTTCCCTCTGAGAGCCGCGTTGCTCACGACGGGGCAGGACTATCCTGGTCTAGCATATGTATTGTGCCAGGTGAACCACGGATATTGTGCATGTGTCAGGTGCATGGAGAAAACCCCGCATATGCAACTACTGAGGGATCCCGGGTCTTCAAAAATTGTGTTCCCAGGGATTCGAAAGTGGCTTCCCGCGGATCACCCATGGAGAAATCGTGGAGATCTGTTCAATGGTGAGGACGAGCTCGAAACAGCCCCACCTAGGAGGAGCGGCGAGGATATCAACGACTTGCTAGAAAAATGGAAAGTGTGCCCCGTGCCAGGAAAGAAGCATCCGAGGACAGAGCCGATGTAGGGTGTATTGAAAGCGAGGTATGTTTTCTAGGACCTGCCGTACTGGAAATACCTCCACACACCACATAGCCTTGACCTCATGCACATCACGAAGAACGTGTGCGAGAGTCTGATTGGCACTATTGTCAACATGCCAGAGAGGACCAAAGACGGGCCAAAGGCAAGAAGCGACCTGATCAAGCTGGGCATAAAGTAAGAACTTCATGGAGGACGCTCTGATGATCATGAAGACGAGGATGATGCTAAAATGCAAGAGACTTAAGGTCATCGGCACAAAAGGGCGAAGAGGAACGACTACTACTGCCCCCTTCGTGCTTCACTATGAGTGAGGAGGATCTCCAGTAGTTTTTCAACATCCTCGTCGGAACCAAACTTCCTATCGATTACGGTGGGAAGATATCCCGATATCTCGACAAAACAAAGAAGAATTTCTTCAGGATGAAATCTCATCACTGCCACATGTTGATTGATATGTTGCTAACGTATCTATAATTTTTGATGTTCCATGCTTATTTTATATCTACTTTCTTATGTTTTGTCCACACTTTGGAGTATGTTTACACACTTTCTTGGACTAACCTATTAACGAGATCCCATAGTGCCAGCTGCCTGTTTTCTGCTGTTTTTGGTTCCAGGAAAGTCAGAAAATGAATATTCTCAGAATTGGACAGGACAAAAGCCAAAGTCAATATTTCACCGAGGGGGACACGGATCCAGAAGACGAGATAGAGAGGGGCCATAGGCCTGGCCTGCACCAGGGGGTGGTGTGGCCGCCTAGGGCACCTACCCGATAAAAATTCCACGAAAGATTCTGTAGCCGCCGTCATCTCCATCCCTAGATCAGGAGGTATCTGAAGCTCTTCCCGACACCCTGCCGGAGGGGAGAATTCATCCTGGAGGCCTTCTTCATCACCATGCAAGCCTCCGGTGTGATGCGTGAGTAGTTCATCCTTGGACTACGGGTCCATGTAGTAGCTAGATGGTTCGTTCTTCTCCTTTGTGCTATCATGTTTAGATCTTGTGAGCTCCGTTCATGAACAAGATCATCTATTTGTAATCCTACATGTTGTGTTTGCGGGGATCCGATGGATATTGAGATGCTATTTCAGATTGATTATTGATTCTATCATGTCTTTATTATTTGTGATCTTGCATGCTCTCCGTTGTTAGTAACTATCTTGGCCGAGTAGATGCTAGCAACTCCAAGAGGGAGTATTTATGCTTGGTAGTGGGTTCATGCCTCTAGTAATCTGGGGAAGTGACAGAAATCTCTAAGGAAGTAGATGTGATGTTGCTACTAGGGAGAAAACAGCAATCCTTTGTTCATAGAACAATCGTATTGTTTACTTTACACGCAATGCTTAATGCAATTATCTGTTGCTTGCAACTTAATACTGGAGGGGGTTCGGATGATAACCTGAAGGTGGATTATTAGTCATAGATGTAGTTGGATTACAGTCTATGTATAATGTTGTAATGCCCAATCAAATCTCATAGGAGTCAAGATGATTAGTATATGCATGTATGCTTTCTCGATATTTGTACCCTGCTGTAATTTGTTCACCCAACATGTCATTTATCTTAAGGAGAATCACCACTAGTGAACTATGAACCCTGGTCCTTTCTTTTACCATCAATCTACAATCTACTATTTACTATTTTCTGTTTACTTACTGCAAGCAATTACTATCTTCCACACAATACGTTTAATCCTTTGTTTTCAGCAAAACCGGTGAGATTGACAACCTCACTATAAGTTGGGGGCAAAGTTCTGTGATTATGTTGTGCAGGATTCCAAGTTGGAAACAAAACCTTGGAGGTGTTTCCTTGCTCCTACTGGTTCGATAACCTTGCTTTCATAACTGAGGGAAAACTTGTTGTTGTGCTCATCACACCTTCCTCTTGGGGTTACCCAACAAGCTCGATATATTTTGGGCCATCAAGCTTTTTTTTTGGCGCCATTGTCGGGGAGTCAAGGACATCTTCACAATGGGAGTCCCTCATAACCAATCTCTTTAATTTGTTTTATTTGTTTTGCTTAGTTTATTTCTTCCTTGTTTGCTTGTTTCTTATTAAATACACACAAAAATGACTAATCTTGAAAACACTAAGTTGTGTGACATCACTAGCACCAACAACAATGATTTCATGCGCACACATATTGCTCCATCTGTTCCTGATGCTACTTTCTTTGAAATTAAACCTGCTTTACTCAATCTTGTTACGAGAGAACAATTTTCTAGAATTGGTACTGAAGATGTTGCTGCTCATCTAAATAACTTTGTTGAACTTTGTGAGATGCAAAAGCATAGGGATATATATGGAGATATTATTAAGCTTAAATTGTTTCCTTTCTCTTTGAGAGGAAAAGCTAAAGAATGGTTGCAATCCCTAACTAGAAATAGTATTGATTCTTGGACTAAATGCAAAGATGCTTTCATTGGAAAATACTATCCTCCTGCTAAGATTATATCTATGAGAAGTGAAATAATGAAATTTAAACAATCTGATAATGAACATGTTGCTCAAGCTTGGGAAAGAATGAAATCTTTGGTAAAGAATTGTCCCACTCATGGACTGACTACTTGGATGATTATCCAAACCTTTTATGCAGGACTGAATTATTCTTCAAGAAATCTACTGGATTCTGTTGCTGGAGGTACCTTTATGACTATTACTTTGGGTGCTGCAATAAAGCTTCTAGATAATATGATGGTTAAGTATTCTGAATGGCATACTAAGAGAGCTCCACAAGGTAAGAAGGTAATTCTGTTGAAGAAACCTCCTCCTTGAGTGATAAAATTGATGTTATTATGTCTATGCTAGTTAATGGGAAAGCTCATATTGATCCAAATCATGTTCCCTTAGCCTCCTTGGTTGCTCAAGAAGAGCAAGTTGATGTGAACTTTATAAGAAATAATAATTTTAGCAACAATGCCTACAGGAATAATTTTGGTAATAACAATAGGCCATATCCTCCCAATAATGGTAATGCTTATGAAATTTCCTACAACAATAATAGGAGTGCACCCTCTGAACTTGAAGTTATGCTTAAATATCTTATTAGTAAACATACTGCTTTCAATAAAACTATTGAGGAAAAACTCTCTAATGCTGAAAGAAATATAGCATCATTGGCTGAAGCACAATCTTATTTTAATAAAATGGCTGCTAAACCTAAAACTATTGAGAATCCTTTTGCTGCTACTAATGCCATAGAAGTTAGAATTTATGAAAATGTTAGACTATTAGCTAAATTGCATGCTAAGTGGGAAATATAAGAAAAATTAGTATTTCTACTATCACTACCACTAATGTTGAAGCTAGTAAACCCAATGGAACCTTTTCTAATAAAAATGCTGAAATTCTTCAAAATATGGGAAACAATAGCTCTACTACTTTATATGATAATTATGATTTTGATCTTGATGGTTGCAACATCTCTGAAGTTATTATGTTCCTACAAAAGCTTTCTAAAAGTCCTAATGCTAGTGCTATGAATATGGCCTTTACAAAACACATTACTGATGCTCTCATAAAAATTAAAGAAGAAAAGATGAAACATAAAGCTTCTATTCCTATGAAGTTAGAGATGGTTGGGAACCCATCATTAATATGAAAGTGAATGATTTTAATCTCAAAGCCTTATGTGATCTTGATAGTAGTGTTTCTATTATGCCTAGAAAGATTTATGAAATGCTTGATTTGCCACCATTGGAAGATTGCTATTTAAATGTCCCACTTGATGACAATGCTAAAAAGAAACTCATGGGGATTATTAATGATGTTCTTATTATGGTTAACAGTGCCTATGTCCCCGTTGATTTCTATGTTTTGGATATTGAATGAAATGCTTCTTGTCCTATTACTTTGGGAAGACCTTTTCTTAGAACTGTTAGTGCCATTATTGATATGAAAGAAGGCACAAATATCAACTCCCACTCAGGAAAGTTATAGAACACTTTCCTAAGAAGAGAGAGAGAAGATTACTTTTGCCTCTCCTATTAAAAATAAATTTGTTCTTAATGCTTCTTCATTTGAGAATACTTGATGCCTTTCTTGCTTCTTATGCCTAACTTAAAGGTGTTAAAGAAAAGTACTTATTGGGAGATAACCCAAAAGTTTTAGTTGAGTCTTGGAAGTTATTTCTTCAGTAATAACCTCTCCTTATCCTTTTTATTTGCTTTTTGTGCCAAGAGTAACCTCTAATGAGAGAGAAGTAATGCTTGGGAAAGTTGCTATCCCAAAACAGATTTTTCTGCTTCGCTGTAAAAATTCGTATAAAACCTCTATATGTCGGTTTGAGCTGTAATTTCTTGTCCTTCTGCCCCAGGTTGTTACCCAACTTTTTTTAGTTCAACACTTTTCGATGAGCAACAGAAGTTCTTCGAAAAAATTGGTTTTTACCTGCTGGTCTGTTTTGACAGATTTCTGCCATTATTTGCATTTGCTTCTTGTTGATTCCTTTTTAGGTTTTTTTTGGGGAATTGAGCTTTTTAAGGGAAGTGCTATAGTATCTTGTGTCTTAATGTAAGTTTTATTGGTGTTGAAACTTAACCCAAAGACTTATTATCTTGAGTACACTAATGTTGCTAATAAAGATTGTGTGAAGTTTTGTATGAAGGAAAAATTTTAGGTGTAAGGAAAGAATGATGTAATGAGATGAAGAATGGACTAAAGATCAAGCTTGGGGATGCCACCCCGTGTCACCCCAAGAAATATCCAAGAAGTACAAGCGTCAAAGCTTGGGGATGCCCAAGGCATCCCCTTCTTCATCAATAAAAATCTCAGGTTCCTTCCAAACACTTCAATTTTATTGTTTCATACACAATTGTGTTGTTCTTGGAGCGTCTTCATTTTTTGTTTTTACTTTTTGTTTGCTTTGTTTTCTTAGTTTGCTTGAATAAATTGGTTGGACCCCCTCTTTCATACATTAGTTTTCAAATAAGTTTGGTTTGGATTGGAAAAGAGTAGGAAAAGTTCATGCTTAAGTGGTAAAAGGAGCTCGTTTTTGACGGTGGCCTATGCTTTGTCATGTCATGCTTGATATTGTTTTGGCTTTATGCTTAGTGATTTTTGTTGTAGCATGACATGTTATAAACAATTGAGATTGCTTAATGTGCCTTGAAAGAATCATGCGTTGTTTTAGCATATTAAAGCATAGTATTGTGGTATTCTCCTTTGATGCTTTATTTGGGTTGACTTGGCGCATGCTCACACCATGTTAAGACTATCCCAAGTCACCATATCCTCTATGATCCTTTAGTTTTCGACTTGTAATATCACTTTATGCTTTAATTAATGATGTTTTGTTGCTTTGCATGATTATGGCCATTATTGCTCTCTTAGTTGGTCGCTCCCAGTCTTTTGCTAGCCTTCGTAACCAAGTACGAGTTCCACTCATGCATCCAACTCCAAATAAAACCAAGTTATCCCAAAGAGTCCAGCATACCTACCTATTAGCATTTGCTATTCCAAGTATATTCATGTTTTTATCTACCTTCCGAATTAAACTTGTTATGAGAAAACTAGTGATTAAAGCTCTCACGAACTTGATGGCACACTTTACTTTCTTGCAGTTAATAATCTTGAACCATTGCGTCCATCTTTGTTGCATATATGCTTGCGCTTTATAAGTTGAAGTTAGCAGAACCATGTATCATGGGGAACGCTTTCAACATTGCACTTATATTCTGTTGATATCATGATTCTTTTGCTTATGGATCCAGGCGGTGTGAAATAAAAGGGGAACTTGTAAGATCATGGAGTTTGTATGTGTGTTAGAGAAACGCCTGGGCTGCTAGCCTAAGCCATGCCTAATCATGGTGGAAACTTGTAGCATAACCATAATGAGCACTCCATGAAGCATCCTCAATAAAAACCTACGCAAATAGAAAATAAAAAGACCACTAAGATGCTCATTGTCTGCTTGCCTTGTCATTTTGATATGGGATAGCTCCTGTATCATGTGCAAGGGGTACCCCGTTGGCAGTTCTCTGTGATACATATGTACTTACAATGACAAGAGCTTACTTGTGATTGAAGTTGAGTAGCATGAGGTTCGGTACTCGTAAGTAAGGGGCATGAGATTTCAACTTAGAACTTGTCAAGCATATCCTCTCAGTTGTGTCACTTTAACCTTAATCACCTAAAGATGCTTATGATAGGGGCAATAAGAGATCAAAGCTAATAAGTACCATACTTTTTGGAAGCTCTTTATGAGACTTGAATCTCTGCTTCCTTCTATGAAGGACTTTCTTTTAGTTTTATGTTGAGTCTCCATCTTCTATCTTTATGCACCTATTAAGAGAGTATAGTGGCCATTCTTAGTTCTATGTGCATTGTCCCAAGACTTGTTGATTGATGCATAACTTTGATATTGCTTGTCCTTAAACTATTTGTATCTAGTCACCCTTATGAAGTTTGAAGGTGTCCTATGCATTTATGTTTTGCTACTCTATGAGGGACAAGCTGAATACCATTCTCATTATGCTTTCTTTATGGGAAACAAACAAATGTCTTGCAAAGCATTGTTATTCATGAATATTTTGTGTGTGCATTTTCATGTTACAACATAGTTTCTATGTCTTATTGTTAGAACTATATCTTTCATGCTATGTTAAAGTACTATGATCCTAGCTATCAATGTTTTAAAAATACTTTGATCAATTCTATGATGGTGCATGTCACCTCAAAAATTATTCTTTATTTTTATCACTTACCTACTCAAGGACGAGCAGGCGTTAAGCTTGGGGATGTTGGTATGTTGCTAACGTATCTATAATTTTTGATGTTCCATGCTTGTTTTATATCTACTTTCTTATGTTTTGTCCATACTTTGGAGTATTTTTATACACTTTCTTAGACTAACCTATTAACAAAATGCCATAGTGCCAGCTGCCTATTTTTTGCTGTTTTTGGTTCTAGGAAAGTCAGAAAATGAATATTCTTGGAATTGGATGGGACAAAAGCCAAAGTCAATATTTCACCGAGGGGGACACGGAGCCAAAAGATGAGACGGAGAGGGGCCAGAGGCCAGCCACACCACCTGGTCACGCGACCAGGCCTAGCCTGCGCCAGGGGGTGGTGTGGCTGCTGGGCCACGCAGAAATAAACAAAACTTTTTCCCTAACGCGCTACTCCCAAGATCCAGCTCAGGTTATAGGCCACGAGATTACCGCTAGACGCGCAGATGCGGAAGTTGATGTAGCGTGTCGAAGCAGTTCTGAACGATCCCACGGACAGCCCTCCGAATCCCGTGGACAGCTTCTCCGGATCCCACGAACTCCTTCGCTAGATCCCCACAAGCTTCCCTGTCTCCAGCGCCGCATGTGCAACGCCTCTACCGGTATCCACACATACAGGAAGGAGCTTCGGACAGAGGACTGCTAGATCCTGTCTAGCCCGAAATGGAAGTGGAGAAAGTGACGGCTAGGTCAGGGACTATCCCTTGTCACTCCACTTATATACACTCCTAGTTGGGCTCAATGCTTGAGGCCCATCTAGGCTATACTCCAATCTCCATATGGATCTAATCCACATGGGCTCCTTACCCTTAAGTGTGTGACCCTGTAGGTTCATGTACACCTGGACACGACATGAGCTACTCCTCCAAGTATCCCGTCATGGCTTTGAGTCCAACTCACTCCCATGAACACTCGATCTCAAGTCGATAGATGGTAGCGGCCTCTAGCAAGACGTGCCAACCCCCAAGTGTCGTAAATTCAGAAGACGAACCTTCAATGTGACTTTTGTCCAAGTCCCTTTGCCTCACGATATGGCTGTTAAGTTATAGGCGAGTAGTTGCCATCCCTTAAATAGCTTAACTCTCTTCTCGTACCATGATATGTGATTCACTAGACTAACTCTTAGTCCGACTCCTCAGTTAACACTTAACTGAGTAGCGCATGGCCATGCTTCCGAATCATATCACACGAGAGGGCCTAGAGAATATCTCTCCATTACGGAGGGGCAAATCCCATCTTGGTAATCCACGTCACGCAGCTTGCTTCACAACCAACCCGAACTCTACCTTTATAACTGCCCATTTACGGAACAACGTTTGATAGAACCTAAGTTGGCGATCCACAACTCGGATCATGCAATCACCTCAGGTCGAAGGATTCCATTGCTTGAGACTACAAATGACAACATGCTCTTTGCATCTCAACTGTGGGTTAGTTTGACTCACTAAACTCTTTAGCCGAATCATTGTAAGTCGGAATAGCATCACCATGCCCATGACAAGTGGAACCGTGTCATCAGCCGACTTGCACATTGGTCTAAGTTGTGTGTCCAGCACAACCTCAACGACCAAGGACAATCTAATATGAACAATCATGAATACATAGTTCCACAACTAAATCATGCATTCAGTGATATATATCTGATGTTCATATAAGGACAACTTTACTTTATGAATACTTTGGGAAATATCATCAACCATGATTGCCTCTAGGGCATATTCCCAACAGTGGCTACCTAGGGCACCCCCTCGGCCTCCCCTTTCGCCTATAAGATGACTCCAATACAGAAACCTAAAGTACCCGGTCAAAATTCCACGAAAGAGTCTGTAGCCGCCGTCATCTCCATCCCTAGATCGGGAGGGATCTGAAGCTCTTCTCGGCACCCTATCGGAGGGGAGAATTCACCCTAGAGGCCTTCTTCATCACCATGCAAGCCTCCGGTGTGATGCGTGAGTAGTTCATCCTTGGACTACGGGTCCATGTAGTAGCTAGATGGTTGGTTCTTCTCCTTTGTGCTATCATGTTTAGATCTTGTGAGCTCCGTTCATGATCAAGATCATCTATTTGTAATCCTACATGTTGTGTTTGTAGGGATCCGATGGATATTGAGATGCTATTTCAGATTGATTATTGATTCTATCATGTCTTTGTTATTTGTGATCTTGCATGCTCTCCTTGTTAGTAGCTATCTTGGCCGAGTAGATGCTAGCAACTCCAAGAGGGAGTATTTATGCTCGATAGTGGGTTCATGCCTCTAGTAATCTAGGGAAGTGACAGAAATCTCTAAGGTACTAGATGTGATGTTGCTACTAGGGAGAAAGCCGCAATCCTTTGTTCATAGAACAATCGTATTGTTTACTTTACACGCAATGCTTAATGCAATTATCTATTGATTGCAACTTAATACTGGAGGGGGTTCGAATGATAACCTGAAGGTGGATTATTAGTCATAGATATAGTTGGATTACGGTATATGTATAATGTTGTAATGCCCAATCAAATCTCATAGGACTCAAGATGATTAGTATATGCATGTATGCTTTCTCGATATTTGTCAATTGCCCTGCTGTAATTTGTTCACCCAACATGTCATTTATCTTAAGGAGAATCACCACTAGTGAACTATGGATTCTGGTCCTTTCTTTTACCATCAATCTACAATCTACTATTTACTGTTTTCTGTTTACTTTCTGCAAGCAATTACTATCTTCCACACAATACGTTTAATCCCTTGTTTTCAGCAAAACTGGTGAGATTGACAACCTCATTGTAAGTTGGGGGCAAAGTTCTGTGATTGTATTGTGAAGGATTCCAAGTTGGAAACAACACCTTAGAGGTGTTTCCATGCTCCTACTGGTTCGATAACCTTGGAGGTGTTTCCCCAACAAGCTCGATATATTTTGGGCCATCACTAATGAAGCAGATACTTCCGGTTACGATCCGAGGGATAATGGATCAGCATGTATGTGAGACGTTGTTTGGCCTTTGCAATTTTTTGACGTAATCTCTAGGAAGTCGATCGGTGTGAAGCAGCTTGACCTGGACGTGCGACATGGATAATTATTATCAGTGGCGTATTATCAGTGGCGCATGCCCCATGCGCCAGTGACCTCTGTATTGGTGTGCCACTAATAGATATTTTCCTACTAGTGATTGAGTGGAGATAAGCTACTTTGGTTGCTATTTAACTGACGAAACAAGATAGAGTTAATTGAACTCTGCCAGGTGATGTCCGAGCGGCAACGAGACTTCCGACGTCAATTCGGAAGGTCGTAGTGCACTGATCCAGGCGTTGTTGGGATCAATATGTAGCTGGATGCTAGGGCTAAAGCTAGCACTACAAGAAAATTTGGTTTTTACTACTTACGGTTTTCGTGGTTAAAGGCCCTTTTTTCGTGGTTTAGAAGTCTTTTATGACGAATGGGTTCCGTGGTAAGAGCCCTATTACCAAAGAATCTACCACGAATTTTTTGTGACCGTGATGGATCGCACCTTTCAACCACACAAATTTGTGATGTGGTAGATGTGCTTCGCCAGTCCCGTTGATTGTTGACATCATGTAAACTACCATGTGGAAAACACCGTTAACAGCCAGTTACTCCCATTAACGGTGACAAAAACCATGGTAGAAGCCAAGCCTAGACGATGCCTGCCAAATATTAAGTGGGCCGACCCACGACAGAATCCCAATAAGAAGGTAACCCCTTACTGTTCCAGCATGCTGGAGGCCCTGGTCTGCTTAGTGGGCCCATCACTTCGTAGCCCAAACGTGGCCTATTAACTTTCTGGTCCATTACTGTTTCGGCCTTCATAAGTCTCAGCTTAGACCGGTACTGTGTGGCCCATTAACGGCATGCGCCCCGTTGGTCCAGTACTGTTTAGGACTGTGGATGGCTTGTCACTGTTCATAAATCCCATGTGTGCTACCCATTAACGACCCCGTTTTGCGGAGGTCTGTTATTGTTCTGGCCTTCTAGCAATCGGGTCTTTCACTATTCGGGTCTATTAAGGATTTGAGCTGTTACTATTTAGACATGTTAGGATTCTAACCTTTTACTGTTCAGGACAATTATGGTTTGTGGCCTTCTAATATTTCGTCCTGCATGATTCCAGCATGTTATTGTTCCTAAGAGCCCGTCCATGGTGTCCATTCATGGCCTTTTTTAATTGTGGCTCATTACTTTTCTGGCCTTTTACTGTTCAGGCCTACTACTATTTCAGGTTTTTAAGGCACATGCCAACCGCAACAATCAGAAAGGTATAATATTTTACTGCTCATTGTGGGCCCCGCATAGAACGGGCCGATAACAACGCCTAATAATGTTCCCTTTTCGACCTGCTGGCCCAGTTATGGTACCGCCAGGTAGGGACAATGTCAACTAAATGCCTACATGGCATATGCAATTTACCTACATATTACATCAAATGCGAACTTCTTAAAATTATTACATATTATCAACAAAGGGTAAGAAAATCCAGCTTCTCAATAGAGAATCGAGATTGAGCCCACGGATAGCAGAGTCCTCAATTTGCTTTCTCATTCTATCAACTATATCTTCCTCTGAGAGTGACAACTACATTGTAAAACGACCTTGAGACATGATCTTGCTGCCCTCTCTTTGGCGATAGAAATAATTGAAATCTAAAACTAAGCAATAACAAGTTAATATAGCAACCAAGGCAAATAAACAACCATGTTTATTGTCAAAGAATTTGAAACTACTCATTTCACTAAGATGACATGAGGTAGGACTGGAGTTTACTACAGGTCCATGGTTCAATTGTTGACCAACATGTCAAACAAACAGGACAAACAAGCATTAAACAAGTGTGACTATAATGAAATGAGCAATCAAACAATGTGTTTCTTGGAATTTCAATAAATAGAAACTAGCCAGGTCATTTCAGCAAATATATATGGAAGCAGTTGTTTATCCTGGAATGCAAGAGACTTTGGATGACTCGAAATTTGCGGTGAACTACACAATGGCATACATTTACTGTCATAACTAAGAATGAACTAAATACAAATTATAATGGCATCATATGTGAACTTGTAGAGCAGGGAATGCAAACCACGAACTACATAGTAGAGTATAGTTATGTTGTTGCTCAGGACAAACCAGCACCAGATACGAAATATAATGCCATCGCTTGTGAACCTGTAGAACATACTATGCAAACCAACATGTTCAGTGTTCCATTTGTAGCTCTATGCAAAGAAAAATAAAATATTTATTATTGCGGATTTTGAAGAACCAAATGGCAACAAGAAAATTATAATCAAATTAGTATGAATATCTTAAACAGGTACTACAAGGTAGCAGGACGGTGCTAGGGAGGAAATTATAGCAGGAACTTAGATTAGGACGAACTAGATAGATGTCAGTAACTATAGAGAATGGTATCCGAACTAATATTTTGCTGTGAATTTAGATTTTGCAAGAACTAAACAATAATAGGTAATTACTATTGTACAGAGTAGCTAAGAACATGTGCATGACAAAATAACAAACATGTACATGGCTTAATATTTGTACAGCAGGTGATGTAAACCAACATGTCTAGTGATGTTGTATATAGACAGAGAACAAGCGTGCCCGGTGACTTGATATGTATTAGCATGATTACAAAAACGTAGTTCACTTCGACAGGCTTAAACCTGTTATACTGCAGACAAAACATATAGGGGTTGGAGATTTCGTTACTATAACACCCTCAAATCGGCCCTATGTATATTTTAGCTATTTTTGCCAAACCCGCATAGAAACGATCCGATGATGCTCACCAAGCACTTGCATTCGGGTGGAAAACGAAGTAATACCATTACACGATAGTTCACGATAGAACCCACAAGAACATATATATACGTTAAAAACTCCTTGAGTCAAGAATACAAATATACATTACAAAGATCCAAATCACATTGAAAACAGTACAACATCCTTGTACGGATAACATGCAAATAAGATTATGAGTCTTGAAGAATAACTAGTGGCATCCATAACCCTACCCAGGCCAAGCCGGAAGGGTAACCTTGCTAACATCGTCGAACTCATACCTTTCAAATCAAAGGGGTGCCGACAAAGGGCAAAGGAAAATGGGAGCTATCGGTACTGAGGCTAGTACATGGCAAGTCTTAGAATTCGGCGACTCTCGCCTACATGGGCATGGTGGGCTCAAGCGGCAGAAAGCATGTACTAAACAACCTATAGAGACTCAATACAACTATCGACTATCAGATAGAGGTAAGAGAGACCTATTCGGAACCAACCTGATACTAACATTAAACATAACCCGTCCCGGGATTTCCCCCTCGAGACCAAACGAGGAAGTCCTTCCAAGGAAAAATCACACGGTTGGCAGTTTTATTAATCATTCCATGGTAGTTGCGCAACTTACTAGTCATGTCAGATCCAAGTCAAATAATAATAGTACTTCTTTAGTGTAAGTTGTCTATGATCAAAAAACTATGCTCCAAGTTGTCCATAAGCTCGGACATGAATTTTCTAAAATATTTACCCTACAGGGATGCACAAATAGCAACACACACGCGCTCAACCTCAGAAGAAGCAAACGAATAAAAAACAACGAGGGATTACGACAGAACCATTCCAGGAAACTAGAGAAGTTTTAAGGGGCCACCAAAAGGAGCTCCTCATACAATCTATATCTAATCCTCATACGGACTCAGAGGTTGCGTGGACTTGTCACGCGAGGAGAGGACATAGACAATATATTCCCGTGATAGAGTGCCGCACCTACACAACAGTAATAAACTCTTATCGAGAAACAGGTAATAAACATCTCATACATGACATATGTATAGTAGGTAACATTTAAATCTGAAACTAGTTGTGGCCTAGAAACATTCTTCAAAATAAGTTCAAACCCAGGGGATTCCATAAAGGCTCCCACATGTGGATAGTGCGATAGTCAAGGAACAAGTTTCAAGTACTCGAGGTCTTAGGTGGACACACGTGAGCGGTATAAAATTCAGATATCAACTATTTTCCATCGGTGCATCTTTATTAATTATATCTGCTCCCAATATTTAATTATTAAGTTGTAAGTAGAACCATGATTACCATTAAGCATGTGCTAACCTCCCAATAATTGTGGAACTTGATGACTTGAACCAACGTCTGAGCAAGCAACTATGACTCACAAAGCTAACTATCTATCAATCAACGGGCAATATGAAGTGACCAATGCAATATAGGCTACAAGGAATATAAATGGTATGGAAACTAAACCATCGCAATACGGATAGCAATAGAGAGAATTAAAGGTGTAAAGCGAAAATAGGTAGAAGGGGAAGGGTGCTCGCTTGGAAACCATTGCCGAATATATATCTGAAGAATTTGTCAAAGCTCACAACATCTCATCGTCCTATCCGGGGAGAAGCAAAGCACTAAAAGGAATAAGCGATGCAACAATTATAACTAATGCAGAAGAACCGGCATGATCACGATATGATGCATAACATGGCAACTTAATGATGTAAACCATGTTGAGGAGATTTCATTTACATAGCACAATGACGATACATATTAGTGATGCATTATTAAAAACAAATACTCCCTCCATCCCAAAATAAATGACTTGGTATAGTCTAGATTTGTATGTATCTAGACTTGTTTTAATGTAAGATACATCTGAATCTAAACAAATGCAAGTCACTTATTTTGGGATGGAGGGAGTAATTATTTTCCAATATTATTCATTGTGTTTTCCTTGCATAAGTAGTTCTAGTTTTACAAGTTCTCCATGATGCATGATGCAATTACAAGTATGGAATGCATAGTTAGAAAATTCTCGTCGCGCTGATCGATTTAGACATATCTTTTGTTGAATTCAGAATTATGGTTTAAAAGATATGAATTTATTAAGAAAAGGCCATTTAATGCAATTAAAATAATTTTGAAAATTTAATTGCCTAGAAAATATTTTGGATATCATATTATTAGCTTTCATTTTCCTGATCATAAAACATATATCATTTGTATTATTCGAAAATAGTGATTAAAAGATATGATAATTTCATTTTAAATATAAAAGGGCAAAATTGTCATTAGTGTGGATAGTTAGGGGCAATTCTGGAATTTTCTGAATATGTATTTGGTCCATCTCTAAAAAATATTTACTTTTCTTTTTATTTTTTTTACAAATTCCAAACCAATTTGTAGTTATCAATTGAAATTTGTGTTTGAATTATTTAAATATGAAAAGGATTGTTTAAAGAAAAGAATAAAAGGGCAGTGGGCCACTGGGGTTAAAGGGCCGCAGGGCTTGCTGCAAGTCGCTCGCGGGTGGCGGATTGGAAACGGTCCAGCCCAGATGACGCAGGCCAGAGGGAGTGCGGGTTGATGAAAAGAAAAATGCAGGGACCTTTCTACAGAAGCTTCCGGTCGGGACGGTTCTGATACTGAAGAACTGAAAGCGAGTAGCGCAATTGAGGCTAGCTGATCCGATCTTCTCATGCAGATTCTGAGCTACTCAGAGATCCAAAGTTTGTTCCGTTTGTTTCTAAGTGAATATGGTTGTACCTAGATCCTCCTAGGGCGAAGAACCTCTCCGTATATGAGCTGGTAATACTGGAAATTAGCCAGGAGCAGAGAGGAAAATCACCATTGCGGACTGACCGAGATGAATCCAAAAAAAATGACTAAAACAGTAGTGAAGTCGAGCCATCTTTGGAGGACGTTTCCGAGAGATCCGGACATCGGAATCGAGTGTGGTTTGCGGAGTTAGAAAGAGGCCAATACCTAGATTGTAGGAGTGTGAAGATCGGCATCGAATATGAACTGAGAGGACCCGGAAAAATGTGGTAACAGAGGTGCTGCAGGAGAATGTCTACGCACACGTGTACTCACAGAGTTACAGATGAAAATCGTCCGACTTTGCAGGAAGATTGCAAGTGACTCCGGTCTTCGATTTGGACGCGGTTTGATGCGTTGAGAAGGTGGATGCACCGACATCGCATGTGTATGGAGAGGGTCGTCGGCGGTGAACTGATGACGCAGGTAAACGATGGGGAACAGGGAGTCCATGGTGCGATGGTGCGCGGCGGTCCGCGCGGCTGGGCACTGTCAGGCGCGCGGGCACGGCGAGCCAGCGTCGAGGCGCGCGATAGGTAAACATACATGTGTCGGAGAGGTAGGGACAAGGCGATGCTCACCGAGGGCAGCAAAGCTAGAAGGAGGCGGTGTCGAGGTTGGACGCGGGGGCAGTGATGGCGGCGATGGGTATGGCAGCGCAGTTGTAGTACACGGGACGGTGGCGTTGACAGGGGGATCTTCTTCGTCACTCCTTGCTCCGTGCAGGTACAATGGCTCCACGCCCAGCTCCTGGACGCCAAGGTGCTCCTCCTAGCGACGAGGGTCAATGGAGAGCCATGGTGTTTCGACAGCGAGCGGGCGGGATGTAGGGACGTCGACGTGCATGCAGGCGTCTCCTCCTGGGATTCTAGCTCGTTGCGGAGGTGCCTGGGACAATGGAGAGCAAGGGGTTACGGTGTCGATGGGGTGAGGCTAGCTGCAGGCGAGGCTAGCATGGCCATGGGTTGAGCTTGGCGAGGTGGTTTGCTTGGAGGAAAATAAGAAGAGGGGGAGAGATGCCGATCTGGGGTAGGGGCTGGGTATGGTTGCGGTGCTGGTGGTGCTTGCTTTATGAAAAAGAGGGAGAGAGGCTAGTGCGTGCACATGGTCGCGAGAGAGGCCGGAAATGCATTCTTCTTGGGTCCGAGCACCATCTTTGCTGTTGATTTGTGCTAACAGTTTCACACTTTGTCCTTTCCATCTCCTTCTTCAAGTTTTCCACAATACCCCCTCTCCTTTCAAGGTTTCTCACGATCTCGTTTTGGATTCACATATGATTCACAGGTGTTTCTTCAAATGGAACTTGATAAAAAAATCAGCACACTCATTTGATAATATTTATTTTGATACTATTTATTTAACAATTTTCAGACACTCTTACTTTGGTTCATCTCAGTTTAACCACAAATTCACATAAGGTTCATTTAAGTTTCAAGTGTAACAAAAAATTAAATCTTTAACAAAGATTAATCTCAGATTAACCATAAATTCATCCTAGTTTAACCATATATTCATCTTAGATTCACAAGATCCATAATTTTTTACAAGAAATCCTTACAAGATCCATATTTTTTTACGATGCATACAAGATTCATACAAGTTGACGATGTGGAAAGAACAAATATCTTATAGAACATGCAGTTTTAACAATATCCATACGAGATTTAATCTGGCAGCAAATACATCCACTATCTATCACATGTTTTATCATAGTATCATGCATATTTCATAAGATCACAGCAAGATCCATATGATAAAACTGCACAAAAACTAATTTTCACACCCTAATCAAAGATTCATGCTCAAAAATCTGGAAGATTCATATAGATTTCTTACATAAGAAAATGAACAAAAGAAGCCAAATCTAATTTAAAAAAGAAAATGAAGTAAGACCCAACCCCTCCATGGCCAGGATCAGCAAGGAATCAATCCAAAAAAACATGGAGGAGGCACTGTTCAAGGGCCTCCATGCCCAAATCCGCCCCGCCTAGATCCTGCAAGGGAGAGGACAAGCACGGTTGCCTCGGTCATCACCAACAGCATGGTCGAGGTCGTCACCATCGTGTGGTTGTCGACGGGGCATCATCGTCCTGGCTAGACCTTGTTGACTTGGCGGCAGTGGAGGGGGGTCCCGAGATCCGCAGTGGAGGGAGACGCGACGGCGCGCCAGGCTTGAGGAGGAGGAGGGGGTGGGGCGAGTTGGATCTATGGTGGGCGGCGACGCTGGAGCTCGCTGGGGGCACTGGGGGAGCTTGTTTGGGGGGGGTGGAGCAGAGGTAGGGCAACGGTCGCCACCTTCCATGGGGGGCGGGGCTCACCACCGACGAGGTAGGAGGCTCGTTGGGGGAGCGGTTTGCGGGGAGGCGACGGGGGTTTCGTCTGCGGGATGGGGGAGGAGACCGGATGGGCTGGGCATTTGTCCTCTCCACGAGCCTGGCCAATTGAATCAATATTTTCTGTGGGATTAAATGCAAAATGTACTACGACTGATTTTGCACGAATCTCCAATAAATGTGCGGCAAAGATGATGTCGGGGGCCCAACTTACGTGCGGGAAATCCGTTCCGCGAGAGAGGCAAGGGTCGGAGGATAGTACAGTGCAGGTGTGTCTGTTGATGTATATAATCAAAGAGAGGGAGTTTAGATGGAAAAAAGGAGCACTTGGCTCAGAGGGGAGAAGGAGGCTCGTATTTTCTTTTTTGAACGGGAAAGGGCCAGAAGGGCCTAGAGCTGTTGCATTAATACTATCAGTGGGTTACAAATAAGCACCAAGGCCCTGTAAAGAAAGAAATTACATGAAAGCCCCAACAAATTACACACAGAGGACCCTAGGGAAAAGATGAAAAAGGCGATCGGGTCCCTCTTCCTCTTCTCCACCGCAGCTAACAGGAGACCACCGATGGCTACCCTTCCTCTTGCCGGGGACGCAACCACTTGGGAGAGGGAGGGTGCAACTGAGAAAGGCCTCCTCTTTGGAGGTTGAAGATATACCCTCGTCGGCTTCATCCAAGGCTGCCATGGCGAGGGAGGCAGTGATTGCCTAATAGCCATTAGAGCCAGCAGCTAGACAGCGCACCGCCATCTACAAAAAGCTGCTGGAGAAGAACTCCCTGAGAATCGAAAGCACAGCAGAAACCTTCCCCACCATCTCCTACCCGAAGAGCACGCATCGCCTTCGCCCTTCCTCTCCTCACCGCCAGGGCCGTCCAGAGGAAAGTCGGCTGCATCGCCGCTCTATAGCAGGGGATGGCATCGAATATGGAACTTATTCTGGGGACTCATCTCCGGAGCAACACCTAGCCTCTTCCACCTCGAAAGCAGACTAGGGTGCTCCATCAGCGACCATCTCATGCCGTGCCCAAGCACGAGAGTGGAAAAAGATCCCCGCCGACCTTTATATCTGACCGTCGTCGTGTCGCTCTCCTCCTTCCCCTCACCTCCACTGCCAGCCAAGAGGAAAAGAAACAGTAGTAGCAAGCACCAGGAGATGGCCTTATTTGTGGAGATTGTCAGGGAGTGAAGCAGCAACAAACCTCTCCATCCATCAGAGAAAAGATAAGGTGAACCCACTGCCTAGCCTAGAGAACCCGAAGCCCTACTCCAAACTACCGGCAACCAGCCAAAAAATCTACTCCTAAACCTACAAGTTACTCTGCCGCCTCTCCTTTGCCACCTTCGGCGACAGCGTCGGTGGGAGGGGCTCGGGATCGGCCCGGCCAGGCGAAGGCGACTCTCAACTAAAAGCGAGTGAGATAGAGGAGGGAAGGGAGGTGGGGGATGCAGGGCAGAAGGAGGCTCGATAGATCTAGGTTTGGATGGAGGGAGAGAGGAATAGGGTTGGTAAAAGAGAGTTAACACGTGTAGGAGGTGTAGTTAGGGTTTAGGAAGTGTTAGCTTAGGAAAAAAGACAGGGATTTTAGGGCTCAAGGAGTAGCTAGGTCAAGAGAGAGATGGAGATTAGCTAGATACACACATACATGTTTGCATGGGAACATGCATGCACACATACGTGTTGTGTAAACCACTTAGGATTTAGATTGAGTAACTAGGTTCTTAGTGGGTTTTAAAGAAAAAGATAAGAAGAGGTGCATATACATGTAGGGTCATGTACACACAAGATTAAGGATAGATGGCATGATGTAGAGATGGAGATTTGAAGAATATAGGCATAAAGAATTGCAAGATTGTGTAGATCACATCTATAAGAAGGGGCAACAAATACAAATAAAACCCAAAGAGGAAAAAATGACCACATATATAAATATGTATGGTTGGATTTGTGGATGTTGCAATGAATGATGATGATGATATAGCAAGTTTGTAAGATGGAGTGAATCAAAGGGAGATGCCCCCAACTCAAATTGGACATGTAACAATATATCAAGAAGCTAATACAATATATCAAGAAGCAAAAATAATGATAAGATGAATGCAATATGAGAAGAAGAACCAAATGCAAGTGTTTTAATATGATGTTCAAATGCAATGTGGCATGGTGACATGAGCATGATATTATGATGATGCATTAAAGAAAAGAACAAGAAATTTTCTAGTTGGGGTTTTCCTGGGATGCTACAGTTACCTTGGTCGGAGCGACATCTAAACATCATCCGTATCGGTGTAGGTGACGTTCAGGTCATCGAGGGTGCTGCAGTTGTGCTAGCTATTGGTGTTGGGGAGAAGATCTCTAGTGGTCGATGTCGGCTTGAGCACGATGGACAAGAGCATCACTGAGGAAGAATCGATGCAGTGCATGAAGACTCTGGTGAAGATGGTCTGGAGTGGTGGACATGGAACTCGTTGAACTAGGTCACGTCTGGTGGACATCAGAGAAGCGGCTTTGGTATGTTGGGTAGCTATCGGTGGCGGGGAAGAAGAGCTTGGGTGGTCGAAGATGTCATTAGTGCGGTGAACGAGACTGTAGCTCTGGTGCGGTAGCAGAGGGACTCGGTGAACTAGATCTGGTGTGGTGGTCATCAGTGAAGCGACTCTGGTGCGGTGGAGGAGACCACTGCTCAAGCGTCTTTGGTATACAAGTTGGGAGAGTAGGCCGTCTGGCCGGGGAAGTGTCGTCGGCTAGTGTGCGCGATACTCATGGAGGTGAGAGCATGAGAGAGGAGCGTGGGTTTTTTGGGAGGGCCAGTGAGAGAAACTGCGAACCTAGACTATAAAGGTGAATAGAAAAAATTACGGGCGCACCCCCAAGCTACCGTCTTCACCATGCCCATTGGTCATCTAAACAATGGGTAGAATGGTGATTTCACAGTCAATTGAGATTTAAAAGAAAGGGTTTGAAATGTTTCAGGATTGGTGGGAGATTTTTTCGCTCGATTGAGATTTGAATTCGGCTATTGACCAAGTAAAAATAGAAAAAGGTGGCACCATAGAGCGTACGCGTACATATGTTTAGGAATTTAAGGTCAAGAGTGATGTCTGCAAGTGCACATATCATTTGTAGCTAGTTTCGAAGTTCAGATATCGATCCCACAGGGAGCCCAAAGGTAAGTTTTTATTGGTGAAGTCTCTGTCACACCCGAAGTTGTCACAGGTCTTCGAGTGAATTGACTGCAAGCGTTGAAATGAAAATGGGATTTTGATTAAATACGATAGATTTGAATAAAACTAAAATGTAAACTTTAGAAATAAAATGCATAAAAGTAAAGAACGGCTTTGTTTGGTTGTTGGTTTCTGCATATGGTGAAAGAAGGCGCGGGAAATTCAGTTCATGGTGATAGTGAATGTGCCAGGTGGACGAATATGAATGTAACAATTATAATCTTATAGATATGTGTGGAGGCGAGCAATCCATAATTAGCCGGAACTCGTCTTGGTAGATTTCATCCCAACTTCAATAATCCTACTAGCCTGCTACCAAAACCATGGTCAGACACTAGATGATTAAGACCCTTTAGGTCTCTTAGCGATTAAGCTCCTTGGATCGGACTAATGCAATAAGCACGGTGGTTACTTGTTATCCCAGAGTCAACTAGCTTTCCATTGATATCCCTGTGTCACCCAGGGGTCGCCGGTCCACTAGCAAGCAAGATCTTATCTACGTAGAACAAGGTATGATGTTGTATGGGCCCTTGATTGGACAACAAGCATTAAGCATCCCACAAATAGTCAAGCACACATAATATAGTAATTAGAATCAATCACAATACTAATGGAAATATGAAGGCACATCACATCTCACAAATCCCCTACATCTCCCATGCCCAAGGGAATTACTCACACACGAGAGAAGAAAGGATCATCAATATAATCAAATAAAGGGAATTCATCTTGGTATTACCGTGGAGATCCACAATAAGAATAGAAAAATATCCAACACAATTCAAGATGGGAAGAAACAGTCTCAAACCCTAGTCCTGCAAGGTGGAGATCCCTCTCTCTCTCAAGTACAAGTAGTGGCTATGGAGGTGTATTGGCTAGGAGGTCGAAGATCGTGGAGCGAGATGAAGAACCTCTTCTCCTTCTTCTCCGGATCCCTTCTTTCTCCCTTCTAGATGGTGTGGCAGCTGCTGCGTTGTGTTTTCGTCCCCCGTCCCTTCACGGAAGTTGTCCCTTTTGACAAGACAGAGGTGGCGGCAGCTATACGGCGGGAACTATACAGTCATTCCCGCCTTATAGTTGGTCGTTAAACCATATGTGAGCTCCCCTCATGTGCTTCCAAATTGGGACTTGCTTGTTTTCTCCAGAATATTGTATTTCTCTAGTTAAATCCTTCTGTTGACATCTAGAACCTGAAACACACATTAAAATCCAAGTGTTCTTTGCTACCGAAGTATTAGCGTTAGGTAAAGCCAGAAAACGACCAAATCCAGGAGAAAACCATCAATAAAAGCCATCAAAAATGTGTCGAATCTCACAGCTATCAACTCCCCCAAGCTTAGATGTTGCTCGCCCTTGAGTGACAAGGAAATAAGGAAGAATAACAGAGATTCGAGACTAAGAGTAAAGGAACTCACAAGTTTGAATTGGTGTCAAATTCTTTACTTCACAATTCCTGCAATCTTAAATATGATCATACAAGTATTCACAAGATTGCACTGAGTCCACTTCCTAACCACGTATATCTTGCTAGCAAATAAATCATATGCCCAAGAAAGTGTCGGAAGTTTTAGCTAGGAAGGTGAGACAAATTCTTTTGGTGCCTCTCTTTGTCGAGAGATGAAAACTTTTTGTTCTTGCTCAATCAACCAATTAAGAGTACTCAAGTTGGCATCAAAATATTTAATTTAAGAACAACTCATCTACTCCCATGTCAAAATTTCAAGACTCTCAAAGCACCTTTTTCTTTCACTTGTCTTTCAAAAACATCAGCTCCTTCGTAGGGAAATCATGCCACTATTTTTAACATGTTAATTGGGGTTGTGTTGTGCACTCGTGACCATGCTAATAAATAATGTTGAGCAATAATGGGTCAGAGGAGTACTACAACTTCACTTGGAACGTGAAACCATGAGGAGACTAAAAATTTTACACGTCATAACATTGCTGCTACAGACGTTTACATAACTCAATAGCCGAAATCAAGTGGTTTCTCACATTTAGATCGTTCGTTGGCCAGCGAAGTTAATAGTTCCCCATGGAGCACGACGGAGTTGTAATGACACGCGTAAAGCAATATCTTATGGTAATTATTAGAAAAAGTAGTGGCATAATTTCTACTACTTCGAAGCATCCATTTAATCAAACAATTTCAATCAAGGGTACAATCGAGTCTATTTATATTAAGCACAGTTGGGATGAAGTAGTTCTAAAATCAAATTCTTTGAGCTAAACATGGAGTCAAGTCATCTTTCAGATCCTTTTTCTTGTTGTAAAAATGTAGGAAGTATTTTAACCAAGTTCATTGCTCATTGTTTCAAAGCTAAAATGGAGACACTAGCAAGGGAATAGAATTTATAGGATAACAAGCTAAGTGGGGAGTGACTCTAGTGCAAGCAAGTAAATATTTGTAGGAACAATTTAAGGTTGCAAGGAGTGGGATGAAAGGAATGTGATACCTCCTCTTGCTTGCTTCGTTCTTGTATTCGAGTTGAACCTCTCCTATATTTCCATATTTCTAAATCACCTGAAATCAAGCAATCTCTGAGAGAAACAAAGAAGCAAACTTGCAAATAAGATTACAACTATTTTTTTTGTATTTTTGGTTTAGGAATGCAAAACTGAAAATAAACATGCAATTTTTGAAAAAAAATAAACCAAAAGAAGAAATAAAAACATGAATGCAAAGTTTTGGAGGTTTTCAAACCTCCCCCAAGCTTAGGTTGTTGCCATGCTCAGTTGTTGCCGTCATTTGGCGGCTGGTGCGGGTACTGCTGGTAGAAGTCGGGGAAGTGAGTTATGAAGTGACTGAAGTTGTGAGTCAAAGTATTCACATCTTCATTCACATCCTGCAGAGTGTGGTCGATCTCCCCAACGCGCTGGTTGAGCTGCTGGACCTCCTGATAGGGGACGTAGCCATACCCCTGTTGTGCCTGGTTAGGCCACGGTTCCTAGGCTCCTCCTGGCTTCTGGTGTTGTTGTCCTTCCCAAGCAGGGTTGTGCCCCTGCTCTCCCTCCTACTCCTGCTCATCATGTTGCCCGTCATCCTCCTCCTCCTCCTCGTCCTGATGCGCAGCCAAGATCTCCGTCACTTGGCTCTTGGTGAGGATCCAAGTGTCCTTCTCCACAATCGCGAAGGCCTCGGGGCATGGCAATTGAACCTACTCAATCTGTGTATCATCAAGATAACTAAATTGATATGCTCGGAACCTCCGGTTAGCATGGTAAACACCAAGGAAGTCATAAGCAGTCAAATATTTGACATCCATAAGTTTGGAGCCATCAATAGGTTCCATAACTGGTAGTACAATGTTCAATGCATAGGCAAGGTGGGATACCAATCCACCAATGCGAATATCACCTTTGGTCTTGTTGCTCTGGTGGCGGAAGTGTTGGATGAGTAGAGCTGCAGGACATGGGCTTTGTGTGGCATTGGGGAAGAGGGCCTTGGTGATCATTGCCATGTCCGCATTGGCCATGGAACCAGTATCACCCCTTCCCAACATCATGTTGGCGAGGAACAAAGCAAAGTAGCGAATGGTTGGATTCTGAATGGTGGACATCTTCTTCTGATAGAAGTGACTGCCATCATTAACAGAAACAACCTCCCAGGTCTCTCCACTTGTGATACTGTAGAGGTTAGTAATATTGGGCTCTGATACGTCGTAAACGTATCTATAATTTTTGATGTTCCATGCTTGTTTTATATCAACTATCTTATGTTTTGTCTACATTTTGAGATACTTTTATGCATTTTCTGGAACTAACCTACTGACAAGATGCCGCAGTGCTAGTTGCCTATTTTCTGTTGTTTTTGGTTTCAGAAAAGCTAGAAAAGACATATTCTCGGAATTGGACGAAATGAAAGCCAAACCTCCTATTTCCCCGACATGAAGATGAAGTCCAAAGCAGAGACAGAGGAGGGCCAGGGACTGGCCACACCACCTGGTGGCATAGGCTAGGCCAGGCCGCGCCAGGGGGTGGTGTGGGCCCCTCTGGCCTCCACTGACCTTGCCCCTTCACCTATATATTCCTCCCGGGACGAAAACCCTAAGTACCAGATCATAATTCCATGAAAAGTTCTGCAGCACCGTCGTGACCGAAGAGGAGATTCGGGGGGACAGAGGTCTTTTTTTCGGCACCCTGTCGGGATGGGGAAGTGCCCCTAGAGCCATCTCCATCGACTCCACCGCCATCTCCATCGCCATTGCTGACTCCCATGATGAGGAGGGAGTAGTTCTCTCTCGAGGATAAGGGCTCTACAAGTAGTTATGTGTTCATCTCTCTCTACGCATGATCTTATTGAGATCATGAGCTTTTTAATATATAGATCTATTCTGCTAATCAAGTGCTTTAATTAATCTCTGCTTATCCCCACGTGTGTGAAGTTGATAGTGTGCACACCGTGTGGCACTTTGGCTAAGGTTATAGAAATACTTATCATGAGTATAATTTGAGTTGGATGTCTCTATGAGATTGTGGTGTTTGTTGGAACCATCTAGCGCTCAAGGTGACAGTGAGGGGTTATCTACATGGGGAATGCGAACTTTAAGGTGTGCTGTTATAGCCCTACATCGTCCAACCGGAGAGTAGTTCAGTGTAGCATCATGAAAAGAATATATTTATATGAGAGTGTCCACTAGTGAAAGTATAATCCCTAGGCATTGTTTCTAAGCATTGAAACACCGTTTACAATCAGTTCTATTACATGTTTGTTTGCGGCCACTCTTATTTCAGATTGCAATTACCACTTATAATCATCCATATCACTTGTATTTCACTATATCTTCGCCGAACTAGTGCACCTATACACCTGACAAGTGTATTGGGTGTTGATACGTTCCAAACGTATCTATAATTTTTGATGTTCCATTCTTGCTTTATATCTAGTTTCTTATGTTTTGTCCACACTTTGGAGTATTTTTATACACTTTTCTGGAACTAACCTATTAACAAGATGCCACAGTGCTAGTTGCTTATTTTCTGCTGTTTTTGGTTCCAGAAAAGCCAGAAAATGAATATTTCCGGAATTGGACAGGACAAAAGCCAAAGTCAATATTTCACCGAGGGGAACACAGAGCCATAAGGCGAGACGGAGAGGGGCCAGGGGCCGGCCACACGACCTGGCCACGTGGCCAGGCTTGGCCCGTGCCTAGGGGTGGTGCGGCAGCCTAGGGCACCCCCTCGGCCTCCCCTTTCGCATCTAAGAAGCCTACAATACAAAAACCCTAAGGACCCGATGAAAATTCCACGAAAGAGTTTATAGTCGCCACCATCTCCATCCCTAGATCGGGAGGGATTTGAAGCTCTTCCTAGCACCCTGCCCGACGGGAGAAATCACCCTGGAGGCCTTCTTCATCACCATGCCTGCCTCCGGTGTGATGCGTGAGTAGTTCATCCCTGTACTACGGGTACATGTAGTAGCTAGATGGTTGGTTCTTCTCCTTTGTGCTACCATGTTTAGATCTTGTGAGCTTCGTTCATGATCAATATCATCTATTTGTAATGTTACATGTTGTGTTTGTGGGGATCCGATGGATATTGAGATGCTATTTCAGATTGATTATTGATTCTATCATGTCTTTGTTATTTGTGATCTTGCATGATTTCCGTTGTTAGTAGCTATCTTGGCCGAGTAGATGCTAGCAACTCCAAGAGGGAGTATTTATGCTCGATAGTGGGTTCATGCCTCTAGTAATCTGGGGAATTGACAGAAATCTCTAAGGTACTAGATTTGTTGTTGCTACTAGGGAGAAAACAACAATCCTTTGTTCATAGAATAATCATATTGTTTACTTTACACACTTTGCTTAATGCAATTATCTGTTGCTTGCAACTTAATACTGGAGGGGGTTCGGATGATAACCTGAAGGTGGATTATTAGTCATAGATGCAGTTGGATTACTATCTTCCACACAATACGTTTAATCCGTTGTTTTCAGCAAAACTGGTGAGATTGACAACCTCACTGTGAGTTGGGGGCAAAGTTCTATGGTTGTGTTGTGCAGGATTCCAAGTTGGAAACAACACCTTGGAGGTGTTTCCTTGCTCCTACTAGTTCGATAACCTTGGTCTCATACCTGAGGGAAAACTTGTTGATGTGCTCATCATACCTTCCTCTAGGGGTTCCCCAACTAGCTCGATATATTTTGAGCCATCAAGCTATTTTTCTGGCGCCGTTACGGGGAAGTCATGGACATCTTCACAAGGGGAGTCCCTCATAACCAATCTCTTTACTTTTTTCAATTTGTTTTGCTTAGTTTATTTCTGCTCTGTTTGCTTGCTTCTTTATCAAAAACACACAAAAAATATTTGTACTAGTTTGCTCTTTATATTAAAAACACAAAAAATGACTATTCTTGAAAACACTAAGTTGTGTGACTTCACTAGCACCAACAACAATGATTTCATGTGCACACCTATTGCTCCACCTGTTCATGAAGCTACTTTCTTTGAAATTAAACCTGCTTTACCCAATCTTGTTATGAGAGAACAATTTTCTGGAATTGGTACTGAAGATGCGTCTGCTCATCTTAACAACTTTGTTGAACTTTGTGAGATGCAAAAACATAGGGATATAGATGGAGATATTATTAATCTTAAATTGTTTCCTTTCTCTTTGAGAGGAAAAACTAAAGAATGGTTGCAATCCCTAACTAGAAATAGTATTGATTCTTGGACTAAATGCAAAGATGCTTTCATTGGAAAATACTATCCTCCTACTAATATTATATCTATGAGAAGTGAAATAATGAAATTTAAACAATTTGATAATGAACATGTTGCTCAAGCTTGGGAAAGAATGAAATCTTTGGTAAAGAATTGTCCCACTCATGGAATGACTACTTGGATGATTATCCAAACCTTTTATGTAGGACTAAATTATTCTTCAAGAAATCTACTGGATTCTGCTGCTGGAGGTACCTTTATGACCATTACTTTGGGTGCTGCAACAAAGCTTCTAGATAATATGATGGTTAACTATTCTGAATGGCACACTAAGAGAGCTCCACAAGGTAAGAAGGTAAATTCTGTTGAAGAGACCTCTTCCTTGAGTGATAAAATTGATGTTATTGTGTCTATGCTTGTTAATGGGAAAGCTCATATTGATCCAAATCATGTTCCCTTAGCCTCTTTGGTTGCTCCAGAAGAGCAAGTTGATGTGAACTTTATTAGAAATAACAATTTTAGCAACAATGCCTATAGGAATAATTTTGGTAATAATAATTATAGGCCATATCCTCCCAATAATGGTAATGCTTATGGAAATTCCTACAACAATAATAGAAGTGCACCCTCTGAACTTGAAGTCATGCTTAAAGATTTTATTAGTAAACAAACTGCTTTCAAGAAAACTATTGAGGAAAAACTCTCTAATGCTGAAAGAAATATATCATCTTTGTCTGAAGAACAATCCTCTTTGATTAACAAAATGGTTGTGAAACCTGAAACTATTGAAAATCCCTTTGCTGCTACTAATGCCATACAAGTTAGAATTGATGAAAATGTTAGACTATTTGTTGAATTGCATGCTAAGTGGGAGACAGAAGATGAAATTGCTAGAAATAATAGTATTTCTACTATCACTACCACTAATGTTGAAGCTAGTAAACCCAATGGAACCTTTTATAATAAAAATGCTGAAATTCTTCGAATATGGGAAACAATAGCTCTACTACTTTAGATGATAATTATGATTTTGATCTTGATGGTTGCAATATCTCTGAAGTAATTATGTTCCTACAAAATCTTGCTAAAAGTCCTAATGCTAGTGCTATGAATATGGCCTTTACAAAACACATTCCTGATGCTCTCATAAAAATTAAAGAAGAAAAGATGAAACATAAAGCTTCTATTCCTATGAAATTAGAAGATGGTTGGGAACCCATCATTAATATGAAAGTGAATAATTTTGATCTCAAAGCTTTATGTGATCTTGATAGTAGTGTTTCTATTATGCCTAGAAAGATTTATGAAATGCTTGATTTGCCACCATTGGAAGATTGTTATTTAAATGTCCCACTTGATGATAATGCTAAAAATAAACTCATGGGGAGTATTAATGATGTTCTTATTATGGTTAACAATGCCTATGTCCCCATTGATTTCTATGTTTTGGATGTTGAATGCAATGCTTCTTGTCCTATTACTTTGGGAAGGCCTTTTCTTAGAACTGTTGTTGCCATTATTGATAAGAAAGAAGGGACCATTAAATATCAACTCCCACTCAAGAAAGGTATAGAACACTTCCCTAAGAAGAGAGAAGATTCCTTTTGCCTCTCCTATTAAAAAAAAATTTCTCGTAATGCTTCTTCATTTGAGAATACTTGATTCTTTTCTTGCTTCTTATGCCTAACTTAAAGACGTTAAAGAAAAGTACTTATTGGGAGATAACCAAAAAGTTTTAGTTGAGTCTTGGAAGTTATTGCTTCAGTAATAACCTCTCCTTATCATTTTTGTGTGGTTTTGGTGCCAAGAGTAACCTCTAATGTGAGAGAAGTAAGACTTGGGAAAGCGTTGTCCCGAAACAGATTTTTGTGCTTCGCTGTAAAAATTCGTGAAAATCTCTGTAGGTCGGTTTGAGCTGTATTTTTTGTGCTTCTGCCCCAGGTTGTTATCCAACTTACGTTAGTTCAACACGTTTCTATTTGAGCAACAGAAGGTCTTCGAAAAAATCGGTTTCTACGTGCTGGTCTATTTTGACAGATTTCTGCCATTATTTGCATTTGCTTCGTGTTGATTCCTTTTTGGGTTCCTTTTGGGGAACTGAAATTTTTTTGGGAAGTTCTACAGTATCTAGTGTTTTAATGAAAGTTTTATTGGTGTTAGAACTAAACCTAAACACTTATTATCTTGAGTGCACTAATGTTGCTAATAAAGATTGTGTGAAGTTTTGTATGAAGGAAAAATTTCAGCTGTATGGAAGGAATGAGTAATGAGATGAAGAATGGACTAAAGCTCAAGCTTGGGGATTCCACTCGTGTCACCCCAAGAAATATCCAAGAAGTACAAGCGTCAAAGCTTGGGGATGCCCAAGGCATCCCCTTCTTCATCAATAAAACTCTCAGGTTTCTTCCAAACACTTCATTTTTATTGTTTCATGCATAGTTGTGTTGTTCTTGGAGCGTCTTCGTTTTTGTTTTTGGTTTTCGTTTGCTTGGTTTGCTTAGTTTCTTGAATAAATTGGTTGGACCCCCTCATTCATGCATTAGTTTTCAAATAAGATTGGTTTTGATTGGAAAAGAGTAGGAAAATTCATGCTTAAGTGGTAAAAAGGAGCTTGTTTTTGACTGTGGCCTAGACTTTATCATGTCATGCTTGATATTGTTTTGGTTTTATGCTTAGTGACTATTGCTGTAGCATGACATGTTATAAACAATTGAGATTGCTTAATGTGCCTTGAAAGAATCATGCGTTGTTTTAGCATATTAAAGCATAGTATTGTGGTATTCTCCTTTGATTTATTTGGGTTGACTTGGTGCATGCTCACACCATGTTAAGAATATCCCAAGTCACCATAGCCTCTATGATAATTTAGTTTTCAAGTTGTAATATCACTTTATGCTTTAATTAATAATGCTTTGTCTCTTTGCATGATTATGGCCATTATTGCTCTCTTGGTTGGTCGCTCCTAGTCTTTTGCTAGCCTCCATAACCAAGTATGAGTTCCACTCATGTATCCAAATCCAAATAAAACCAAGTTATTCAAAAGAGTCCACCATACATACCTATTAGCATTTTCTATTCCAAGTATATTCATGTTTTTATCTACCTTCCAAATTAAACTTGTTATGAGAAAATTAGTGATTAAAGCTCTCACGAACTTGATGGTACACTTTAGTTTTCTTGCCCCTAATAAACTTGAACCATTGTGTGATCTATGTTGTAAATTATTGCACTTATACGTTGGGAATTAGCAGAACCATGATCTCATGGAGAACAATTTCAACATCGCACTTGTACATTGTACCCAGTTGATATCATGCTCTTTTATTTATGGATGTCGTCGGTGTGAAATGAAAGGGGAGTTTGTAAGTCCATGGAGTTATGTATGTGTGTTAGATTAACGTCTGGGCCGCTGGTCTAATCCATGCCTAATCATGGTGGAAACCTGTAGCGTAACCATAATGAGCAATCTATGAAGCATTCTTCTTATAAAAAAGAGATAGAGATTGAGAAAAAAAACAAAAAAAGAAACAAGAAAAGAGGAAAGAAAGAAAAAAGCACCATTTTCCCATGGTAAATAAGAAGATTGCTAAGATTCTTATTGTTTGCTTGCCTTGTCATTTTGATATGGGGATTCTTCCATATCATCGGGCAAGGGGTACCCCGTTGGCGGTTCTCTATGATACATATGTACTTACTATGACAAGAACTTACCGGTAACTAAACTTGAGTAGCATGAGGAGCGACCCTCGTATTCAAGGGACATGAGATTGCCAACTTATACTTTGTCAAGCATATACTCCATACTTTGTTCAATTTAACCTTAATCACTTCAAGATGCTTATGATAGGGGCAATGAGAGCTGAAAGCTAATAAGTACCATAATTTTTGGAAGATCTTTATGAGACTTGAATCCCTGCTTCCTTCTATGAAGGCCTTTCTTTTACTTTTATGTTGAGTTTCCATATTCTATATTTATGCACCTATTGAGATACCATAGTGGCCATTCTTAGTTTAATGTGCATTATCCCAAGACTTGTTGATTGATGCATAAGTTTGATATTGCTTGTTCTTAAACTATTTGTATCTAGCCACCCTTATGAACTTTGAAGGTGTCCTATGCATTTATGTTTTGCTACACTATGAGGGACAAGCTTACTACCATTCTCATTATGCTTTCTATATGTGAAACAAACAAACGTCTTGCAAAGCACTGCTATTCATGAATCTTTTGTTTGTACCTTTTCATGTTACAACATAGTTGCTATGTCTTATTGTTGGAACTATATATTTCAAGCTATGTTAAAGTACTATGATCCTAGCTATCAATGCTTTTACAAATACCTTGATCTAGATTATGATGGTCCATGTCACCTCAAAAATTATTATTTCTTTTTATCACTTACCTACTCGAGGACGAGCAGGAGTTAAGCTTGAGGATGTTGATACATTGCAAACGTATCTATAATTTTTGATGTTCCATGCTTGTTTTATATCTACTTTCTTATGTTTTGTCCACACTTTGGAGTATTTTTATACACTTTTCTAGAACTAACCTATTAACAAGATGCCATAGTACCAGTTGCTTGTTTTCTGCTGTTTTTGGTTCCAGAAAAGCCAGAAAATGAATATTCTCGGAATTGGACAGGACAAAAGCCAAAGTCAATATTTCACCGAGGGGAACACGGAGCCAGAAGACGAGACGGAGAGGGGCCAGGGGCCGGCCACACCATCTGGTCGCGCGGCCAGGCCTGGCCCGCGCCTAGGGGTGGTGTGGCCACCTAGGGCACCCCCTCAGCCTCCCCTTTCGCCTATAAGAAGCCTCTGATACAGAAACCCTAAGGACCCGATCAAAATTCCACGAAAGAGTCTGTAACACTGCCATCTCCATCCCTAGACCGGGAGGGATCTGAAGCTCCTCCCGGCACCCTGCCGGAGGGGAGAGATCACCCCGCAGGCCTTATTCATCACCATGCCTGCCTCTGGTGTGATGCGTGAGTAGTTCATCCCTGTACTACGGGTCCATGTAGTAGCTAGATGGTTGGTTCTTCTCCTTTGTGCTACCATGTTTAGATCTTGTGAGCTTCGTTCATGATCAAGATCATCTATTTGTAATGTTACATGTTGTGTTCGCGGGGATTCGATGGATATTGAGATGCTATTTCAGATTGATTATTTATTCTATCATGTCTTTGTTATTTGTGATCTTGCATGCTTTCCGTTGTTAGTAGCTATCTTGGCCGAGTAGATGCTAGCAACTCCAAGAGGGAGTATTTATGCTCGATAGTGGGTTCATGCCTCTAGTAATCTGGGGAAGTGACAGAAATCTCTAAGGTACTAGATGTGTTGTTGCTACTAGGGAGAAAACAACAATCCTTTGTTCATAGAATAATCGTATTATTTACTTTACACACTTTGCTTAATGCAATTATCTGTTGCTTGTAACTTAATACTGGAGGGGGTTCGGATGATAACCTGAAGGTGGATTATTAGTCATAGATGCAGTTGGATTATGGTCTATGTATAATGTTGTAATACCCAATCAAATCTCATAGGAGTCAAGATTATTAGTATATGCATGCATGCTTTCTCGGTGTGTGTCAATTTCGCCGCAATAATTTGTTCATCCAACATGTCATCTATCTTAAGGAGAATCACCACTAGTGAACTATGAACCCTGGTCCTTTCTTTTATTATCAATCTACAACCTACTATTTACTATTTTCTGTTTACTTTCTGCAAGCAATTACTATCTTCCACACAATAAATTTAATCCTTTGTTTTCAGCAAAACCGGTGACATTTGACAACCTCACCATAAGTTGGGGCAAAGTTCCGTGGTTGTGTTGTGCAGGATTCCAAATTGGAAACAACACCTTGGAGGTGTTTCCTTGCTCCTACTGGTTCGATAACCTTGGTTTCATAACTGAGGGAAAACTTGCTGATGTGCACATCATACCTTCCACTTGGGGTTCCCCAACGAGCTCGATATATTTTGAGCCATCAGGTGTGTTGGGGACACTAGAGACTTCTTGTATCTTGATTGCGGGGTTGCTTGAGAGGGATACCTTTGACCACTTCCTCCCTGAGTTCGATAAACCTTGGGTGATCCACTTAAGGGAAACTTGTTGTTGTTCTACAAACCTCTTCACTTGGAGGCCCAACACTGTCTACAAGAATAGAAGCGTGCGTAGACATCAAGCTATTTTCTGGCGCTGTCGCCGGCGAGGTAAGGTAAAAGGTACTCACATCCTCTGGCTACTAAGCTACCTTCTAATACTGTTGCTGGTGTGTGAGTGCTCAAAGTTATCTCCTTTAGATTCTACAATTATATCTTTTTGTTTCTTGTTTTTATTTTGACTAGTTAGGCTTAATGGAAAACAACAACAAAATTAGAGATCTTTATAGTATTTATCTTGAGTTAGGACATGAAGTGTTTGAAGAGAAAATTAAAAAACCTATGGAACTTTATTTGTGTGCTAATAGCAATGTTATTGGTATGAATTCTTTGAACACCATTATTGCTAATTCTATGGAAAATTCTAAGATTGGGGAAGCTAGTTTTTATGAAAATGATCTTTTTAGTCCCCCAAGCACGGAGGAGAAAATTTACTTTGATGATACTACGCCTCCAATATATGATGATTACAATGATGAATATGATATTTCCAGTCCACCTACTATTGAGGAGAAAACTAGTTATGATTACAATATTCCTCCTATATTTGATGATTATGGTGATGAGAATAATAATGATAGCTATTTTGTTGAATTTGCTCCCACTATAAATAATAAGAATGACTATGTTTATGTGGGGAGTATTAATTCTTTTATGCATGTGGCTCATGATAAGAATGTTTTATGTGATAGTTATATTGTTAATTTTATTCATGATGCTACTGAAAGTTATTATGAGAGAGGTAAGCATGGTTTTATGTATATCAATAATATTAAGTTTCCCCTGTTTATGTGAAAATTTTGAAGTTGCACTTGTTTTGCTTCTCTATGCTTGTTGCTTTATGCTTTCATGACTTGTTTCTTTACAAGATTATTTTTCATAGGAACTGGATTAGACTTAAATTTGTTCCATATTTGCTTCTTGATGCTCTCTTTTACTTCAATTTATATTTCTTATGTGAGCATCATCGAAATTATCATGCCTATCTTAATGGCTATAAAGAAAGAGCTTTTGGGAGACAACCCATTATATTTTTACTTTCAGTTTATCTTTGTTTTTTTAGTCTTGGAAGTTATTGCCTCTGTAATAACCTCTCCTTATCCTTTTTGTGTGGTTTTTGTGCCAAGAATAACCTCTAATGAGAGAGAAGTAAGACTTGGGAAAGTTGCTGTCCCGAAACAGATTTTTGTGCTTCACTGTAAAAATTCGTGAAAAATCTCTGTACGTCAGATTGAGCTGTAATGTTTTGTGCTTCTGCCCCAGGTTATTTTCTAACTTTCTTTAGTTTATCACTTTTCGATTTGAGCAACATAAGGTCTTTGAAAAAAATTGGCTTTTACCTGTTGGTCTGTTTTGACAGATTTCTGCCATTATTTGCATTTGCCTCTTAATCTCTTTCTCTTTGAGTTCTCGCCAATTATTTGAACTTTTAAAAGGAATTTCTACAGTAGCTTGTGTTTTAATGGAAGTTTTACTTGTGTTGAAACTGAACCTAAAGACTTATTATCTTGAATACACTAATGTTTCTAATGAAGATTGTGTGAAGTTTTGAATGAAGGAAATTTTCAAGTGTAGGGAAGAATAATGTGATGAGATGAAGTATGGACAAAATCTCAAGCTTGGGGATGCCACCCGTGTCACCCCAAGAAATATTCAAGAAGTACAAGCATCAAAGCTTGGAGATGCCCAAGGCATCCCCTTCTTCATCAATAAAAATCTCAGGTTTTCTTCCAAACACTTCATTTTTATTGTTTCATGCACAAATTGTGTTTCTCTTGGAGCGTCTTCGTCTTTGTTTTTAGTTTTCTTTTGCTTAGTTTGCTTAAATAAGTTGGTTGGATTCCAACAAACTTCTTTTGGAGAGATACACACCCCGTTATTCATTGCCTAGAACACCCTAGTTTTCACTCTTATTGTTTTGTGAGTGTTCTCCTTTGCTAGCACTGCGTTTATCTTTAGTTTTCGGTTGGTGTTGGAAAAGAGTAGGAAGTTTCATACTTATAGTGGTACAAAAGGATGCTTGTTTTTACTGTGACTTAGACTTTATCATGTCATGCTAGATGTTGCTTTGACCATATTCTTAGTCATTATTGTTGTAGCATGACTTGGTACACACAATTGAGATTGCTTAATGTGCCTTGAGAGAATCATGCTTTTTTAGCATATAAAAGCACAATATTGTGGTATTCTCCTTTGATGCTTTATTTGGGTTGACTTGGCACATGCTTACACCATGTTAAGACTATACCAACTCACCATAGCCTATATGATCATTTAGTTTTCGACTTGTAATATCACTTTATGATTTAATTAATAATGGTTTGTCACTTTGCATGATTATGACCATTATTGCTCTCTTAGTTGGTCCCTCCCAATCTTTTGCTAGCCTCCATACCAAGTATGAGTTCCACTCATGCATCCAACTCCAAATAAAACCAAGTTATTCCAATGAGTCCACCATACCTACCTATTAGCATTTGCAATTCCAAGTATATTGATGTTTTTAGCTACCTTCCGAATTAAACTTGTTATGTGAAAATTAGAGATTAAAGCTCTCACAAACTTTATGGCACACTTTACTTTTCTTGCACTTAATAAACTTGAACCATTGTGCCCATCTATGTTGCGTATATGCTTGTGTTTTGTAAGTTGTGAATTAGCAGAACCATGTTATCATGGGGAAAACTTTCAACATTGCACTTTATTTAGTTGATATCATGTTCTTTTCCTTATGGATCCCGGCGGTGTGAAATGAAAGGGTAGCTTGTAAGGCTCATGGAGTTCGTATATGTGTTACAGAAATGCCTGGGCGGCTGGTCTAATCCATGTCTAATCATGGGTGGAAACCTGCAGCGTAACCATAGTGAGAAATCTATGAAGCATCCTCTATAAAAAATCCCTATGCAAATAGGAAAGAAAAAAGAGAAGATAAAAAAAGAAAAAGCCTATGCAAATAGGAAATAAAAGGATTGCTAAGATGCTCATTGTCTGCTTGCCTTGTCATTTTGATATGGGGAATCTTCCGTATCATCGGGCAAGGGGTACCCCGTTGGCAGTTCTCTATGATACACATGTACTTACAATGACAAGAACTTACTTATGACTAAAGTTGAGTAGCATGAGGTTTGGTACTCGTAAGAAAGGGGCATGAGATTTTCAACTTATAACTTGTCAAGCATATCCTCATATTTGTGTCACTTTAACCTTTATCACCTCAAGATGCTTATGATAGGGGAAATGAGAGCTGAAAGCTAATAAGTACCATAATTTTTGGAAGCTCTTTATGAAACTTGAAATCCCCGCTTCCCTTTGTGAAGGGCCTTTATTTTTTACTTTTATGTTGAGTCTCCATCTTCTATCTTTATGCACCAGTTGAGAGAGAATAGTGGTCATTCTTAGTTTAATGTACATTGTCCCAAAACTTGTTGATTGATTCATAACTTTGATATTGTTGTTCTTAAACTATTTGTATCTAGTCACCCTTACAAACTTTGAAGGTGTCCTATGCATTTATGTTTACTACACTAAGAGGGACAAGCTGGATATCATTCTCATTATATTTTCTATATGTGAAACAAACAAACATCTTTTAAAGCATTGTTATTCATGAATCTTTTGTTTGTACCTCTTCATGTTACATCATAGTTGCTATGTCTTATTGTTAGAACTATATCTTTCATGCTATGTTAAAGTACTATGATCCAAACTATCAATGTTTTACAAATACCTTCATCAAGATTGTGATGGTGCATGTCACCTCAAAAATTATTCTTTTTTATCACTTACCTACTCGAGGACGAGCATGAGTTAAGCTTGGGGATGTTGATACGTCGTAAACATATCTATAATTTTTGAAGTTCCATGCTTGTTTTATATCAACTATCTTATGTTTTGTCTACATTTTGAGATACTTTTATATATTTTCTGGAACTAACCTATTGACAAGATGCCGCAGTGCCAGGTGCCTATTTTCTGCTGTTTTTGGTTTCAGAAAAGCTAAAAAGACATATTCTCGGAATTGGACGAAACAAAAGCTAAACCTCCTATTTTTCCCGACACGAAGACGAAGTCCAAAGCAGAGACGGAGGAGGGCCAGGGGCTGGCCACACCACCTGGTGGTGCGGGCTATGCCAGGTCGTGCCAGGGGGTGGTGTGGCCCCTCGGGCCTCTACCTACCTTGCCCCTTCGCCTATATATTCCTCCCAGGACGAAAACCCTAAGTACCAGATCAGAATTCCATGAAAAGTTCCGCAGTGCCGCCGCCACCGAAGAGGAGATTCTGGGGACAGAAGTCTCTGTTCCGGCACCCTGCCGGGATGGGGAAGTGCCCCCAGAGCCATCTTCATCGACTCCACCGCCATCTCCATCGCCGTTGCTGACTCCCATGATGAGGAGGGAGTAGTTCTCTCTCGAGGCTAAGGGCTCTACAAGTAGCTATGTGTTCATCTCTCTCTATGCATGATCGTATTGGGATCATGAGCTTTGTAATTTATAGATCTATTCTGCTACTCAAGTGTTTTAATTAATCTCTGCTTATCCCCACGTGTGTGAAGTTGACAGTGTGCACACCGTGTGGCACTTTGGCTAAGGTTATAGAAATACTTATCATGAGTATAATTTGAGTTGGATGTCTCTATGAGATTGTGGTGTTTGTTGGAACCATCTAGTGCTCAAGGTGACAGTGAGGGGTTATCTAGATGGGGAATGCGAACTTTAAGGTGTGTTGTTATAGCCCTACATCGTCCAACCGGAGAGTTGTTCAGGGTAGCATCATTAAGAGAATATATTTATATGAGAGTGTCCACTAGTGAAAGTATGATCCCTAGGCCTTGTTTATAAGCATTAAAGCATTGTTTACAATCAGTTCTGTTACATGTTTGTTTGCTGCCACTCTTATTTCAGATTGCAATTACCACTTATAATCATCCATATCACTTGTATTTCACTATATCTTCGCCGAACTAGTGCACCTATACACCTGACAAGTGTATTGGGTGTGTTGGGGACACAAGAGACTTCTTGTATCTTGATTGCACGGTTGCTTGAGAGGGATACCTTTGACCACTTCCTCCCTGAGTTCGATAAACCTTGGGTGATCCACTTAAGGGAAACTTGCTACTGTTCTACAAACCTCTGCACTTGGAGGCCCAACACTATCTACAAGAATAGAAGCGTGCATAGACATCAGGCTCCCCAGTACGAGGGAGGCTAAAGGCATCGCAGAATTGTTCAAAGCTTATATCATAGTGCTGTCAGTTCATGTTGAAGCTGATAGTGCACATGTTACCTTTCTCCTTATGGTCTTCGTAGAAGGAGGCAAGGAACTCATGGGTGAACTCGGCGTAGGTGTTGTGGCTTGCGAAGCTGATCACCGCCAACCCGGACGTGCTGCACATGAGGTCAAAGTCCGTCTTCAACCCCGCTACGGTGAGAAAGTTGTGGTCAGCCAACGTGTGTGCAACACCCTCCTTGATGCGACAATGTCCATCTTGGAGTTGCGCGAGGCTCGGGCTCCCGAACTTGAGCCCTCTCCCCGTTGGCGCTTTCTTGAACCGAAAAGGCTACCGATTTTTTTCATCATGATGCACCGAAAAATTTCACCATAAAACCTTAGGCATATAGTTTCTATATAATATATGAACGATTCTACATGGAAAAAATTCAATCCTAACATGAGAAATTAATAGGGAAAAGCAAATAAGCTTGAGTTCATCCACTAGATAAATGTGAGAATTTTAACCATGGAAATCTGAAAATAAAGCATGGATAGGGAGATAAACATACCGGTCTGTTGACTCCCCCACTCAAACAATCGAAATCCGTGAAGAATCAAGAGTTCTAGGTGGATTTTGAGAGGTTTGGAGAGAGAATATGAGAGAAATAATGAGGAGAGGAGGAAGACCTAGCCGTCCCGGTGCGATTTTGTGGTCGCACCGGACTATACGGCCGGAGCTATACGGGCGGGTGACGGTGCTCTGCCCGTATAGTTGCGGCGGTGCCACCAACTAGGGTTTGTTTATACAGGGAAACAACTATACGGGTGCAGCTATACGGCCGGATCAAATTGATCCGCCGTATAGTTGGTCGTTAAACTATCTGTCTCTTGAGATAAATTTCTAAAACTTGCATCGATATCTATACGGCCGGAACTATACGGCTGGAATTTTTATTCCCACCGTATAGTTGGTCGTTAAACTCCTAGTACCTTTGGAATTAAATTGTACGAAGGCATTGATATCAATACGGCCAGAACTATACGGCCGAAATTTTTATTCCCGCCGTATAGTTGGTCGTTAAACTCTCAGTACCTTTGCAATAAAATTGTATGAAGGCATCGATATCTATACGGCCAGAACTATACGGCCGGAATTTGTATTCCCGCCATATAGTTGGTCGTTAAACTCTCAGTACCTTTGGAACAAAATTGTACGAAGGCATCGATATCTATACGGCTGGAACTATACAACCGGAATTTTTATTCCTGCTGTATAGTTGGGTGTTAAACTGTCTGTGTCTCCGAAGATAATTTGTTGATGGCAAAGATAACTATACGACCGGAACTATACGGCTGGAATTTTTTATTCCCGCCGTATAGTTGGTCGTTAAACCATCAGTAATCATCAAAAAAATTCTGTTTCTTTGAGGATACCTTCTTATTCCATAACTTTGCGAAATACCAAGTTTTTAATAGAAATTTGATAGTAAAAACTATCGATCAACATTAGCATATTAAAAGAAAAAATTTAGCTTTTGTAAATAGAAAACTCAAACTTTTATTCTAATTATTATTATCTACTCATTCAATCGATATTTCTACTACTTTTTGACAGCTGCATCTTCATGGGCGTGCTTCCGCAAGAATTTCTGTGAAAAAGTGGTGGGAATACGATGAACTTTTTATTCTCTAATCTACTAAATTGATGAAAATGGGTTGACTCCCATTAAGCTTTTATTAAGAGTGGTTGAATAACCCAACCTTTTCTCTCTTCTCAAATTCTCACCTTTGGTTGCCCCTTATCAATGGAACTTACCACATGAACTTGTTTTGCTAGCAGAACATATCTTTCCCCTGCTTCTAGCTTCTTTGGAAAATACCGGATAATTTTAGCATCATAAACATTGAAGATTATATTCCCTTCCACACAATCTACTAACGCTCCTGCAGTACTGAGGAAGGGTCTTCCAAGTATTATAGATAATCTTTCATCTTCTGGCATTTCAAGAATGATAAAATCAGTGGGAATAACATGCTCGTCTATCCTAAGTAAGACATCCTCAATCATACCAACAGGTTGTTTAGTGGACTTGTTAGCCATCTGTAAGTTATAGTAGTAGGAGAATACTCCCCTAATCCCAATCTTTTATAAAGGGAGTATGGCATTACACTAACTCATGCTCCTAGATCACATAAGGCATTATGAATATCTATTTTACCTATCGATCATGATATAGTTGGTATTCTGGGATCTCCAGACTTACATAATAGCTTCCCGTTAGTAGGGTAGCTAGTTACCATAGCAACAGTTTCGGTTATTTCTTTCTTTCTACTAAGAATATCACGAAGGAATTCACCATAAGTAGGGACTTTGATTACATCCACAAATGGAATTTTCAGACGAAGGTCACTAAGTGCCTTTGTAAAAGAATTATAAATTACCTCATCCGATGCTTTCTTTTTTCGATCTGGATAAGGAAGTTTTTTCTCAGCTAACTTACTCTTGTCTTTTACCTTTTTTGGGGGCTCGGGCTCTTTTGTTGTTGCTTATTTCTTTTCTTCTTCTCTACTACAACAACTTCATCTTCCTTACTTGTTTATTTACCTTCTCTTGGATCAACTATTTCTACATTAGTCATAATGATCTTCCTGTGCATCATTGCGATCCTCTTGGGTTTGCTCTTGCGTTCCAGTTTCATCTTGAGGGTCCACCAATGTATCATCTTCTTGGCTTGCTTCAAGCAAGGCTTTTTCCTGACGCTCCTTTTTAGCTTCACATTCCGGTGGTCCTAAGGGTCCTATAACAACTGCACCCCTTCTTGTTACAACATTAGTAGAAACAGAAATATATTTATCATCACGAATAAAAAATTGATAACCAGATGCTATTTGTTTGCACTGGGTTTCAATCATACTAAGATACTTATGAAATAGTTTTATTTCTTGGCCAATCTCATCATAATTTTCAATGAGTTCTGCCAAAATCTTTTTGTGTTTTTGGAAATTCTTATGCAAGTTATTATGAGATTTTACTTGTCGATGCTTCAATTCTTGAAAAACTTTTATAGTTTCATCTTCTTTAGTTAAGACTTGTAACAAATCCTCTTTGTTTTCTTTAGAAATTCCAGAAGGTATACCTTTTTCTTTCATAGTTTTACGTACCTCAGGCATAAGATCAGGAGTTATTCGAAGCATCCCTTTTTCCGGCTTAATGCCAAAATCAGGATTATATAGAGAATCATTCTTAGCCCTAGTAGACATTAATTCCAAGCATTCTTTAATAGTTAAGGTATTTATTGATCCTCCTACTGAGAAATCAAGTAGTTCTCTACATTGAGTATTGAGACCATGGTAAAATAAATGGCAAATTGTTAGTTCAGAATAGCCATGATTAGGAATACTATTGATCATTCCAAAGAATCTTTCCCAGGCTTGTGGGTAGTTTTCTCCCACTTTCTGACTAAAGTTTCCTATGTTCTTTATTAGTTCAGTTATCTTTTTAAAAGGAAGAAACATGTTTATGAATTTAGTAATGTAGTTTTCCCAACATTTAATGTAATGGCGAGGGAGAGAATATAACCGGTCTAGAGCTTTACCTTTAAGAGACCATGGAAATAATTTAAGACGAGAGAAGTCTCTTGGCAAACCTTTTGGTCCAAGCGATGTTATCACATCGTCAAACTCTCTTATATGCCTTCCTAGATGTTCATCTTCCCTTCCACTAAAAGCTTTTTCCTGCAAAATTTTAATAATTCCACCATCAAATCGATGTTCTCTAACTCCAGGATTAGGGAACCCTATTGGTTGTTTAAGAAATTCAGAACTTGGAGCACTGTGTTCCCTGAGAGTTTTCTCAGGTTTTAGAGAAGTTGTCTTGTAAATAGACATGATTTCCATAATATCAGTCAAGTTTTCAACTTCAACTTTATTTGATATTAAAAGTTTTTCAATAATTTCTTCGCGCCTCTGAGCAGGCACGCGCTCAATATAATCTGGCAGGTAGGTCCTACCAGAACATGTAGACCCTTTGTGTCCTAAGGAGAACATTTTATAGCAGCAACACCTGAAATGTCAAAAGACAAACACTTTTCGCTTAGCTCCACGGCAACAGCGCCAAAAAATAGCTTGATGTCTGCAAGTGCACAAATTGTTTGTAGCTAGTTTCGAAGTTCAGATATCGATCCCACATGGAGCCCAAAGGTAAGTGTTTATTGGTGAAGTCTCTTTCACACCCAAAGTTGTCAAGGTCTTCGAATGAATTGACTGCAAGCGTTGAAATAAGAATGGGGTTTTGATTAAATACGATAGATTTGAATAAAACTAAAATGTAAACTTCAGAAATAAAATGCATAAAAGTATAGAACGACTTTGTTTGGTTGTTGGTTTCTGCAGATGGGGAAAGAAGGCACAGGGAAATTCAGTTCATGGTGATAGTGAATGTGCTAGGTGGACGAATATGAATGTAACAATTATAATCTTATAGATATATGTGTAGGCGAGCAACCCATAATTAGCAAGAACTCCTCTTGGTAGATTTCATCCCAACTTCAATAATCCTACTAGCCTGCTACCAAAACCATAGTCAGACACTAGACGATTAAGACCCTTTAGGTCGCTTAGCGATTAAGCTCCTTGGATCGAACTCATGCAATAAGCACGGTGGTTACTCGTTATCCTCGAGTCAACTAGCTTTCCATTGATATCCCTATGTCACCCAGGGGTCGCCGGTCCACTAGCGAGCAAGATCTTATCTGCGTAGAACAAGGTATCATGTTGTCTGGGCCCTTAATTGGACAACAAGAATTAAGCATCCCATAGATAGTCAAGTGATACGTCCATTTTGCATCACTATTCTATGTCTTAATTCACTATTATTCATTGATATATTTCGTATTGAGAGGTGATACTCATGTTATTTCATCTGTTTTTGCATGGTTGATGACTTTTGGAGCATGGACCGCTGCAGTCAGGATTCTGATGGAAAAGGTGCTGTTTGGAGGCAAAATTCGTGAAGATCAGAAAATCTGGGAAAATATACGGAAAATTCTATTTTTCCAGAAGACTCAGGATGCCAGAAGATGGAGTGGAGGTGGGCCACAGGGGGTCCACACCACCCCATGGTGCGGGCAGGCCTACCCCGCGCCTGGGAGTGGTGTGGCCGCCCTGGCCCACTCTAGCCTCTCCCCTCTGACGTATATCATCCCCACAAAACCCTAAGACTCGGGGAGCGACCAGAGAAAGATTCCGCCGCCTCTGCGGGGCGGAAAACACCGAGAGAGAAAGATCTCTCCGACAGACAGATTTCTGCCGAGGGAATTCCTTCCCGGAGAGGGGAGATCGTCGCCATCAACACCACCATCAAGCTGGACTTCATCGGGATCATCATCATCATCACCACCATCATCACCCTCATCTCCATCTCCATATTGCTTTAACAATTGTGTTGAATCTTGCATAGTTCATAGGGGAAACTTTCCCGGTGTTGATTACTCGTTGTAGTTGATGCTATTAAGTGAACCATTGAATTATTGTTTATGTTCAGATTGTTATACATCATTATTCCATCTCTGATCATGATCCATATGATGTCTTGTGAGTAGTTCGTTTTGTTCTTGAGGACATGGGAGAAGTCTTGTTGTTAGTAGTGGAGTTGCATTGAGAAAGATTCAATAGATTGTTATTTAAGTTGTGGTGTACTTCTTCTAGTGGTGTCATGTGAACGTTGACTACATGACACTTCACCTATATGGGCCTAGGGGAATGCATTGTGTATTTGGCTACTAATCGTGGGGTTTGCCAGAGTGACAGAAACCTGAACCCCCGTTAGGAAACCATTGCACAAGGGACGTAAGGGTCTTAGAGTTTAAAGTTGTGGTTAGGTTTCTACCTTAATTACTTTCTTGTACTTACGGATGTTTGCAAGGGGTATAATCACAAGTTTGTATTAGTCTTGGATGGGGCGGTACATTAGCACAGGTTCACCCACACAACACTTAGCAAGCTAAAGAAGATTAATCGACTATATGAAGCGAAAGCACTTGACAGTCTTCCCATGTGTCCTCGAGAACGTTTGGTCATCTATAGAAATACAACCGGCTTGTCCTTTGCTGCATAAAGGATTGGGCCACTTGCTGCATTTATTCCTACTGTCTTTTATTTACTCGTACTTTGTTTACTTGCTTTATCGAAAACCCCTAAAAATCCGTTTACTAAGTATTTGCAGAGAATTCCTGATCCATACCACTAGTCAGCACCTTTTGCTCCTCGTTGCGTTCGACACTCTTACTTATCGAAAATACTGCGATACACCCCCTATACGTGTGGGTCATCATCAAGCACACATAATATAGTAATTAGAATCAATCACAATACTAATGGAAATATGAAGGAACATCACATCTCACCAATCCCCTACATCTCCCACGCCCAAGGGAATTACTCACACACGAGAGAAGAATGGATCATCAGCATAATCAAATAAAGGGAATTCGTCTTGGTATTACCGTGGAGATCCACACTAAGAATAGAAAAATGATGGGGATATGCCGAAGGGGGTATGCCCAGCAGGACGTTCCGATTGGGCCCAAGGGCCTGCGAGTGCGTCCGAAAGACGGCGACTGGACTACGAAGGAAGGAAAGGCCCAGCGACTGGCGACTAGAAGCCCAGGAGTGTAGCAGAAGCCCAGTCAGAGTAGGTCAAAGCCTCCGGATCCTTATCTTGATCGGTGATAACTTGTAAACCCTAGCGAGGTGCTTCATATATAAACCTCCCTAGGGTATCCTAGAGACTTACGTTCCATCATACACCCCCTCAAGCGACTCGCTTCCTAGCCGTCGAGCTCGCCACCCCTGTAACTCGCTCTCCCATAATCTAATCTAGCAGGAGTAGGTGTTTACCCTCCGGAGGGCCGAACCACCTAGGTAAACCCATGTGCATCCGCCCCCATCTCGCACCGCAGATGGCCGCCAACTCTTCCTCACGAAACACTCAGTCACTGCCAGTGGCAGCGACTGCCGTGGCCATTTCCACGACAGTGGCACCCACCGTGGGGCATAGCAGGACTAGCCTGAGTTCTGCGGTGAGACCCTACTCGCCGATCGATCGGCCGCTCGCCACCGGTCGCATGATCGCCATCGGCGGGATCTTGTAGATCCTGCCCAGCAGCTACATCCCGGCGTCACGTCCGTTCACTCATGCCGCGGTGATGCCGGTCGGCTCCATCAACCTCTTCGTGGGATTCACCGGCGCGATCGACCCAGCCGCAATGGTGATCGTCGGCGGATCGCCTCCACACCACGATCTGCTTTCGGAGGAGCAGGTCCGCTCCATCAGGGGCCTCGTCACCGAGTACGACTCGGTCGCCAGTGACGCGGTCGAGAATAACGCCGCCACCAATGACGACGCCCTAAACGACGACGCCGACTCCGCGACCCCTGCCTCGGTCGACGAATCCATCACCGCCGCATCGCGGGAGGACTCCATCACGCGAGTCTCCAACCCCGAGGACTTCAAGGACCCCTCCATCCTGGGGATCTTCGACTCCGATTCCGGCTCGGAATCCCCCGAGGATTTTCGTGCCAGATCCAATCGCTTCAACGCGATCTACATGGCGGGCAGCACGGCCGCCCCGCCAGATCCGTTCGCCACGCCGATCCTGCCGACTGCGACGGCCACGGAGGTGGAGCAAGCCCGCCTGCGGCTCGCGGAGGCGCAACACAACGAACTCGCCGAGCGCGAGAAATACCGCCTCGAACGAGAGACGGCGCGGGAGCTGTCGCTCTATCACCAGCGCCGCATCAGGACCCGCCTGAACTCCAACGTTTAGGGCCACGTCCTGAACTTCGACGACGAAGGCGACCCCGCACGTGCCGCCGAGTGCGAATACTGCGAGAACGCGCCGCCAGGCGGGAGCAACCCCGCAAGACCACCACCTGGTGCGCCGGCGACTGGGGCCCCTCCACCACCCATGGGTCGCGCACCCCCGCCAGACCAACCACGAATCATCATCTCGCCTCAAGCCCGTGACGCCAATGGGCTACCACTATACTCCACCCCGATGGACAACGTCGTCACGGCCGACGCTGCGATCACCAACCTCGACGTCCAAGGCGATCACGCGCTACAGATCTAGTACACCAAGGCCCTACTCGTCAGGGCCGTCGAGCAACAAGCCGCGGGAGTCGACCCGCGTGGGCGGATGTACTCCCGCTCATCAGCAAGCAGGGAGGCATCAAGCGGCCACCCCACCATGGCTAACGCATTAGTTTGCCCACCACCCCAGCCCCTGGCGAACCAACCACGGGCCGCCAATCCCCCATTGTCAACCAACGAGCCGCGACCGGCGAACAACACGGTCAATGCCAACCGGCAGCCCCTCGACGCCCGAACGAACATCATCAACAATCAGGCATGGCGGTCGCGCCAGCCCTACGACCTGCGGCACACCCTCACCAACCGCGGTGACCCGGAACCAAGAGGCTCACTCAGCCGAGGTGGGCCGCAATGCTTCGGACCAATGATTCGCGGGGAAAAATACCCCGCCAACTTCAAGGCCCCCAAGGAGATCGAGAAGTATGACCCGACGTACGACCCCGCTGTCTAGTTGGACACATACCTCATGGCAATGGGGATCGCAGGCCACATCGACCTGCTCGCCACTCGCTACCCTCCCCCTGATGATGGAGGGTGCGACCCGGCAGTGGATCAACACGCTCCCCGCCGACAGCATCGACTCCTAGGAAGAAATGTGGGACGCCTTCGTCAGGCACTTCGAGGGCTCCTACACCCGCGCCACCACCATAGAGGACCTGGAGCGATGCATCCAGGGACAACGCGAGTCAACTCGCCGGTGGATCCAAAGATGGCAAGAACTGTGGATAAACGCCTCCAGCATCCAGCCAGACACGGTGATACACTGCTTCAAGAACCCGTGCCGGTACAAACCCCTGGTCGCCAAGATCAAGAGGGTCTACCGGACGCTCGACAACATCCCTGACCTCCTCGAGATCGCCAAGCACTATGCGGAGGAGGACCCTGTCCAAGACTCCAACTACGAGTCAGGAGGAAGACGCCGCACTAGCATCCACGACAGCGGGCGCCTATGCGACATGCGCTATAGCAACAACCGCATCACCGGCAAGCGCCGCACGGACGGGCGAGTCGACTTCGTCGCCAACGCCGGCTACGGCCAGCGCGACTCCAAGAACTACCTCCGCGACGGAGGAAACTACCATGACAGCGGGAACTACCACGCCAACAACACGACGAGGCCGAAATTCGACCCCGCCACCCTGCTCAGTTAGCCCTGCATCTACCATAGCAGGGAGGGAAAACCCGCCACCCACACCACCGCTGATTACCACTCTCTCAAAGAGATTGAGAAGGCGAGACGAGCAAGGGAGGACCCCAACAACAACCCACCTCGGGACAACGGGAACGGCGGCGGCTTTGGCACCGCCGTCGGCTCGCTACATACCTTCACCGGACTCAGCACCAAGCGCGAGAAGAAGGTGCTCGCCCGCGCGGTCGCTGTCAATGCGGTGATGCAAGTCGACATCCCTCGCTTCCTAAACCGGTCCGAGCAGAGCATCACCTGGAGTCGCCCGCACCATGTGCTAAGGATCGAATACCCAGGGCGAGTCGCCCTGGTAGTCAGGCCCAAGGTGGCCTATTACTGAATGCCCAAGACGCTAATGGACGGTGGGAGCTCCATCAACATCTTGTACCTCGACATGTTCAAAAGGCTCCAGCTCCCAGAAGCAGCCATCAAGCCAACACTGACGACCTTCCACGGCATCGTCCCCGGTCGGAAGGCGTACCCGATCGGGAAAGTGACGCTGCCAGTCACCTTCGGCACTCCAGCAAACTACCGCACGGAAAGGATCATGTTCGAGCTGGTGAACTTCCGCAACCCCTACCTCTGCGTCCTGGGCCGCCAGGCATTCGCAAAGTCTATGGTGACCCCACACTACGCCTACAACATGATGAAGCTCCCCGGGCCAAGCGGCATCATCACCGTCCACGGCGAACCCGACATGGCCGTGGAATGCAAGGACAAGGGCGCCGAGCTCGCCGACGCCGTCATCGCCGCGGAGACAGACCACTCGGAGGAGCTCGCGAAATACGCGAGCAACATCAACAAGGACGACCCCACCATCCTGAAGAAACCAGCCGCCGCGAACTCCACGTTCAAGGCAACCACGCACACCCGCACCGTCGAGCTCGTCCCAGGCGACTCCAGCCAGGCGGTCACCATTGGGGCGCACATGAGCCCCGCATAGGAAAGCGCGCTCATCGGGTTCCTCCGTGAAAACCGCGACATCTTTGCATGGAAGCCATCTGACATGCCAGGTGTCCCAAGGGAACTCGCTGAGCACAAACTCAACGCCGACCCCAAAGTGCGACCAGTAAAGCAGTCGCTACGGCCCTTCAATGAAGAGCGCCGTCGAGCAATCGCCGAAGAAGTTCAGCGCCTGCTAGCCGCAGGCTTCATCAGGCCAATCAAGTACTCCAAGTGGCTGGCAAACCCAGTCCTGGTTCTAAAGAAGAACAACACATGGAGAATGTGCATTGACTACACCAACCTCAACAGCGCCTGCCCGAAGGAGGAGTTCGTCCTACCGCGCATCGATCAGATCATCGACTCGACCGTGGGATCGGAGTCGCTGTGCTTTCTCGACGCTTACTCTGGTTATAACCTATCGGGGGGATTATCCCTGGGTACCCCAAAGAAGCACTCAAGACGGGTAAAAAACGCGTCTCCACCAACAAGAATAGAGAAGACAGCACAAAAGGGCATCCCGGGCCGGTTCTTGGCGCTCCCCTCTGCTTCCTGGGCCGGCTAGGCGATCCGGCCCGCTCCCCCGCGCCTCGGGAAGGGGCCTCCCCGGCTGTACTGCCCCTCTCCCCCGGTTGGGCCTCCTCCATCCAGCCCGGGTAGCAGCGCCCTCGGCTGGCCTGTCCCGCCCCGGATGGGCCTCCGCCTTAGCCGGCCTCCCCGCCGCGTCGCCCTGCTCCCTGGCTGGGCCGCCTCAGCCGGCCCACCCGGCGCGCCCCGCTGACCACTTCCCCTAGCCGGATTCCCTGCCGCCTGGGTGGGCCGCGTCTCCCGCTAGGCCGGTAGTCTGCCCCCTAGCCGGACGCCCCCAGCCGACTCGCTCGCCCCCAGATCGGCGGATCGATCCTAGCCGGGTCAGCCAGTCGCCGCCCAGTTACTGCTGCTATCGATCAAGACCAAGACAGATATTTCTAGGCCAGCTATTCCCTGTACGAGAAGAGAAGAAGGACAGCGACAAGACTGAGAAGACAAAGCCCGTGCTACCTTACCAGATGATGTAATGACTAGTGTGCCACTATACATTACCTCATGCATGACATATTGAGTAGTACTAGTTAGGCGGGTGGGTCCCACCTTTGTTCCTTGGGCCACCTTTATAAGGCACCAAGGGAGGGCTTCATTCAGAGATACACAGGACCATGGATCGATCACCTCCCAGGGAGCTAGCTCTCTCTGCTAGCTCCCTCACGTAGAGCACACCCACTAGCTCCGTCAGACAGATAGACGGTTGGTCTTACAGCATTTAAGGCAGTAGCTAGCGTATAAAGCTCAAGGAGCACTTGTAGTTCATGTATTCCACATAGTCAGATCCGGCAGGAGTAGGGGCTTTACCTCACCACGAGGGCCCCGAACCTGGGTACTTCCTGCGTCCCGCTACGCTCGCTTGTATCCAATCCCGCCTGCGGACGCCGTCGATAGCTTCCCTGCTAGTCCCCATACCTCTATCTAACCTCCTCAGGTACTGTCGTTCCCAATACAACGATAGTTGGCGCCCACCGTGGGGCTAGATGGCTTCGACCGGAGTCACGTTCCGCACGGGACCCCGGACTTCAGCCGGTGAGCGCGTGGCCTCCGGCCTGGTGCTCACGCACGGCAAGTTCGACTACATCATCGACAACGCTTCCTGCTTCGCCGGAACCTCCTTCCCGGCGAACGGCACTGTTTTGCTATTCGGTGACCTCCCCGTTTACGTCGCCACCATCCCGGAGCGTTTCCCCAGGGAAATCGTCTCTGTCGCGGGGCTGCCGTGCTCGGACGGCAGCGCCTCCGCCGCACCTCGCGGCGTAGAGGTCATGATGGCCGGTTCTAGCTCCCATCCCCGCCAGCCGCGGGAGCGAGGCGTGGACGAGGTCGGAACTTCCGCTCCCCCGCAGCCCTGGAACCCGGTGGAGGATGCCATTGATTGGCTCCTGACGCCGGTTAACCTCGGGGATAACCCGGAGGAGGCGGAGGCCAACTTCAGCATGGAGAGGCAGATCCTCCTCCATGATTCCATGGAGCTAGCAGCAGCCCGCAAGCAACTCGAGATCACCCGGCGCGAATACGATAGTGCGCACGGCCTCACTCCGGCTACCGCGGAGCCGAGCCGGTGCGGCCAGGTACAACATCGGGGCGGCGAGCTTGGCAATAGGTTGGAAAAGGACGGGGAACCGAATCCCGTTCCCGCCCTCGCACGGCCCACCTACAGCACGCCCATTAAGAACTTGCGCGCGGCGCGAGCCGCGGCAGAGGAATTACCCAGCCTGGAGGGCGAGGAGCGAGCCCGCCAACACGCTGGCATGCAGGAGCTCCTCCGCGTCGCGGACGAGCAGGCTGGTGCCAACCGGCAGATGCAGGAAGACCTTAGCTACTCCAGGAGGAGCGAGCTACCGGCCAACAGCAGGGGCGCGTCGCGCGACACCCAGCAGGCGTCCTCCCCTCAGCCGGCCAGGGCCCGTAGCAGGCGTCGCAGCTCTGGCAATAGGGCCAGCCGCGCCAGGAGCAGACGGTGAACAGCAACCCGCCACCTCCCCCTTCGCCAGCCGGAGCGCCCAGACCAGCCGGTTCCCGCGTCTCGGGCCGGGTAGGCGCGCCCAACCCGGATTCTCCGGATGCCCGCGACCGCATCGAGCTCCTCGCTCAAGCGCGCGTCACGGAGGAAGAAGATTCTACCGGTCCGGTTTGTTTCGGACCCCGCATCCGGAACGAGCCGTTTCCGGACAAATTCTCCCTGCCCAGGGACACCCCCAAGTACGACAACAGCATGAAACCGGAGGACTGGTTGACCGACTATGCCACGACCGTCGGCATCGCCCATGGGAACAAGCGCACAGCCGTGCGCTACATCCCCCTCATGCTAACTGGGTCGGCGAGGACGTGGCTCAATAGCCTCGTGCCCAATAGCATCAACGCCTGGCCTGACTTCGAGAAAGTCTTCGTCCGCAACTTCAACGGCACGTACAAGCGCCCAGGGCGCCCGCGCGACCTAGCCTTGTGCGTCCAGGGCGACCACGAGACTGACCGCGAGTACCGCGCCAAGTGGACGGAACTGCGCAACACCTGCGAGGGCATCCTGGAGAGCCAAGCCATCGGTTTCTTCATCGAGGGTTGCTGCGAGGGCACCATGCTTCGCCACCGGCTACTATCTGACGAGCCGAAAACCATGGCGGAACTCATGACGGTTGCGGACCAGTATGCCACGGCGGATGCCACCATGAAGAAGCCCCTCCGAGTAAACGCGGACGGCTGTCCGACTCCCACGGAGCCGGCTCGCGACCGACCCAGCAATCCGGCTGGAGAAGCCGGATCCTCCAGACGCCACGGCAACGACAACCGGTTCCATGGGGACCGCCAGGCCGGACAGCAAAAGCCTCGCTACCATGCGTGGCAGGTCAATGCTGTGGAAGGCACGCCCGACGCGCCGGCTAACGAAGCAAGGAGACAGAAGCCACGGCTTACCTTCGACCAGATGTTCGATGGCCCGTGCAAGTGGCATAGCGGTCCCTTCAAGCCGGCTATGCACACCACCCAGAACTGTAGCTGGACCCGCCAGCGAAAGGACCAGGGCAACCTGCCTCGTCCCCCGCCTCCCCCACCGGGTGGACCTCCACCACCGGCTAGGGGAGCTGGCAATGATGGTAACAGCGGCAACAACGACAATGGCTACCCTCAGCCGCACGCCGCCTACCACATTTTCGAGATGAAGCAGGACGACAAGCACAACCGCAGGCGACGCTCCAAGGAGGTCAACACCATCGCCTCTCCGGTCCCCCAGTACCTGAACTGGTCGGAAACCCCCATCACCTGGAGCCGGGCGGATCAGCCTGAGCATCTACCGACTCTCGGGGGCTACGCCATGGTGCTCGACCCCCTCATCGTCTCCAACACGCGCACTTGCCAATTCTCGCGCGTCCTCATCGATGGAGGCAGCAGCCTCAACCTCCTCTACCAGTCCTCGCTGGAGAAGCTGGGCATTTGCGAAAGCGACCTGCGCCCGACTACCACGACGTTCCACGGCGTACTGCCAGGGCCAGCCTGCGCCCCGCTGGGGAAAATCCAGCTGGATGTCAGCTTCGGGACCGAGGAGAACTTCCGCCGCGAACCAATCTGGTTCGAGGTGGTAAATCTGACGAGCTCCTACCATGCGCTCCTTGGGCGCCCCGCTCCCGCCAAGTTCATGGCCATCCCCCACTACGCCTACGTTAAGACGAAGATGCCGGGACCCCACGGCGTGATCACCGTCGCCGGCTGCTTCAGGCGATCGATGGAGTGCGCTTCAGCTGGTTCCAAGCTGGCAGAGGCCCTCATCATAGCCGGAGAGAAGCGCGTGATCATGCGCAACGTGGCCATGGCCCAGCAGGAGATTCCGGCTGGCAGCAAGCCGGCTGGAGAAGGAGCCTTCCAGCCGGCAAAGGAGACAAAGAGGATCTTGCTCGACCCCTCCGATCCGACCAAGTTCGTCACCATTGGCGCCGGCTTGGACAGCAAATAGGAAGGCGTGCTCGTCGACTTCCTCCATGAGAATCGGGACATCTTCGCGTGGTCCCCCAAGGACATGCCGGGTGTCCCGAGGGAGTTCGCCGAGCACTCGCTTCACGTGCGTCCGGATGCCAAGCCAGTCAAGCAACCTATGCGCCGGTTCGCAGAGGAGAAGAGTAAGATAATCGGTGACGAGATCACCCGGCTCCTTGCAGCCGGGTTCATCATGGAAGTTTACCACCCAGACTGGTTGGCGAACCCAGTCCTGGTGCTGAAGAAGAAGAAGACATGGCGCATGTGTATCGACTACACCAGCCTGAACAAGGCGTGCCCGAAAGAACCCTTTGCCTTGCCCCGTATCGATCAAGTCATCGATTCCACGGCCGGCTGTGATTTGTTGTCTTTTTTAGATTGTTATTCCGGGTACAATTAGATCCGGCTGAACCCGGCTGATCAGATTAAGACATCATTTATCACTCCCTATGGGGCTTTCTTCTATGTAACCATGCCTTTCGGCCTAAAGAACGCAGGCGCCACCTATCAGCGATGTATGCAGAAATTCTTGCACTCACAGATAGGCCGAAACATGCACGCTTACGTGGACGACATGGTCATCAAGACCAAGGAGAAGCGCACCCTCCTCGAGGACCTGGGAGAAACATTTGGCAACCTCCGCCAGTACCGGATGAAGCTGAACCCAGAGAAGTGCGTCTTCGGGGTACCGTCCGGCCAGCTCCTCGGTTTCCTTGTTTCACAGCGAGGTATCGAGGCAAACCCGGAGAAGATCGCCGCCATCGAGAGGATGTAGCCGCCCAGGAACCTGCTTGGAGTCTAGAAGTTCACCGGATGCCTTGCTTCCCTCAGTCGCTTCGTCAGCCGGCTAGGGGAGAAGGCACTCCCGTTGTACCAGCTGATGAAGAAGACGGACAAGTTCTCCTGGACTTTGCAAGCCGACGCCGCGTTTCACGACCTCAAGCGCATGCTATCCACAACACCGGTTCTAGCCACGCCAGCTAGTAAGGAACCAATGTTGCTCTATATAGCAGCCATCAGCCGGGTCGTCAGCGTCGTCCTGGTGGTGGAGCGTCCCGAGGAAGGCAAGGCTCAGCCGGTTCAGAGACCCGTCTACTACCTCAGCGAGGTTCTCTCCCTCTCCAAGCAGAACTACCCCCACTACCAGAAGATGTGCTACGGCGTGTACCTGGCATGCAAGAAGCTCAAGCACTACTTCCAGGAGCATCCGATTAAGGTCGTGTCCACAGCACCCCTTTCGGAAATCATCGGCAACAAGGACGCCACCGGCCGAGTCGCCAAGTGGGCCATCGAGCTCGCCGCCTACTCCATCCAATACGAGCCCCGGCTCACGATCAAGTCACAAGCGTTGGCGGACTTCCTCGTCGACTGGGCCGAGACCTAGTATCTCCCACCGGTTCCGGATTCGAACCATTGGCGGATGCACTTCGACGGATCGAAGATGCTCGGGGGCTTGGGAGCCGGCATCGTGCTCACCTCGCCCAAGGGAGACCGGCAGGAGTACGTACTGCAGATCCACTTCAAGGCCTCCAACAACATAGCCAAATACGAGGCACTGGCGCACGGACTCCGGCTGGCCAAGGAGATCGGTGTCAACCGGATCCTATGCTTCAGCGATTCGGACTTGGTGGTGCAACAAGTATCCGGAGAATAGGACGCCAGAGACGCAAACATGGCCCTCTACCGGTTCCACATCCAGAAGCTCAGCGCCTCCTTCGACGGGTGCGAATTTCACCACATCTCCCGCGTCAACAACGAGGCAGCCGATGGGCTCTCCAAGATCGGCTCCACCAGGCAGGCCATCCCACCGGGGGTCTCTTTGGAGCACCTGCGCAAGCCATCCATCAACCCGTCGCCAGAATCGGACTCCATCGTCTGGGCAGGAACCGTTCCGGCTGACGGAACGACGGAAGCGGAGCCGGCAGAACCGCCAAAGAAGAAGACCCGCACCAATTCCGGCCAGGCAGCGCCTTCCGGCTCGCAAGACCCAGGGGCTGCCGGCTCGCCTAACGGCTCGGGGGCTGCCGTTCCGGATACACCATCCGGACGACCCCCAGACACCCGTCAACCGGAGAACACGAGCGTCCTCGTCATCCGGGAAGTGCCATCCTGGGCACAACCCTTCATGAGCTACATCGCCGATGGAGAACTTCCGGACGATGAGGTGCAGGCCAGGCAAATCCGGCGCCGCGCGCACACATACACTATCATAAACGGCGAGCTGTACAAGCGCAGCGTATCCGGTATCTTCCAAAGATGTGTTGATGCGGATACAGGCCACCGGCTACTCAAGGACATCCACCAGGGCGAGTGCGGGCACCACGCTTCGTCAAGGGCGATAGTCGCCAAGGCATTCTGCCATGGTTTCTATTGGCCCACCGCCCTCGAGGACACCGAGCAGCTAGTCCGCGCATGCAATGGGTGCCAGTGCTTCGGACAGCTCAGGCACATGCCAACTTTGGTACTCAAGACCATACCAATCACCTGGCCGTTCGCGGTTTGGGGCCTCGACATGGTCGGTCCCTTCAAGCGAGCACGCGCAAGCATGACCCACCTGCTGGTGGCGGTGGACAAGTTCACGAAGTGGATCGAGGCCAAGCCTATCCGGAAGCTGGACGGGGCAACGGTTGTCACCTTCTTCACCGACATCATCAACCGTTTTGGCTACCCCAACAGCATCATCACCGAAAACGGCACGAACTTCGCCAAGGGGGCCTTCGCCCGTTTCTGCAGCAACAAGGGCATCCGACTGGACCTCGCCTCCGTCGCGCACCCGCAATCCAACGGGCAAGTCGAAAGAGCAAACGGCTTGGTGCTAGCCGGCATCAAGCCACGTCTCATCGAGCCGTTAGAGCGGTCACCCGGATGTTGGATCGAAGAACTTCCGGCTGTGCTGTGGAGCCTCCGCACCACGCCGAATAGGTTAACCGGCTACACGCCGTTCTTCCTGGTCTATGGATCGGAAGCCTTCCTCTCCGCCGATTTCGAGTTCGACTCCCCTCGCAAGCTCCTCTACAACGAAAAAGCCAACCAGGAGGCGCGGGAGGACGGAGTGGACCTCCTGGAGGAGGCCCGCGAGCTGGCCTCGTCCAGATCAGCCCTGTACCAGCAGCGACTACGTCGCTACCACTCAAGCCGGATCCGCCCAGTCGCATTCCGCGAGGGCGACCTGGTTCTCCGGCTGGTGCAAGACATGAAGGGCATGCACAAGCTATCGCCACCCTGGGAGGGCCCCTTCATCATCAGTCGGGCGCTGCCCAACGACTCCTACTACCTCATCGACGCACAGCAGCCGCGCAAGAGCAAGATGGACAAATCAGACGAGGAGACCGAGCGTCCCTGGAACGCGGCCCTGCTGCGCCCCTTTTACACCTAGTCGCCAGACAGTGTATGTATCCCGAAAACCCTATGAATGAAAATACGGACCCCCACGAGAATCTCGGGGGCTCCTTGCTAGAAATGTGTATGCATCCATTTTTCCAGTTGTTATTTTCCGGCTCCGGCAACCCCTACCCGGGGGCTCGCCGGCTGGCCCGGCCTGCTAAGTCAACAAACTGGTTGAGTACTGTGTGACGATGCCAGAGGCCCACTCTTCGTCTCAGCTACAGACCGCAACCCGGCTGTCCGGCTAGCAAGAGCAAAAGCCCGAGGCATCCCTCACGAAAAACGGGGAGGAGACGCGACAGATCGGGTGTCCCGGCCCTGCAACTAGCTCGAACCACTCCAGCTGCTAAGCCATTAGTACCATGTGCAATGCACTGTCAGCTCCCTTCGATTCCGGCTGCAGACCGCAACCCGGCTTCCCGGCAAGGACGCAGCGAAAACAACAAGAGCGCACGGGAAAGCGACTAAGTGTCTAGAAAGGGACAGGCCAGTTTTCGAAAAAACAAGCCGTTTTCCGGCTACAATTTGGCAGACTAACCTACTAACCTATGTGGACATGTGTGTATGCGTATGTACGTTTGTCCGACTACTTAGAGTCGGAGTCCAGGAGAAGGAAAGAAGATTCGAAGTCCTTGCCTTCATCAAGCGCTCCGAATCTCGGGGGCTACACCCACTGGGTGCGGTCGCGCGCCCCCAGTGGAATCTTGTGGTCCCCGACCGGCTAAAAGGCGTTTAGCCGGCCGTTCGGAGCCCAGGTGAGGGCAAGGGCAGGAGCAAGAGAAGACAAGGAAGATTCGAAGCACCTGGCTACGCCAGCTACTCCGAATCTCGAGGGCTACACCCAGTGGGTGCGCTCGCGCGCCTCCACTGGAATGTTAGTTCCCCCAGCTGAAAGTGTTCAGCCAGTGAAAGCAACCGACTGAGACGAGTCTAGTCGGATAAAGATAGAAGAATTGGGAAAGAAGGAAGATTCGAAGCACCTGTCGTCGCCAACTACTGCGAATCTCGGGGGCTACACCCAGTGGGTGCGCTCGCGCGCCCCCACTGGAGGTGCGGTTCCCCCGACTAAAAGTGCGTAGCCGGGCAAAGTAAACCGGGCAAAGTTAACCGGTGAAGTATGGAAAGAAAATTTGAAACACACAAGTCAAGGAAAAAGGATTTCAATAATAACAAGCAAAAGAGAGATGAAGCTCTCGCAAGTTACCCGGCGTCAAAGACGGCCGGCACAAACAGACAAGGTTCACAAGTATATAACACAAGACAATTACACCCGGCATCCCGGGGCAGCAACTAAACGGCAGGACCCTTGCCGTGGGGGAGATCTTGGCCAGCAGAAGCTTCGGGCGGTGGAGGCGCGGAGCTTGATCTAGTTCTGGCGCTGGAAGGCGGCGGCATCGGGGCCTCCACATCAGGAGTGCCAACGGACTCCGAGTCGGTGAGGACCTCGTCGGGGTCCACGTAGTCGGCGGACCCGCGGAGCTCCGGATGGGCTTGGCGGATAGCGGCAAGATTAGCTCCGACACAGAAGCCTCCGTCGATCTTCTCGACGTGGGCGTCCTTGTACTAGGAGAGCATCAGAGCCAAGGCCATGTCCGCTCCTACTCGCGCAGCCAGGTCCCGCAGCCGGCACCTCTCCCACCTTCGCAGCCAGCTGCGCCATTGTCTCCGGAACTGGAGCATCCGGCCAGACGAAGGAGAAGACATCCCTCGCCGCCTGGCGAAGCTTGGCAGCTTCCTCGCCAAGAAGGACGACGAGCTCCTGGGCCGTCGGCTGCGCTCCCGGCCAATTCTCCTGCAGTCGGTTGTAGGCCAGCAGGTCTATGCCGGGGTAAAAGGGTGTCAGAAAAGAGAAGTCAGATCCGGCTACCGGATCCGGAAAGAAAGAAAGACGGAAAGAAAACTCACCCTTGGCAGTATGGCCAACCTGCATCAGCTCCTCCACCAGCGCCTTCTCCTTGAGCGCCAACCGTTTAATCTCCTTCTCCTGGTCCTTGTTCTGGGCCTCGAGAAGGGAGAAAGCTTTGGTCCGGCTGGCGAGCGAGGCGTCGCGCTCCTTGACGGTGGCCTCTAGACCGTCCACCCGAGCATGCCAATCCTTGTTCTGCTGCCGCAGAGTAGAATTGGACTTTCTCAGCCGGTCGTTCGCCTTCTTCAGGCGATCGATCTCGCGCTGAGCGCACACAAGGATGGCTGCAACGAAACCAGCTATCAGTACCAAAAAAAAAGAGGAGCCGGATGAAGCGAACTCACTCTGGGAGGTCCCATTGGCGGCAGCGAGCTTCTGCTCCAACGACCGGTTCCCGCCGGTTGTGGCCTCCAGCAGCCGTATCTCCTTCACCGCCAACTCGAGTGTGGCGACAAGGTCCGACAGCGAGGCAGCGGAAGAGGCGTCGTCGTCCACGACGTTGATGGCCAAGGACTTCTTCGCTGCGACCACCGCCGTCTATCACTCCTCCCCGGGCTCCTCGTCGGAGTTGTCGTCGCCAACGATGACGAGCTCCTTGCCAGCAGCCCCCCGCGCGCCCGCAGAGGAGCCTTCCGGCTGGGGGATTTCCGGCTGGGAGGAAGCAGTCGGCTGAGGGGGAGGCGAAGACTGCGCCTCAGAAGAAGGAGGGGCGCTGGTCGGCGTAGTCGGGGTACGGGGCGGCGACCCGGATGGCGCGCGTGCCAGGCTCGCGGCTCCGAAGGAAACCAGCGTGCTAAGGAGAAATCAAAGAAGACAGGAGCAAAACAAGCCAAAGTCAGAAAAGGAGGAAAAAAGCAAACATATAGAAAGGGAGGGGGAGAAAGAACATACCCCGGCACAACAGGAGGCGGCCCTTTCTTCCGACCGAGACGGCTGGGCGGCGGACCGGCTCCTCTTGAGCGCCGGCTCCTCCGTCGCAGGGCGGCGGGAGCCTGAACGGCTGGAGCCGCTCCCACCCGCTTCCCTATCTGTCGCGGAGCGCGTCGCCGGCTCTATGGTCGGCACGGCCTCCTCCTCGTGCACCACCACGTGTGGATCGGCGGCCAGCTCGTCGTTTCGGCTGGGGAAGGCGTCGCCGTCCCCATCCGATTCCTCGCCGGACCGCCGAGCGCGCGGCTCGGGCAGGTCGGGCGTGAATTCCTCGAGGGCCGCCGCGCCCTCCTCGCGGATGATGCAGGGAGCATCTGCCAAACACAAAAGTCAGCCAGACAAAAACAAAGAACAAGTGCAAGAAACACCAAAGTAGAGTCCGGCTAGAAGAACTTACCCGGAACGTGCGGTTCTCCCGCGTATAAGGCGCCAGGCTGAACTTCCAGTTCTCTGGCAGTCGCTCCTTGGTGATCGTCCACACCCACTCCTTCAGGTTGTGGTAGCGGGGATCGCGGCGCGACAGCCGGGTCGGGTCCAGCCGGCCAGAATAGTAGCACATCTTGTGTGCTTGTTGCTGCAACGGCATCATCAGCCGGGACATCCAGCTGAGGGTGACGTCCAGCCCGGTCAGCCTGTAGTGGACGAGCGAGCGCATGCGCTTTAGCAGCTCGTCCGTCTCTACCTTGTCGCCGTGGAACTTCAAGTCCCAGTTCTGCCGGCTGGATTCGACGACCTGGAAGGCCGGCAGATTTATCCGGTCGACGTTGGTGAGGTTCTTCACGTAGAAGTATGACTGCTGCCACAGTCGTACCGTATCGTGAAGAAGGAACTTGGGGTAGCCAGTCTGCGAGCGGGAGTAAATGGAGGCGCCACCGCAAACGACTAAGGGCCCCTGGGTGAACTGCACCTGTGGCCGGACTCGAAAGAGCCGGCAGAAGAGCCCGAGATCCGGCTGGATCCCGAGATAGCTCTCACAGAAAGCAACGAAATGCGCCAACGTCTCGATTGCATTGGCATCGAGGTGGTGGAGGCGAAGATCAAAGAAAGGGAGGAAGGTCAAGAGGAACGGGTTCACCGGAAGGGCGAACCCGCGGGCCAGGTGGGACAGGAATATGACGCGCTCGCCCTCCTCCGGATGCGGCGACACCTCCCCGGCCGGCGCCAGCTGCACCGCCACCTCCTCCGCCGGCGGGAGGACGCGGGTGGCGCGGTATTTGGCGATTTGGTCCTCGGTGACGGCGGAGCCGCACCAGGCCCCGTGGTTGGCGGCCATTTCCGGTTGACGAGGGGGAGCGGCGACGGAAGATTGGCGGTGGCCCGTAGCATCGACGACGGCGAGCGGGCGGCGCAAAGTGCAAGAGCGCAGGAGCGGAAGCAGCAAGAGAGAAGGAACTACAGCGGGGGAACGAAGGAAAGAAATCGCCTCCCCCGCGGCGTCCCTTTAAAGAGCCAGAAGGGCAACCGTCGACAGGGCACGTGGCGTGCATCCGGGCGACCCACACCCCAACCGCCGCCTAAGATCCCGTGTGCAGGAGCAGGATGCACAGAAGATCCTGGAGCAAGAACCGGAGCGCCGGACAACAGTTTCCCAAGGCGACGCGCGACGGGACGTTACGTTGCCCGCCGCAGAGTAATGATGGCACGTGCGTGCGTGGCCGGCGTCAGCACTGACGTCACGGGTAGCGCAACCGCCAAGCTCAGCCGGACACAAATTCAAAAGCAAGAGGAAGCGCGCGCACATTTCGCCTAAGGGAGGAATCCACACGCACTCGGGGGCTAGTGTCAGGGGGATGACCCCCAGGTACCCCAACCGAATAAGGAAGAAGACAGTCGGTCCGGCTGACCAGATGCAGCCGGACAGGGCAAGACAGGTCGGCTATCCCCCGGTAGCCGGATCAGCAAGAGGTATCCGGATACGTCGACGTAGCCGGACTCAATCAATGGGACAGGGCGACGTGTGTATCAGTGCACGGTACGCCCTGTACGGTGACAAGACTGGCAACTACCCGGCCATACCAAAGACTTTGCGTGGGTGACATGGGAACAGTGGCTTGTGCTGACGACAGGCTCGCACGGCGTCCACTGTGCCTACGATAGCCATACCGCTCGTACTCCGACAGGACAAGCCATACTGGGCACTGTAGATGACTAGTCGGCTGGGACCCGCCTGTGGGGCCCGCCAGTCGGACTGGCCAGTGAGACCTTTGCCTCTTAGCCTATATAAGGAGAGGCAAGGCCTCAGTAGAAAGGGTTGGTATTACAACATTTAAGGCAGTAGCTAGCGTATACAGCTCAAGGAGCACTTGTAGTTCGTGTATTCCACATAGTCAGATCCGGCAGGAGTAGGGGCTTTACCTCACCACGAGGGCCCCGAACCTGGGTACTTCCTGCGTCCCGCTACGCTCGCTTCTATCCAATCCCGCCTGTGGACGCCGTCGATAGCGTCCCTGCTAGTCCCCGCACCTCTATCTGACCTCCTCAGGTACTGCCGTTCCCAATACAACGACATAACCAGATCAAGATGGAGGTCGAGGACGAGGAGAAGACGGCGTTCATTACGCCATTCAGCGCATTCTGCTACACGGCGATGATGTTTGGCCTCAAGAATGCAGGCGCCACATACCAGAGGTGCATGCAGGAGTGTCTAGCGAGCCAAATTGGCCGCAACATTCATGTTTATATCGACGACGTGGTGGTAAAGTCCACACACCAGGACGACCTGCTCGCCGACCTAGCCGAAACCTTCACAAATTTGCGGAGGTACAACATCAAGCTAAAACTCGGAAAATGCACCTTTGGCATCCCCACCGGACAACTCCTGGGTTACGTAGTCTCCAAGCGAGGCATCAAAGCCAACCCCACCAAGATCGACACCATTGCGCGACTCAGGAAACCCGAGTGCCTGCACGATGTCCAGAAGTTGGCAGGGCGAGTCGCGGCCCTCAGTCGCTTTATCCCCCGGCTAGGCGAGAAGGCAATGCCCCTCTACCGCCTGATGCGCAAGAACCCCACGTTCCAATGGGATGTGGAGGCCGACGACGCACTCAAAGCGCTCAAAGAAGTGCTACTCGCGGCACCTCTACTCGCCGTGCCACTCGACAAAGAGCCAATGCTCGTTTACGTCGTGGCCTCTACTCGAGTCATCAGTGCCGTGATGGTCGTCGAACGACCAGAAGAGGGCAAGCAGCGCCCTCTACAGCGCCCCGTCTACTACATCAGCAAAGTCCTAACGGACTCACGACAACGCTACTCGCAATACCAAAAACTGGTGTACGCGGTATTCCGAGCACAGCGGCGACTCCCACACTACTTCCAGGAGCACCCAATCACGGCGGTCTCCTCCACGCCCCTCCAGGACATCATACGCAATCGCGAGGCGACCGGGCGAGTCGCCAAGTGGGCCATCAAAATCGGCGTCCACAACATCAAGTACGAGCCCCGCAAAGCGATCAAGTCACAACCCCTGGCCGATTTCCTCGCAGACTGGGAAGAAGCACAGCAGCCAGAGAAGCTCCCATACCTCCACTACTGGTCGCTCAATTTTGACGGCTCCAAGAACGCCGACGGCGCAGGGGCTGGGGGTCATCTTGACCTCCCCCAAAGGAGACAAGCTCCGCTACGTGCTCCACCTCAACTTCAAACCCTGCACCAACAACATGGCAGAATATGAGGCCCTCCTTCACGGCATGAGAGCCGCTAAGGTGATGAACGTCAACCGCCTACGATGCCATGGTGACTCCGACCTAGTCGCCAGCCAAGTCGCTGGGACATGCGACGCAATCTCCCCGACGATGATCGCGTACCACCAAGTTGTCGACCAGTTGGGAGGACACTTCGATGGCTACTCCATCGAGTGGATCGACAGGCGCAAAAACAAGGAGGCGGACGCCCTCTCCTGCATCGGATCGACCCGACAAGCGCCTCTAGTAGGCGTCCTCCTCGACATCATCCACAAACCATTGATCAGTCCACCAAAAGAGATCGACGTCGGGATCCCACTGCAACCAGAACTGGCCTTAGTCGCCATGGTTGTGGAACCTAGCGACTAGACAGCACCGTACGTCGCCTTCCTGGAACACAAACTCCTACCGAGCAATGAGACAGAGGCGCGAATGATCGTGCGCCGCTGCAAATCCTTCGTCATCATCAACGGCGAGCTCCACAAGCGCAGCGTGACCGGCGTGTTCCAGCGCTGCGTACAACCAAAAGAAGGCCGCAAGATCCTCCGGGATATTCACGCCAGCGACTGCGGCCATCACGTTGGCGCCAAGTCGCTAGTCGCCAAGGCTATGCGGCACGGTTTCTACTGGATCACCGCACACGCCGACGCCACCAACATCGTCCAACGATGCGTCGGGTGCCAGAAGTACGCCAACCAGACGCACCTCCCTGGCTCGGCACACAAGACCATCCCCATCACGTGGTCATTCGCCGTATGGGGCATGGACATGGTAGGCCCGTTCAAGAAGGCCCCGTCTGGTTTCACTCACCTGCTGGTCGCAGTCGACAAGTTCACCAAATGGGTCGAGGCCAAGCCGATAAAAAAGTGCGACGGCAAGATGGCTACCAAGTTCCTACGTGAACTCATCTACCAGTATGGCTACCCACACAGCATTATAACAGACAACGACACCAACTTTGCCAAGGGGGCCATGGCAGAATTCTGTGAAGAACATGGCATCCGACTCGACCTCGCATTAGTCGCTCACCCGGAATCAAATGGCCAAGCAGAACGCGCCAACCAGAGCGTCCTCCATGGGCTCAAGCCACGACTGCAGCTACCCCTCGAGTGCACCCCAGGATGCTGGGTCGACGAGCTCCCCTCTGTGATATGGGGGATTCGCACCTCCGTTAACCGCTCAACCGGGTTCACGCCCTTCTTCATAGTGTATGGCGCCGAGGCCGTAATGCCAACCGACCTAGAGCATGACTCGCCTCGAGTCGCCAACTATGTCGAGGCGGCCAACGAGGTCGCCCGCCAAGACAGCATCGATCAACTTGACAAGGCACACGACCTGGCTCGCTCCCGCACCACCATATACCAGCAACGACTCCGCCGCTACCACAGCCGCCGAGTGCGAACTCGCACCTTCCAGGAAGGTGACCTGGTCCTACGACTTGCCCAAGACAAGAAGGGCATGCGCAAACTCTCCCCCCCCATGGGAGGGACCGTTCGCCATAGGCCGAGTCTTTGGCAATGATGCCTACTACCTCATCGACATACGGGGTGACGGCCAACTGGTGGTTGGGAGGCCATGGAATGTAAACCTCCTCAGAAAGTTCTATACTTAGAACCTCAGATTGTACTCCATCGGAATATATAATGAAATTCATCCGGATCGCACAAATTGTGTCCACTCGCCATATTCTTGTACCACTCGCACTCGTACATACTAGCAATACGCTACTTAAGGAAGTAAACCTCTGGTCGAGCGACCGGCACGGCTAAGTAGTGCGGCACAAGGGCACCGGAAATATTCGGGCCTTGGGTCGTCCACGAAAAACGCCAACCCGGAGCCGCCATTGGAGTCACCTAGCCCGACTGGCCCACCGGGCCAAGACATCCGGTACACGCTTCTCACAGTGACTTGTCCCTCCCACCCTCGTGCAAAGCGACTCGAACGGTTAAGTACCACGCACGGGGACTCCGCAAAACGGGAACCACCACGCGGCTCGGGAACACACCAAGTAAGAGAGCTGCCTAGGACTCGCCAAGCGACTGGCTCTCCGGGCCAGGGGAGGAGACGCATTACAAACAACGCACTCACAACCTGCAACAGGAGCATGACCAATGCGGTCGGGCACCACGCTCGGGGAATCGCTTACAAGTCAGTCCTACTTGCGCTCGAGGACTCGCCACTCAGAAGACGTGAGGGATAAAAACAATGCACAAACAAAACAATACACAAAAGTATACAATCGAGTTATACCCCATTAAAGGGCGGACACGCTCGGGGACTCGCTTAATTAAAACAATGCATAAACAAAACACAACACACATTCCTAATCGCAATACGAGTCGATCGACTCCCCGTGGCATATATTGCAAAAATATCTTACAGCACTCGCCACTTGGCATACATCACAACTTGGACAATTACATTGTTTACTCCGCAGCCCCTGATGAAGAAGCAGCGCCACCCCCCTTGACGCGAACAAAAGGCTGGCACGGGTTCGTCGGGTACGTCGTCAACGACTTCGACAACGACGACCGAAGGGCTGCTCTGACTTCATATCACGATGCTCCAGCTCAGGGTCGCCAGGCGCCAACACCGTCTCCTGGTACGGCAGCAGATTGCCCATCGCCAAGACCCGATCGGCGTAAGGGGTGGCCTTCACGGTCAGCTTCAGCACCTCTGACATCTCCACCGTGCCGGTCGCCGATGGATAGCCACTCGTCACATCGTCAAGGTCGAAGTCGTTGGGGAAGTGGGCGAGACCCAAGCTCAACGTTGTGGCGGCCCCACGCCTGAACGCTGAGCGCGTCATCCATTCCACGACGGTAGGCACCTCCTCCAAATAGCGCCACACCTCCGTAAGCCCACCAGGAATAACTTCGGTGGGGGACATGCCCTGAAGAGCCGCTTGGACGCACAATGCCGAGGCCATGGCCGCGTTCACCACGGCAGTCACGCACCGCGTGGCGTTGTAAGTTTGCACCACCGGGTCGCTTTGGCCTACCACAGCTGCACAGTAAGGTGTTAGTGAAACTATGAAAACCCCAAAACAGGGACTCGACAAGCGGGTCAGGCAAAGATAGAGACTTACCAAGGAGTTTGCGGTAGTTCTCCTTGACGTGCTTCTCCAAGGAGGTTTGCTCGTTGTGCAGCCCCACGATGATGGAATCCGTGGCTTTGCGTTCTTCCTCAGCCGTAGCGAAGGCAGCCTTCGCCCGCTCCTCCGAAGAAATTTAGGCCGCTTTCGCCTCCTCCAAATCCTTGACCAGGGAGGCTATTCATCCATTTGCCGCGTCCAGCTCGGCGACTGGGACATACCCCTCACGGGCCTTGGAGATCTCAGCCGGGAAACCATCTGCAAGAGAAGACATCAGAATACTGTACACAACCAGCTCACACCCGAAAGAGGAGAATAAAGACAAACAGATACTCACCAATAGTTTCCTGAAGCCACCGGTTCACCTCTTGCGATTCGCGCAAGTCACGCTCCAAGCGCTCTCTTGCGGCCTGCCGATTGGTCGACTCCCTTTGCAATCCCTGCAAACAAAGAACTCACCTAAGCATTTGACAAAACAAAACCCAGTTCCCAGCCGCTGAAATTCAGCGACCAGGAACTCGGGGACTGGACAAGGAGGAAAAATCTAAATTCCCAGCCACCGAAACTCAGTGACTAGGAATTCGGGGACTGGAGAGGAGCAAGAGGTTCAGTTCCCAGCCGCTGAAATTCAGTGGCTAGGAACTCGAGGACTGGACATACCTGAATAGCAGCGCCGAGCATCTTTTGAAGTTCTCCGGCTTCAGTCGATGGGATCGTGAAGGAAGTGCGCCCATAACAGGATCCAATGTCCGCATCCACGATCTATGGACTCTGCGGAGACTGCGTGTCCACCACACCTGGAAAACCCCTCGCCATGAAACGCGGGAACGTCGCTGATGCTCTGGCGGGGGCACTGGTCGTCGGGACCGGCGCTTTGGGCACGGACACAGCCAGGGCTGGTTCTGATCGCGTCGCCACCACCTCTTCAGCGACTGGCGCAGCTCCCGGCTCCGCGACACTGTCCTTGGCCGCAGCGACGTTGGCACCCCCCTTCTGCTTCTTCGCAACATTGGCAGTCGCCACATCTCCGATGGCCTTTCTCTTCTTGGGGAGGTCGCCCTCCTCCGTGGCGGTGGCCGATGGAATCTTAGCCACCGAAGGATGGCCAATCTTCTTGGCTCCCGACCTGCACGAGCCCCCTCAATCAATATAACGACAATACAAAGGAGCAAGGCGAATCAGGACGAGGGAGCAGTACTTACATAGCGACTGGAAGGACGCGAAGCCCGGTGCTAATGTGGGCGGGCTTGTCCAACTCGGGACCCAGCTTGCGGCTGAGCCCCCTCTCGAAGATGTCTGAAGCCCACGAAACTGAGGGCTTCCTCGACGATGAAGCTGCAGTCACCGGGATCTCCGGCTCCGACGCGGCTTCCCTTGACGGCTAGGGCGACTTGGGCGCCATCGCCTTAGTCGCTTCTTGGCTTGGAACCCCTGAGGCCGTCGGCGCAATCGCCGCCAGGGGAATCTCTACCACTACCTCCGTGTCCTCGCGCTCCAACCCCTTTGTCAGGACTGCATCCTTTCGGGCCTTGTGCGAGACTTCGGGAGAACCTTCATCATCGGAATCGTCATCCGACTCGAACACCACCGCCGACTTGGCCGGCGACGCAGTCCTTTTTGCTGGCGACTTGGGCCGGTGTGCGGGCTTTGACGGCGTAGCGGTGCGCCGGGACGTATGCTCCTGTGCGACCTCGTCGCCTTCGTCATGCTCGTCCAGGCTACAGCTCGCCTCAACTTCATGTTGTCTCTACATGCGGGTCTTGCGAGCCATAAGCGCTGGGGGAGGGACCTCTTCCTCCTCCCCGTCGCTGTCGGAAGGGTCCCCCTCGGAGTCTTCCTCCAGTTCCTGGGGAACCTCTTCATCGAGCGGAGGGAGCCAGCCCTCCAACACCTGAAAAAGCTAGGAACCACCACGAGTAAAACACCAAGCGAGGAGACTGAAAATTGAGACACGGACATAGCGATTGGAAAAGGAACTTACTATGGGGGCTTCATTCTTCACACGAGTGTACGGGGCAACCCCGACCGCCACGCTGGTGAACTCTGCGTCGGTGATCTTCTTTAGGGCGGCCTTGTAGTCCTCAGCCTCCCATGACTCCTTGCTGGTTCGAGATGGGTCATGCTTCCCGCTGTACTCGTACATCCAGTGCGGCTGAGCCGCCAGCAGAACCAGGCGTCGCCCGAGCCAGTAGTTGTAAAGGTTGATCGGAATCAACCCTTGGTCCTTCAGCTTTTGGATCCGATCCATCATTTCTGTGACGGCCATCCGCTGGTCTTCAGGAAGCTTCTTCGGTGCCAACCGACAGGGCTCGCTCCTCTCGGCGACAAACTCAGGAAGAGTCACCTCGCCAGAGGGAGTGGCTTCCTTGACGTAGAACTAGCTCTTCTTCCACTCGCCGGCGGCCTTCTTCAGCAGGAGGAGCTTGACGAAATTGGCCTTCAGCTTCAGTTGAAATGTGACTCCGCCTGCGGCCAGCATCAAGCCGTTGGACGCCTCGCGCCCGATGCGGTCGTGGAAGAGCTCCAGCCATAGCAGGAAGTACGGCCTGCAGCCGAGGTAACATTCGTAGAAGGCAACGAAGATCGCCAGCTGCTCGATGCTATGCGGACCAAGATCTGATGGCTTGATCGCGTAATACGCGCAGAAGCGGCGGAAAAAGAGTGAGGTGGGGAATCCCAAACCCCTCTCAAGATGACTAGGGAAGCAGATGAACTCGCCGGGTCGCGGCTTCGGCTCGGTCTCGGAGGAGGGGACCGGCCAATTCCCCTTGCGGAGCACTCCGGCATCCTCGAAAGATCTAAGCTGGGCCGTGGTACACTTGGATTTCCCCCATGAGCCTTTGGGAGGCGCCATCGGGTAGGATGCGGAATCGGACGATGCGGAAAGGACTATTTGGAAGGACGTAGGCAGGAAGATTGGAGGTAGGAAGAACGAATAAGGAAGAATGAAGAATGCGAAGAAAGTCCGCGGAGCTGAACCATCACTCCCCTTATATGGGAAACGCCACCCGCCAAAATCGGGGTAGCCGTTACTCACGGTAAATACGCCAAAGTTACCGTTGGAAATTCCAACAGATAGTTTGACCAGATTTGACGGTCCAACTCCTTTACTTCACCCGCCACCCGCCAGTCTTTCCATTCGCCAAGACGACGACTTGGCAGCAGTAACATTCACCGAGACGACGAGTGGAAACAAGGGGAAATTCTCCTTGGTTCTAATGGAGTCCATCGCCGATTTGACTGGACGCCCAAATTGGGCTAGCCTACTCCGAACGCCAAAAGGACGCCTGCGCCTGCATCAATGATGGCCTCAGGGACTACTGATGGGGATATGCCGAAGGGGGTATGCCCAGCAGGACGTTCCGATTGGGCCGAAGGGCCTGCGAGTGCGTCTGAAAGACGATGACTAGACTACGAAGGAAGGAAAGGCCCAGCGACTGGCGACTAGAAGCCCAGGAGTGTAGCAGAAGCCTAGTCGGACTAGGTCAAAGCCTCTGGATCCTTATCTTGCTCGGTGATAAATTGTAAACCCAAGCGAGGTGCTTCATATATAAACCTCCCTAAGGTATCCTAGAGACTTACGTTCCATCATACACCCCCTCAAGCGACTTGCTGCCTAGCCGCCGAGCTCGCCACCCCTGTAACTCGTTCTCCCATAATCTAATCTAGCAGGAGTAGGTCTTTACCCTCCGGGGGGGCGAACCCGGGTAAACCCATGTGCATCCGCCCCCATATCACACCGCAGATGGCCGCCAACTCTTCCTCACGAAACACTCAATCGCTGCCAGTGGTAGCGACTGTCGTGGCCATTTCCACGACAAAAAATATCTAACACAATTCAAGATAGGAAGAAACAATCTAAAACCCTAGTCTTGCAAGGTGGAGATCCCTCTCCCTCTCAAGTACAAGTAGTGGCTTTGGAGGTGTATTGGCTAGGAGGTCGAAGATCGTGGAGCGAGATGAAGAACGTCTTCTCCTTCTTCTCCAGATCCCTTCTTTCTCCCTTCTGGATGGTGTGGCGGCTGCTGCGTTGTGTTTTCTTCCCCCGTCCCTTCATGGAAGTTGTCCCTTTTGACAAGACGGAGGCGGAGGTAGCTATACAGCGGGAACTATATGGTCATTCCTGCTATATAGTTGGTCGTTAAACCATCTGTGAGCTCCCCTCGTGTGCTTCCAAATTGGGACTTGCTTGTTTTCTCCAGAATATTGTATTTCTCTAGTTAAATCCTTCTATTGACGTCCAGAACCTGAAACACACATTAAAATCCAAGTTTTCTTTGCTACCGAGAGTATTAGCGTTAGGTAAAGCCAGAAAACGATCAAATCCGGTAGAAAACCATCAATAAAAGCCATCAAAAATGTGTCGAATCTCACAACTATCAAAGAGTCACGTCAACTCATCATCCATGACCATATATTTGCACCAAAAATTGGATACCTCCAATTCAAACGGGATAGACATCAAATTTTGCCGCTCGATTGAAATTTTGAATTTGTTTAGCGTCCATATACTAATAAAAAATGTTACTCCCCCTGTGGGAGAGTTTGCCCGAAAGTTTTTGAAATGTAGTGGCACAAAATGCTTCAAGATTGGTGGTGATTTTGCCACTCGATTGAGATTTTCAATTTGCTAGCATCCATCTACTAATACTATATAAATGGAAATCCCCCGGTGGGGGATTTTGTCTCAAAGTTTTTGAAACAGAGGGGCGCAAAATGCTGCAAGATCAATGGGTGATTTCGCCACTCGATGGAGATTTTGAATTTGGCTACTTGCCAAATAATAATAGAAAAATGGTATATCATCGATGAGAGATTTTGCCTCAAAGTGTTTGAAATGGAGGAGCACAAAATGCTTAAAGGTCGGTGGGTGATTTTGCCGATTGGTTGAGATTTTGATTTTCGCTACGGGTAAAATAATAATAAAATAAACTAGTAGACCGTATGCTATCTGTCTAGGAATTTAAGGCTGTGAGTCACATCAATGATCATTAAAACAATGACCATATTCCCAAAGAAAATAGTAGGCGATAGCTTTTGTTGCTCGAGTGAGATTTTGAATTTGGTGGTTGTACAAAGAATAAAAAAATATGGTTAGGCCATTCTATCTCTGTTCACGAATCCAAGGCCAAGAGAGTGAGGTTTGGGCACATGATTTTTGTGCATGGAGCCTAGCGTAAACAAATAAAAGCATGGTGGAAAACAAATACTCCCTCCGTTTTTGCATACAAGGCCACAAACAACCCAAGCTATCAATTATTTCTGAAATAACCCTTATTAACTCATATCGTTTTCTTTATGTTTTCTTGAATCTACACTTATTTCTGGCGGGGATTTCTTATCGGTCTTTCTCATTGATGTTCCACTCTGACTATACAGATAATTGGATTTGCACACTACATACTCCCTCTATTTTTGTATACACAAACTCACATTTTTTGTTCGGGACAAACTGACATTTTAGGTACTACCTCCATGCATATTTATTAGTCAAACCAGTAGTTTAAGAAAAAAATTGACCATAAATTTTTTTAAAAAATATAAAATATATGTCACAAAAAAATATTATAAATTGGACCGTCACTAATCCACATCGCAACCCATATGACCACGAAGTTCATAATAAGTGCAGTTAAATGCACCAACAAAATAGGCTCAGTCTCAGGAACCATTTCACCGGACCATGGTACTCACATGTCAATGCTAGGGTTCATCTTCAATTTAGACTAGTCTCTTTATCTATGGAATCTCACGAATTCTCCTGATCTTGTACGATCTTCAACTTCGCATCATCTACTAATGCTTGCTGTTTCATCTTGTCGATTGTTCATATTAGCACTTCCTAGTCAGCTTGTTGTGCTATGAGATCTTCTTGAGAAGACAAATACAAAGACCTGGACTTGGATTGCCATAGCCCAACATTACATAGGAACGTGCTTTTGCGGTGAACTATGCCTTTTAGTACCATGTTAAATGTTTCCAGACATTCTTCTCGGGTTTGTTCCAGACCGTCTTTCCCAGGTTTTTCCATCTCCTCATTCAATTTAACCTGAAAGGTTTTCAGTTGGTATACATGGGTGAGATAAGAGAAGCTACTACACAGAAACATGCAGATAACATATTTAAACTGTCTATGAACAAATCTTACAAGTTGACATGGTTTATTACGCATCATATACACTATAATAAAGCATAGCTATATGATCATACGGATAAGAATTTTATCACTAACACACAATAACATGACTATGACAACATCGCATCTGTCTGTTTCTTCATCACCAAATGCATGATATCACAAGACAACTCTTTGTACAGTTGAAAACTGAAACTCACACTAGTTGGAAATCATCAACTTAAATGAAAACAAAACTGGGCAGAAGTTCAGGCAGTGTTGCTTATATAACTATACATATATATCACTGAGAGAGTGTCATCACAAAATATCAATTGTATAGAAGACTTACAATAACACTTTTGGCAGAGGGATTGAGCCCTTCTTTTTTGCTTGTCTAGCATGCCTCGAATTTTTCCTATATACTTATCATATTTTCTACAACATGGGAGGAACGCATGATCAAAATATAAGAAGCACAAAGTCTCTACAAGATTAAATACTAATTATCCTTACTTTTGCGCTCAAGTGCCCAACCAATGAACGAGATCCCTTTTGGTTTGTTAAACATTGTGTGGCATGATTACTCTTGTTTTTATCGGCATTCATCTGCAAAAGGAGACTAGTGAGAGAGATGAGAAAATAGGAATTCCAAATGTGAACTGGCCTCAGTCTTCACAAACCATACTGTAATATTTGGATCAAGCTAGTTCTCAAGAAGATATATCTGTTGGTTAGTCATAATATGTTCCATAGGAGACATCTTTGAATATCCTTAATTTCCTTATGAACAAAGAATTCATTCTTTGGCCTATGGCGCTGCTGGCACAAATAACATGAGAACATGTGCTCTAACATGAGAATATGTTCACAAGAGACTTAGTAATTCGGTATCCTGTTAAAACAAGGACAAAAAGGTGCATGCGAGCACAATAAAAACCAAAAATCCTACTCTACCTGTGCAAAATATAAAGTAAATATGCTCTAATTTTGGACTCATCAACTTCCCAAGCTAGACTCTTGCCCATCCCCGAGGAATATGGTGGCTTATGAATAGACATCACATGACTTAGAGGCTTCCACTTGAGTAACCTTTTTCAATCTTGTACTTTTTATTATCTTGGAATTCTTTGATAGCAAAGCCTTTTTCTTTTTGTTCAACAATAGGATTAGATCATGTTAATAGTCTTTATGGCTCTTGTCGATTCAAACTCATGACTATAACATGCTATCAAGATTTCCTTATCATAATTTATCAATACTTTGTTGGTGTGGAAGACCCTAAAATCATAACAGTGGTATAAGTATCATCGCACTCAACCTAATTCATACATCTAATACAATAATCATGGATCAAAAATTACTTCAAATATCATAAAGTCTCGAAACTCAATGGATATAATTCTTTACTTGAACCAAAGGAGGTTGAAGATGATGCAACTAATGCAAATTATGGAATTAAGAACCTAACATGCATGCAAGAAGGTAAACATGCTAAAATTGGAAGATAGATTATAAGGTGTTATAGATCTTCCCAAGCTTGGAATCAAGCCGGTGGGATCAAATAATCCCTCACGGTTATTAGATACCATAATGTTCTTCAATTTGGAGAAGAACATTACAAAGGCTTGCACGAAACGTCTTATTTGTTGCTTCGAGGATCATGATGCAAACTCTATGCTACTCGCTAATTGTTTCCAACTGAGCCACCAATGCCTTGTACATCTCTATCATTTGCTTTTGTGCTTCGATGATCAGAGCTGATGTCGAGGTTGGCTTCTAATCCATTGATTATCTTCTAATCACCTGATCCAGATAACGATGCAACAATTCGATTTGCTTAGAAGACCCTAGAGATTTTACCTCAATTGTCTTGATACGATGATCAAGCTTGTCTAGGGAGGTTTGAATCTCCTCTCCCTGCTGCTTCAGTTTCTCTAGGTAAGAATCTCCTTCCTCCCTTGTGTTGAGTTGAACTTCATCAAAATCACCTTGTTGACCCACCATCAGATTAAACACTTTATGTCAATCCTTCACGATCTCCATTAGCTTGAACTTGTCTTCAGCTCCTAGCTGATTGCACCAGGCTTCTTGTTCCTTCTTTTCCTTGGCATCTCCCACCTTGACATCTTCTATAACCTTTGAAGAAGATCCTTGGTAACCTTCTTTGGCTTGAATGATGTTCCATGGACGAGACATGGCTACAGGATCTCAGGGAAAAAGGAGTGACGCGAGGGAGATATCTTTTGAGAAGAGAGGCCTTCTAGGAGGCCTATGAATGGTTAAAAACAGGAAAAACTCATACTAGAAGTATAAGGGCCGCCCAAGAACAGAATCCCGACAATTTAGGAACGAATCAAAAAAATGAAGAATTTAAGGCGGTAACGACCAGCAGTACTGGTGGCGCCCGTACGACGCGCCCGTACCCGATAGTCTTCCAAAAAACCCAACGACCGAAGTCGGTATGAAACTTACCAAAATATTGGTGCGGGCGGGATCTACCCGTACAATCCACCCATACTAGCAGTTACCGACCCTTCCAACATCGATAAAAAGCTTTTTTTAATCAACAAGAAGCAATCAAAATAAATGAAAACCAAACGGAGGCACAGTGCTTTTAACGACCTGGCGTATGTGGGGGTAACCATACAACCCGGTCGTACCACCTGTGGAGAAAATAACAATAAACGGGGCGAGGTTACTGAGGGTTTAACGATCAGTGGTACGGGCTGGTGCGGTCGTACCGCCCGCTCGTACCAGTCTCATGAAACTGGCAGTAACATCAAAAAACACAAGGAATTCAAAAAAGCAAACGAAAAATGGCAAAACAACAATTAGAACACCAAAAAATAGTGTTTTGAATACCTTAATCATCTGGTACTAATGATTTCACTTTGACACCTTCTCTCCCTTTAAATTTTCTATTAACTTCTTCTTCTTTCCTTTGAACAAGGTTGGTAGGAAGAAATTTCTAAAACCATTGCAAAGAGAAACTAAAAAATTTCTCTTAAGATGCATATTCCCTGATGGTATACAAATAGATGACACCTTTTCCGGGGATTTGATCCCTTCCATATCCATTGGTGTGTCAGCCTGTTCTTCTCTTCTTTGGAGGATCTGCAAGTCAAATTCTTGCAAAAGCAAAGTCCAACAGATCGTTCTTGGCTTAATGTCAGTTCTGTCAAGGATTTTTTTCAGGACAATATGATTAGTATGCACTCTTACTTTTGAATCAATTATGTAAGATCTAAACTTATCACAGGAGAAAACAACAGCAAAAAGTTCCTTTTACGACATAGGATAATTCGTTTGGGCGCCATTCAAGGTGCGACTAACATGATGAATGATATTGAGTTCATCACCATCATACTAGCAAAGAACGGCTCCCACTTCTTCATGACTAGCCTCACAAAACAAATCAAAAGGTTTCTTCCAATTAGGTGGTTTGATGACATGAGCATCAAGAAGAGCTCGCTTTAATATGGTGAAAGCAGTAACACAGTTTTCATCAAAATTAAACGTGACACCCTTTTGTAAAAGGTTAGTTAATGGTCTAACAATCTTAGAGAAGTTCTTAATAAACCTTCTATATAATCCAGCATGACCCAAGAAACTCCTTATACCTTTTACATCATGAGGAGGTAGAAGCCTTTCTATTGCTTCTATCTTTGCCTTATCGACTTCTAGGCCCTTGCCTGAAATTTTATGACCAAGTACAATACCTTTTTGAACCATGAAGTGACACTTCTCCCAATTCAATACGAAGTTAGTATCTTTGCATCTCTGTAAAACTTTATAAAGATTATGGAGATAATGATTAAATAAAGTTCCATAGACTGAGAAATTGTCCATGAATACTTCCATAATATTTTCAACATAATCAGCAAATATGGCAGTCATACACCTTTCAAAGTTGGCTGGAGCATTACAAAGATCAAGAGGCTTAAAATGATAAGCATATAAACCAAAAGGACAAGTGAAAGTTGTCTTTAGTTGGTCATCAGGATGGATAGCTATTTGAGATAAACAGGAAGAACCATCTAAGTAAGAAAAATGAGAGTGCATAGCAAGTCTCTCTAACGTTTGGTCTATAAATGGTAAAGGGTAATGATCCTTTCTAGTTTCCTTATTGAGTTTCCTATAATAAATACACATCCTATGACCAATGACAGTTTGAGTTGGGACCATCTCATTATGTTCATTCGAAACAACAGTGAACCCACCTTTCTTAGGAACACAATGCACATGACTTACCCAATCGCTTTCCTCCACATGAAAGATTATACCTACATCTAGTAAGTGTATTACCTCTTTTCTTAACTCTTATTTCATATGAGATTGAAGTCGTCTTTTAAAGTATGCTACCAGTTGAGCTCCTTCTTCCATAAATATTATATGGGTGGCTATCAAGGGACTAATCCCTTTCAAGTCATCCATCGAATATCCAAGAGCCTTTCAGTGCATTCTTAGGACCATTAAGTTCCCCTCCTCCTTTTCTACAATATTAGAGCTTACAATAATAGGATATTTATTAGTTCCATCAAGAAACCTATATTGTAATTCTTTGGGAAGGGCTTTGAGTGTAGGAGGTGGAAGTGCCTCACCCCCTTTACTCATGGGTATCTCATAAATTTGATTCATTTCGGGATCAACAGCAGGTGTTGAATTAAGATAATCATCAATTTCCATTTTATCTATATCTTCAGGAAGATTATCATTATCAACTATGCTTCTTGCTAAATTATTGTCGGGAGTTTTCAATTAATACAACAACAAGACTAGTGATGTTACCCTCTTCTTCTTGCCCATGCTCATACTCGTCAAACTCTTCAATCGTTGGCCTATGATGAAATTTGGAGAAATGGAAATTCATTTTATCTTCACCAAACTTGAGAGATACAATTTATTTCTTGCAATCAGTGTTTGCCTCTGTGGTGTTCAAAAAAATTCTTCTAAAAATATTTGGACAATAAACATTAGTAGGCATATCAACAATATGGCGTCTCGCCAACACGGACATCGGGGATGTTGGGCACCCCCTATTTGTTCGGTAGTTGGCACGAAGGCGTTCTAGCCTCAACGTCGATGAAGGAACCTGCTGGTACGAGCACACAACACACACAGAGCACACATAGTCATTTTTTACCTAGGTTCGGGTCGCCCTTTGGCTAACAACATTACATCCTCCTTTGGTGGATTATCTGGGGTGGATCGAAGTACAAGAAGATGATCTCTACGGTGCTGGGGAGCCGCTTTCTCCTAGCTTCTACACTCCCCAGGCTTCCTCTTTCTTCCTTCTCTCACTTTGTTATCTCTCCACCTCTCTCCCAACTCTCGAACCCTTTGATCTCTGAAACTCCCCACGAAAACTCTCTTTCAAACCCCCTCCCAACCTACGACCAAGTGCCTACTTTTATACTCCAAGGGGTCACCACAAGGTCTGGTGTGGAGCACCATCTGGGGTGTTCCCGGGCTCAATCGCGGTATGCCACTGTGGACAAAGGATGGCCAAGGGAGGTGTGCGGGCGCACTTATGACTGAGTGACAACTCAGGCTTCGAGTTGTCACTCATGTCGGTGGCGTGCTACAGCGTACTGCGGCACCATGATGATGTCTAGCGGCGCTAGCGCGTCACCAGTTTCCAAGGCCGGGCCTGGCACGTCTTGTTAGGCTCAGTTGACTTCGGTTCCTGGGCCGCGCCTGGCCTAGGAGAAGTGTTCCCATGGTTCTTCTGGGGCTCAGTCGAGGCTGCTTCCTGGCTTTGTCTTTTTCTCCTTGTCCACGCCCGACTGGTGGGTTGATGCTCATCTTGTAACGTTCGTATAATCCATAGGCACCTACATCATAGTTGACAGTTAGTCTCCAGACTCGTCATGCCAAGACCATACGTCCTTGTAGCACTCGGTGCTCGCATCCTTATGACGCCCTTGTTGGCCAGACCATGAATCCGCTGAGTCGCTGAATGGTGGGTCCTAGCCCACGCGCTATGGCACAATGCGAGGGACCCACGATCTCATTACGCTGACAGAAGCCTCCGGGCGAGGGCCGACAACTTGCAACGTTGGTCGTGATTTGACGAAGAGGTCGTTGCTGGGGTTCGCCCTTCAATAGCGCATGGGCCCAGTCCACATCGCAGGGAGTGTGACATGACTAGATGACATGCTTTCCCATCCCGCAGAGCTGACGTGCATGTGCCTGCGCACTCAAGTGGTTGCGGGATTGTCGGGCCATGCCTTGGTTTCCGTGGCAGCCCGCATTGACTACCTCCGCTTCGATACCTGCACGAAAGGAGTAACTGCAGGGGAAGCGAGGTAGTCTGCCTCCCACGTTGCATTGTGGCCGCATGCCGGTGGCGACCGTGACCCCTAAAGGGGAACGGTTGCAGGGAGAGAATCCGCTCCTCTACCATGACCTCGAGGAAGAGCAAGAAAGCCCAAGCGCACGCCCGCCGCCAGCAGGCTACCATGGATTGGTGCTCAACCATGGCTTTCCTCCCTCCCGGCCTAAGGGCCAGGGATATAAAGCTGTGGGGGACGTTCGTTGCATCATCGCAAAATGAACACGACGCCACACAACTGTTCCCCGCCAATCTGCCAGAAGAGGAGAAGGATCCGGAGTACCTTGTCCCCATTTTCACCGCATTCCTGCTAGCTGGCATTGTTCCGCCAATCTCACCCTTCCTTCACACCATCCTGCTGGCGTATGGCCTGCATCTAGCGCATCTACATCCTTTCGACGTCGTCTTGCTCGCTGTCTTCCAGTGGCTATGTGAATTCTTCATCGGCGTGCTGCCGTCACTCGAGCTCTTCCGCCACTACTTCTAACCCGAGCTGGTGCCTAAGCAGGTGATGTCTGGCTCGGTGATATTTAGGTGCCACGAGGAGTTCGACTACCCCTACATCAAGGTCCAGCGGTATGATTGGCCCCACTTCCGCAAGGGCTGGTGCTACGCCTAGGTGACTAAGGCTGAGGACATCCTGCAACCTCCGGCTACCCGACCGCAGCCCCAGGATGACTGGAGCACCATGGGTAAGGATATGCAAGCGCTGATGCCAGCTATCCTTTGAATTCAAGAGCTAGCAGACGCCAGCCTTGACTCTGCCCATGTGATGTCGTCCAGGCTCCACAGTGTGGTCGCACACTCAGGTCACGAGCGTGCCCCGCGTGGGAATTCGCCGGAGAAGGACGATATGCGGCTGTGAATTGGCATTAGCTCCAACCTAAGCCTCGAAGACACCTGCTGTGGAGGTATGCGACGTACCCCCCACGGGTGTCTCCCTTGCACCTGAGCCACAATGTCGACGAAATCATGACGAGGATGTCCGTCTGCAACGAGTGGGGAATCGATTCCTGGTGGGAGAGCGCCATCCACCGTCACCAAACAGGAATCGGTGGGCCCTTCAGAGCTAGGGTGATGGAGCTGGCGGAAGCGGCGCAGGGGAAGCAGTTCGGGAGCAGGTGGGAGCGGTGCTAGAGGCAGCACTATCCCTACAATCACTATGCCCCCCGGGGGTGCTTACGTCGGTAGCATCCCTAGAGCGGGATTCAAATAGCAAGGGTCCCTTGGAGCCCAAGTTCCCGGTGATGAACCTGGACGACAAAGACGAGAAAGATACCATCCCTCTGGCCGCCCGCTGTCAGCGAGCGGCAACGCCTCCTCGACCGGCGGCAGCTACGCCCATGATGTGTGGTCCCTTTCCCCTTGCCGAGGGAAGGCATGCCCCTTCCTTGGTGGGTGGTCATACCCCAGGAGCTTCTCCCCCGGCAAGCTCCCTTCCCCGCTCGCCCCGCAACGAGCCTCCATGAGGAGACTCCATCAGCATGGTGGGAATGAGAACGCCTTTGTTTCTTCGCCCAGCGAGCTTTGGAATCAACCTTGGCTCCTCCGGGTATGTTAACCATCGATCTCAAATCCTGCACGGCTTCTCCATAAACACGTTAGTTACCTTACCTTCGTACCTCTGTAGTTCTAGCGGCAGGGTGGCCAAGAAGCGGTCTCGAGGGAGCGCCTCTGAATCCCCCCCCCCCCCCAAGTAGGAAGGTTCGAGCCACACCTACTCCTGGCACGACGCGATCTAGAGGGGGCCTTGGGGTTTGATGGCTTCGATTTTTGCCATCTTCCATTGGATTTAAACATTGTTTTTGGTCAAGAAATTGCCAAATAAACTCTCAACCTTGCCACTAATGACTAATAATTGCAAATATATGCAAATCCCTTCTTTGATTTATGTTGTGCAAGAAATCACTACTTTTAAGGCGAAATAAGGAGTCATAATGAAGGATTTTGAGGAAGTACACATGACCAAGTAATTGGAGAGGCGTTCCAGGGCGTCTGCAAGCTTAACGACCACTGGTATGGGCGCGGTCCGCCCGTACCGCCTACCAGTACCAGGTGGCGGTGGCTTCGTCTCGTCAAACCGTACAACTTTCATGAAGACGCCTATATATTTTGAGGCTCCAGCCGCCGGCCAGAGAGCCGCCATTCTCAGATTGCATCACAACATCCCCAAAGGGAATCCACACCATTGCTCATACATAGTTCATCCATTGTTCATCACTTCCACCATCCATCCCTCCACTAGCCATAGCCATCGTTTTGTACTTTTAGATCTTCTTGTGATTTGGCGACCATTGTAAGAATATTTGATTTCAATCTAAGTATTTGCATGATATTTTCTATCTCCAGTATATTTGTTATGAGTGAGTAGTCCTCAAGGGCTGCGGGTTGGAGAGAAACTTCGTAGCAATTATATGCATCTAGATCATGGGAGAGTTGTATTTTGTTTGGATTCATGATTTGTATCGTTTGTTTCTTCGTCTCTCGCCTCGATCTATGGACTTGTAGGTACCCAAGATCCCATAGATTGATAAAGGCTTGAGGTGAGATACTTGGCTAGCGGCGATCTCATAGAAAACTCAGTGACAGAAAGGGAAGTACGGTCTTTGCTTAGCGCCCCATTCGGCATCAACAACCACATCACCACTTAAAGCTTTAATCTATGTTTACACTTAATAATCGTTTGCAACCCGTGGCTTCGGTGTGCTCTCGGTTGGATTAAAAGTCTATTATTATGCCCGCTGCATCATGGGGGCTCTAGAGTATTAGGATGTATTTCCCACAAAAGATTATCTCAATACAAACACTATACATGACTATGCTTATTATTATCTTTCATCCCATTTGATGTGCAGCTGCAGGTGGATCTTCAACCCTGGCCTATCTCCATCCATTGATTCAAACCCATTATAAAGTAAACTACATTGGTCTGGTCAACTAAGGTAAAACGAACAAAAAAGTCCTGTAGACGTGTCCTTTCTTATTACCTTTTAGTTGTGCTTTCCAAGGTTCGATTAAACCTAGGTCTTCTAGGAAAAAAGCTATTATACTACAACCGTGAATCCGGATCGAAGGTATCACCCCTTTTTTTGGCGATGTTGTCGGGGAGGCAATTTCACTATCCTGGTGAGGTCATTAGAGACCTTTTTTAGTTTTATTATTAGTTGTAGTTAAATTTTTGTCATTAGTTTACTTTCTTGTTATCTATTTGAAAACCCAAAGAAATTTAGTTACATGTTATTTGTTTTTCATTACTTAAAAATTACCAAAAATATAAGAGCCATTGCTCAAAAGAGATTAGGGGAGTATGCTACTCCCACTGATGATTTTATTCGTGCACCCATCACTCACCCCGCAGTTCATACGGAAACTTATGAGGATAACCCTAACCTTTTAAGTTGATTCAACAAAACCAATTTGGGGGTTCATCTTCTAAGGATTTAGGATTGCACTTAAATACTTTTACTGAGATTTGTGACATGATGCATATTAAAGACGTAGATCCAAATGCTATTAAGCTAAGATTATTCCCTTTCTCTCTTAGAGGAAAGGCTAAGGATTGGTTGCTAGCTCTACCAAAGGGTACTATTAAATCTTGGGAGGAATGCACTTATTTGTTTATGACTAATTTTTTCCCCCTGCTAAGACTATGCAGCTAAGATCCAACATTACAATTTTTAGAAAAGAAGACCGTGATCCACTAGCGCTTGTGTGGGAAAGGATGAAAGAAGCCGCAATGAACTATCCTAATCATGGGATGGAAGAATGGCTTATATTACATTTATTTTATAATGGTCTTAACCCAATGTCTAATTCTATGCTAGATACTACAGCAGGAGGAACGATCATGGTAAAACATGTAAGTCTTGCAAAGAAGTTACTTGATGATATGCAAAATAACCATGCCCAATGGCATGTAGAAATAACCTCGAAGAGAGTAAGTTCAATTACCGAGGTAAAAATGGAGGAGCATACATCTAAGGTAGATGAGTTTCTTAGCTTAGTAAAGGATAAGGAAGATATCCAAGTTAATGCTATCACTACTTATGTCAATGATGTTAATTTTATAGCTCGCACTACTTTTAATCTTGCATGGAAAAATAATTATGCTTCTAATGTTCAAAAATATCATGCTAATCCTGCAGGAGCTCCTTATAATAATTATGATAATACTAATGGAGCAAATCATGGCAATCTCCCGTTTGAACAAACTGTTAGAACATTTATGAAAGCTCAAACCGAACAAAACAATATGCTTATCAATATTATGGAGAACCATGAAAGTAGTTTAGGAAGATTATCTAATCAAGCCGTTGCAATTAGAAATGATGTGCAGGCTCTACAGGAAAGAACAAAGACCGTGGAGGCTCATATGGGTAAAGTAGCCGAGATCCAAGCTCTCATACTAGCAAAGTTCGCCAGCAAACCCGAGCCAAATCCGATAGAGGACCTCAAAATGATGAGGGTGATAACAGACAATGAAAATGCTGAAGATCTAGATTATAGCAACGTGCCAACACCAGAATATACTGTGCAAGATCTATTGAAGATGATCACCGTTAAGAATCCAGGTATAGAACAAGGTAACGATGCCATGTACCAACAATTTATACAACAAGTAGCATCTAAGGTTCGTGATTTAGAGATGGAGTATAAAAGACTAGCTAATAATCTTCCAGCTAAGCTAGATGATATATTTGAGCCCTCTATTAAAATTAAGTTGGGAGTTAATGAGATATCCACACTTTGTGATCTTGGTGCAAGTGTCTCAACAATTTCCAAAAGCCTATTCGATAAATCAAACTTGGGGCCATTTGTTACAACTGAATTAAGACTCCATCTAGCTGATTCGACTTATAAACAAGCTATTGGGATCAAACAAAATATAGTTGTTGAAATTAAAGGAATTCTCGCCCTTATTGATCTAGTTATTGTGGACATGCCTGAAGATCCCATAGCACCTATAATTCTAGGTAGGCCATTTATAAGAACTATTAAAGATTTAATTAATTTACATGAAGGGAATGTAAATATAGTGCTACCATCTAGAGATCCGTTTGTAGTCCACTTCCCTAGGAAAAAGAAGGCCAGGCCTAATGATGATGATGGTGTGATTACTTTAAAAACAAACTATTTTGGAGTGAGCATTCCACTCCCCAAACCTAAGTTATTGCCATCAAGGTCAAGCTAATTGACCTTAACTAGAAGTGCTTCATGGGAGGCAACTCATGTGAAATAAATTTTCTCTAAGTTTTTATTATTATGTTTTATTTTCATGTTAGTTTTGTTTTTTGTTTTTAATAAAGAGTGTTCAAGAAGACCTATGGAAAGAGGAGAAGCAATAAGGTAATCGTCTATATTTTATTTTACTAACACATGGCCTAAGAAGTATTGCTGGATCACTGCTTAGTGTTTTTGCTGCTATCTAACCTTTTGATAACATGTGCTAAGGTGCATGGAGCTACTTATCAAATTCTTGAGTTTTTGTAGCTCACAGTGTCGATAACGACCACTGGTATGGCCGGAGTGGCCCGTACCGTGTGCCCGTACCACCTCAAGGCAAAGGGGGTAGAAATTTTGATGATTACTGAAGGAATCAGTGGCGATAACGACCAATGGTACGGCCGGACGCGCCCGTACTGCGCGCCCGTACCGTACCCCCGAGCAAAACATCAGATTTCAAGCAAAGTCACCATAGCGATAATGACCAGCAGTACGGGCGCGCGCGACTGTACTCCGCACATGTACCGAGTGCACCGCCTGGGAGTAGTCGTCACCCCCAAGGTAAGCCACCCGGTACGGGCGGGCTCCGGCCATACCGCTCGCCCGTACCGAGTACGCGGACGCCATAATCTACCTGAGGAGGTAACCTAAAAATTCCAATTCATCTATTTTCTCTTTCTTCTTCCTCCAAACTTCAAACTACCTCCATTGTATCTTCAAATTTACTCGATCTTTCTTCGATTCTTCGCACTCACTCGATCTGAGGTATGATTCTCCTCCGATCTCCAACTTATTTGTGCAAAAGCTTGGCTTAGTCATTCATCATTGTCAATCTAGACATGGGTCTTGTTCTCAATTCAATCTTGGTACTAAGTATGCTCAGCATTGTTTTTAGAGGAGTTCCTTTTGTAGTTAGTGTAGAGAATCAATTATGCTATGTTTCTATTGGACCAAAACAATTTAGCAATTTTATTTACTTTGTCTTGTTTTTATTTATTAGATGAACACGGGGAGTCGTACACGTGAGATGGCTGCGGAGTCCTCCGCGCCACCCGTTGATACGTTAACCCCCGAGTCACTTGGCATCGAGTTCACCGAGGAGTTCCATCTTACCCATTTCGATCGTCTCAAGATTCGAGATATCAAGTCCACCAAGTGGGCGTGTCCTTATATCCTAAACCAACTTGGCATTCGTGCTGATTTCGATTTACTTTGCAACAACGTTGGTTTGTACAATTTTGCTTTCAGGATGTTGCAACGTACCGCCGCTTGACACTTGAGTTCTTCAGCACCTTGACACACACGGTGGATCCTTATGGTTGTTCCGAGGAACAAAGGCCTTATGAGCTATGAGTATACTTTGACACTCAGCCAATAGGCTCAATGCTTTGGGTTTACCAACAACAACACTGATGTACGCACAACTACCTTTATTTTAGATCCTTCCCCTTCACAATACTTTAACTTGATGAGAATTCATGGACACACACCCAAGGGGAACCAAATTGATCATCTTGCCATTCGATATTTGTTCTATGTTATTGCTAACACATTGGAGGCATGTGGTGAGTTTACTAGAGTTAATGAGGAGGACATGTTGATCCTCACAAAAGCTGCACTTATCAATTGTAACTCAACACCAAATTTGGGTGCTTTACTTGTGTTTTATCTTAAGCATCAAGCTCTTCAATCTTGAGGACCCATCTGGGGAGGAGGAGTTGTGACCGTTCTTGCACGCGCACTTCAAATCAACCTAGGTAACATCCAACCATTGACTAGAGGTAACCGTCTTGGTCCATCTACTCTAAGAGCATGTGGTATGATTTCTAAAAATCATGGTAGATATTTCTTCAATATACTTGGAGCGGATCACTTGATTCATGCTCCTTTGCCTAATGGTTTATTCTCTATCGAGGATGGACATTTGCATTATGACGTGCAGGTCGAAGCTAGTCTACCCTAACAAGAAATACTCGTGGGAGGAGGAGAAGATGAAGAAGTAAAACAAGAAGGACTTGAACCTTATGTACAGCCACCAAACTACTACACCACCTATGAAGATATCTATGCACTCGAAGGAAATATTCAAACCATGAACAACCTCTCCATCAACCTTCGAGATGCCGCTGCAAGCCTCGCCACCCAGTTCCATGATTGGAGCAGCCAATGGAACGTGGGAGATTATCCACCACCACCACAATGAACAACAAAAGGGCTTGCAAAGCCTGAGCTTGGGGGTGTGTTCCCCTAGCAAATTTATTTGTGTAATAACGAGGTTATACTCCAGCTCCTTGCAAGCTTTGAAACACTCGTGTTAGCCTGTTCCAACACTTTGCTTTTCAAATTTGCTTTTATTTTAGTTTATTTGTTTTCTTTAGCCCTTGCTTGGTCGCAAGTTCTTTTCTATTCTTTAATCCCTATCCTCAAAAATACAAAAAGATTTTTCCATTTATCCTTTTTTCGTAAACATGGATTCATACTTTGCCTCTTTGATTTAATATCATTTCGAGAGTAATCGTGTTTGAGTTTTGAAGGAACACATCCCTATAAGGAAGAGGATTAGGAAGTTACTTATGAGAGCTATGTCCTATGTCTCCCACTTATGAAGTTTGAATTGTTTATCTTAGTTGGTTGATTTGCTAAGATGCATGCTAGTGGGAAGTAATTTAATATGGTTAGAGTAAAGCTTTTTATTAGTATGATGATTAGTTGTTGAAGCTCTTGCTCTAGTTCTTCTAGTTAACTGAGTCATGCCTTGAAAATAATAATGCCAAACAAGTAGAACAAGAAAAAGTCTGAAATTTATGACTTGTTTGATGAATGATTGTCTTGAGATTATAGCCTTGATTATACTTAACCCCATAGATATTTTGACAGTCTTGACAACACTCATGAGAGGAATTGTTTGATTGAAATAAAGTCTAGTGGTAATTGTGATGCATGCCAAAGCTAACCATGTGGACCAAACCGTGGTTCTAGCTCAAAAAAAGAGAAAACGATGCGAGACAACTTTGTTCTATGTCTCTAACACACACCTTTGGGATGCCAACAACTCCACTAGCTTTTGAACAATCTATGGTATAACCCCAGATTTCAGCTATGAGTTGATGACATGATTGGCATCCGTGTCAATGTATGGGCAAAAGTATTGGTACTCTCAAAGGTTGTGCAAATACTAGCAAAAATAAACAAACAACGATCCTTGAAAAATGTGATGAAAAAGAAAGAAAGAAAAAAGATATCTATGAGGATCCACATAATAAGTCCTTGGCATGGTCTCATTACTACTTTACGAATTTTTCTTGAAAGACAATAATTGGATTAGAAGTGTGTTAGATTGACTTGATCTATTGATGTGGGTGTAAATAAGACACTTCATTGTTATACTACTTGGGACATGAAACTCTCTTACTCAATTATGCTATTTAAACATCTTAGTGTTCCTTGGCAAGCTGGGAGTTAATTAGAGGAATTGGATTGATTGCTACACTTCTAGTTATTTATACTTATATTAAACTTTACTTTGATTATCTTGACTTACCGAAGCTTGTATAGTATTCTTGTCATCTCTCTAACTTTGATAAGTTTTGCAAATGAATGAAGTGTTGAGCACATACGACTACCTACTGTAAGTGAACTCTTATCCTCATTGTTTCAAGTTTAAACACTGAATTCCTTATAGTTCTTTTGGTTCTTCTTGCTCGAGGACGATCAAGGTTTGAGCTTTGGGGAAGTTGATGGCTCTGATTTTTGCCATCTTCCACTGCGTTTAAACGTTGTTTTTGTTCAAGAAATTTCCAAATAAACTCTCAACCTTGCCACTAATGACTAATAATTGCAAAGATATGCAAATTCCTTCTTTGATTTATGTTGTGCAGGAAATCACTACTTTTAAGGCGAAATAAGGAGTCATAATGAAGGATTTTGAGGAAGTACACACGACCAAGTAATTGGATAGGCGTTCCAGGGTGCCTACAAGCTTAACGACCACTGGTACGGGCGCGGTCCGCCCGTACCGCCCGCCCATACTAGGTGGCGGTGGCTTCATCTCGTCAAACCCTACTACTTTCGTGAAGACGCCTATATATTTTGAGGCTACAGCCGCCGGCCAGAGAGCCGCCATTCTCAGATTGCATCACAACACCCCCAAAGGAGATCCACACCATTGTTCATCCATAGTTCATCCATTGTTCATCACTTCCACCATCCATCCCTCCACTAGCCATAGCCATTGCTTTGTACTTCTAGATCTCCTTGTGATTTGGCGACCATTGTAAGAATATTTGATTTCTATCTAAGTATATGCATGATGCTTTGTATCTCCGATCTATTTGTTATGAGTGAGTAGTCCTCACGGGCTGCGGGTTGGAGAGAAACGTCGTAGCAATTATGTGCATCTAGATCATGGGAGAATTGTATTTTGTTTGGATTCATGATTTGTATCTTTTCTTTCTTCATCTCTTGCCTCGATCTTTGGACTTGTAGGTACCCAAGATCCCATAGATTGGTAAAGTCTTGAGGTGAGATACTTGGCTAGCGGCGATCTCATAGGAAACTCAGTGGCAGAAAGCGAAGTACGGTCTTCGCTTAGCGCCCCATTCAGGATCAACAACAACGTCACCACTTAAAGCTTTAATCTGTGTTTACACTTAATAATCGTTTGAAACCCGTGGCTTCGGTGTGCTCTCAGTTGGATTAAAAGTCTATTCCTATGTCCACTGCATCACGGGGGCTCTATAATATTAGGATGTGTTGCCCACAAAATATTATCTCAATACAAACACTAGACATGACTATGCTTATTATTATGTTTCATCCCATTAGATGTGCAACTGTTGGTGGATCTTCAACCCTGGCCTATCTCCATCCATTGATTCAAATCCATTATAAAGTAAACTAGATTGGTCTTGTCAACTAAGGTAAAACGAACAAAAAAGTCTTGTAGTTATGTCCTTTCTTATTACCTTTTAGTAGTGCGTTCCAAGGTTCGATTAAACCTAGGTATTCTAGGGAAAAAGGTATTATACTACATCCATGAATCAAGATCGAAGGTAACAAGGCTCCTTCTCTGTTGTGCTCCCCAAATCCTCGGGGCGAGTTTCCACATTCATCATTTTTTTGCATCGTTCAATTTCTTCTCAATCTTTCATCCTTCCCCTGCAGCCACAGAAGACAGGGTGATCGTGGAACCAGGCTCAGACTCCAACATGGAGGTTGACCCACCACAAAATCTTGTGGGAGGAGACGGCGCCACCCTGGAACTACAGCTTCCGTTGACGGGGGCGTCTCGTGCTACTCCCCCTGGTGTTAGGGTCGTGGGCGAAGGGGAGCCTATCGGCACCTCGCTCGACATGGTCTTGCACTGGAATGCACGCTACCTGGAAGGGTTGTGCGTGGATTCGAGCGTGTACAATGAGGCTCGCAACGTCCTTGGTCGCGTAGAAATGTAGCAACTTTCCTATGCCGAGGCGGCCCGCCAGACCACGGAACACCTTCATCGCCAAGAAGAATTTATTGCACAACAGAGGCAAGAGCTCGACGAGGCGCACGCGATATATTTTCGGCCCGCGGGAAGGGGCGTGTTGCCTCCTTCGGGGTAGATGACGTGCTAGCGGTCGAGGAGCATCTGCAATTTCAACTTGATGAGGAGCGCGCCTCCTACCAGTGGGAGCTGGCCCATCTAGAGGAGGAGCGCGCGGCCCGTGAAGACGACTTCAATGAGCAGCTTGGTCTCTCGGAGGAACGCGTCTGCGAGCAAGAGGACGCGATCCACGAGCACCTGTCCACCATTCACGATCTTCGAGCGGACGCCCGTCGCTACGCTACAGAGGTCGAGGCTACCTCTCAGGCAGTCGCTCAGCGAGAGCAAGAGCTCCAACGGCAACTCCATGATGCTCGTACGGAGCTTGCCGATGCCAAGAAGGCCTACTCCGACACTGACTTGCGTGCGTCCGAGGGCGCGGTGAGGACCAATCCTTTAGAGAAGGAACTCTCTAACGTCAGGGTCGCCTCCCTATGAATCTCACAGAAGCATGATGCAGAGCGCCGCGTCGACATCTCTGGTATTCGCAATGTGGCGTCCAAGGTGGAGGCACTCATGACCTCCTTGGGCATGGAGGCTGCCCCTGTTGATGGTGCCAGCGTCGCTCGCCTTACATACTTCTTCACCGATCTCGCAGGGAAGTTGGAATAGCTCCAACCGGTGGTTGAGCAAACAGTGTCAGGATGGGTTCGAATCAGTGTGTCATGTATATGCTTCAGTATAGACTTGGAAAACATAATGTATATTTCAAGCATATCTTTTCATTTATATATCTACATATAGTATGTTTACAACATTCAAAAAAATTGGTTCTCCATGCAGTCAAGGAAATTACTTTTGTTGTCGGATTGATGACAAGTATGCCATGAGGGGGTCCCCGGGGCATGTGGAAGAGAGGGGTGTGAGACGTACGGTGTTCCGGGATGGTGAGCACACAAGTTTACCCAGGTTCGAATCCGCCGGCTTTGGACGGATCCTACTTCTGCTAGGAATCTAGTAATACGGCAGAGCCGGAATATGGGTTACAAGGGTTTCGCCTGTGCGAGTTGAGATTGTAGACTATTGTGAGGGTGCCCTAAAGGCTCTCCCTAGGACGGCTTATATAGATATCCGGCCTAGGGTTTACATGAGAGATCTATCTGGCTACAATTAAGAGTCGGTTACATAGTACATCTTGAACTCTAAGTAACACTATGGGCCTATGTCGGTAAGTCGTCTGGGCCTTTCCATAGCCGGACTGGACTCCGTTTCTTCTCCCTGACTAGGCCGCCCGTGAAGAAAATCTCTAACCCGAAGTGGGCCGTCGTGGTCAGTAAGGAACTGTGAGGATACCTGGAAAGTATATCACAGCAGCCCCCGGAAGCCTCCAAGATCCAAAGTCGGAGTCATCATCATCTAGCTTGATCTTCGGGTTGCAAAATCTTGAAGGGTTCCTAAAACTTCAAAACAAAAGATATGATCCGGGTCTCAAAAAATAAGTCGGACCTATGAGTGTAACACCCTCGAATCGGCCCTATGCAAGTTTTAGCCCTTTCCGCCAAACCCGCATAGAAACGATTTAAGGACGCCCACCAGGCGCTTTCGTGCGGGTGGAAAACGAAGTAATACCATTACACAACAGTCCTCAATGGGACCCACAGAATAGATATATATACAGCACGACTCCAAGAGTCAAGAATACAGATATACACTACAAGATCCAAATCACCTTGAAAACGATACAGCGTCCGACTACGGACAAGATGCAAATGGGGCTAAGAGCCCTGAAGAATAACCAATGGCATCCATAACCCTGCCTAGGCCAAGCCGGAAGGGTAACCCTGCTAACGACGTCGATCTCAAACTTGCTAAAACAAAGAGGGGTTCCGACAAAGGGCAAAGGAAAAAGAGGAGCGTCAGTACTGAGGCCAGTACACGGCGAGGCTAGAATTCGGCGGCTCTCGCCTACATAGGTATAGTGGACTGAAGCGGCAGCGAAGCATGCACTAAACAACCTATAGAGACTCGATACAACTGTCGGCTATTAGAGAGGGGTAAGAAATACCTATCCGGGAACACCTGATACTAACACCAATCATACCCGTCCTTGTATTCCCCCTCGAGACCAAACGAGGAAGTCAAACCGAGGAACTCACACAGTTGGCAGTTTTATTCATTCCATTATGGTTGAAGCACTTACTAGTCAGGTATAGATAGCATGAGTCATCCTGATACCATAAGTAGTAGGCAGTTTTAGTTAACATTCCGTTGTAGTTGGAACATTTACTAGTCAGATATGATTGTCCTGAGGAATCCCAAAACCCTGTAGTTGTTGGCACTTTTATCACATTCCATTGGAGTTGCAATACTTACTAGGCAGGTATAGTACAACACAGATCACCACAGATCCACCAGTTGTTGGCATTTTATGATCCATCCCATTGTAGTGAAGCTGAATTACTAGTCACATATTAAGTCAAATTTATAGCACTACTTTAGTTATGCTTGTCTATGATCGAGATACTGTGCTCCAAGTCGTCCATAATCGTGGACACGGCTTTCGAAAAGATTTACCCTGCAGGGGTGCACAAATAGCAACACACACGATCAACCTCAGAAAAACCAAACCAAAACCCAACGAGGCCTTCACGACAAAGCAATCATAGGATTCGTAAAATATTTCAGGGGGCCACCCCACTAAGCTACCCGCAACGAAGTTGGCCGGCTCCGGAACGGATCCAGGGTTTGTGACGATGGCTATAAACGACTAGGAACCCGAAAGTGTGACTGGGCTTGTCGATACCGCGAAAACGTGGCACGATCCAAAACAGTATAGGTGATCCACGCACAATCTTAAATAAAGCAGTAAAACATGGCATAGGTACAGGATAGTAATAAAGCCCCAAACTAGTTTGTAGCCCCAAGAAATAGAAATGAATCAAGCTCTGGCTCAGGGGGGTCCATAAGGCCTCCCGGATGTGGATAGTGCGAACAGTCAAGGAACAGGTATCAAGTACTCGGGGTCCTACGGGACACAAGTGAGCGTGGAAGAACCAAATAACATCTATTGCCCACCGATGCCTCTACATTAGTTATATCTAGCAATTTAATAGTTGTATTTAACGTCATGATCATCTCCACCATTATCATGTGCCAACTTGCCGTCAACGGTGGAATGACATCGACGCGAAGCCACACATAAGCAAGCAACTACGACTCGCAAGGCCGACTATCTATCAAACACCAGGCAATAGGATGTGTCCATGGCAATATAGAGGCTGCAAGGAGTATAAATGGTACACGAAAACTAAAGCATCGCAACACGGATAGCAATAGATCAACGGGAGGAAATAAAGACTATAAAAGCAAAATAGGTAGAAAGGGGGAGATGCTCACCTGGGAAACACTGCCTAAGGTTCACATCTGGAGAACTTGTCGATACTCGCATCAACTCATCGGCCTAATCCGCGAAGAAGCAAACACTAGGAGAAACACCGGATGCAATATTTAATACTACGGCAAAAGATCCGGCATGATTATGATATGATGCAGATGCGGTGCAATTAGGCAATATTAAGCGGAACCGGGATCCCGACAATTAATTAAACGGTTCGAGTTGTTTAACTACCCCACAATTTAAATGTTGTATTAACAAGGCATAACATGGCATCGGTTCGATACACCAATTTAAATGGAGTCTGGAATAAGACAAAAGTATCGCGCATATAGTCTCCATATTTAATTTAGGTGAATCGACTATAATGCCCCCAAACCACAGACAAGTATGCATGCATGAACAGTCAAGGAACAGGTATCAAGTACTCGGGGTCCTACGGGACACAAGTGAGCGTGGAAGAACTCGGGTTCGACGGGTTCGACGGGGGGGAACGGTTCGACGGGATCGGTCTCGGACAACGGAAGGAGAGCTTGGCGTTCCGGGAAGAAGGACTTGGTTTGGTGTCGGGGGCGCATTGGATTCGCCCTGGTCGGTGTCGATCTTGTCATCGCGAAGATCTTGTCGGGTCCGCGTATCGGGTCGATCTTGGCGTTCGGGATGAAGAACTTGGCGTTCCGGTGGATCGGTCTTCGTGGTCGAAGAACTTGGTGCGCTAGGGTTCGGTCTTCGAACTCGGGGAGAAAAGCTCGATGTTCGCGTCGAAGGTCTTGGGTACAGGGGTCTTCAGATCGGCTTCGCCGCTTTCGGTTCAGACTTGCTACATATGGCAGGCTTTGAACTATCGATGGTACTCGACGCCATCTCAGGGACACTTGGACTTCGGAAGATCTTGGTGATGATCTTGGTGGCTTCGAGAGGCTTGCAGCAGTCTTCACTGGGGTCACAACACAAGTGCACGGTAGAAAGCAAACACCAAACGAAAGAAAAACACAGCGCGGGGAGACCATGTCTCGTCCAGGCATTAACCCGAACGCTTAGCAGGGGCACGGCCAAAAGGCAAAAAGCTGGCTCGGTGGTGGTTCTCTGGTGACAGTGGTGCGACTCCAGGCAGAGGAGGGCGCACGCACGGCGGCCATGGCAGGGGCGCGGGCGAGCACGGCCGCGGGCGCCGGAGACGGAGGAGCCAGGACAAGCTCGCGAGGGGTCAAGGACGCGGAGGCGGCTGCTGGCGAGGCGATGGTCGGAGCACCTGTGCGGGGCATGGGCATGAGCCACAGAGAGGGTGCAGAGGTGGCCTGTCGGCGACCTTGCTGGGCGGAGAACCGCGGCCTGCAGCGAGGAGGCGGGGCTCCTAGCGGCTCTGGGGCTTGAGGACGGGCGCAGTGGGTGCCAAGGAAGGCGAGGGGGCGCGCGGCGACGCTGCGTTGGGCAGAGGCGTGGTCGGCCGGATGCGGGCACGGAGCGAATGGAGGCGAGGCAGAGAGGAAGCAGACCGGTGGGGAGGAGCACGCGGTGACGCGCGGGCACGACCGGCGGCTGGTGGAGGAAGCATCTGGCGAGGAGGCGCGGGTCGCGAGGAAGGAGGACGACATGAGGAGGGAGCGGGGCGCTGGCGGTGGAGAGGTGCGTCCGGGACCGTGGCTTGGCGGCGGCGAGGTTCACGGCCAGGCAGAGACGGGGCTGGGGCGGCTCTGCTCAAGGGAAGGGATCCCGCGGGGGAGACGGTTTGGGCGGGGTCTTGACGTCGGGAGGTGGTGCGAGGCCAGGGGTGGTTGTCGGCGTCGGGTGGGGTGCGAGGCCAAAAGAGCGGGTGGCGTGCTGCGCGTGTGTGCGTGCCAGGGTGGGGCGTGGTGGGGCCAGCTGCATGCGGCGGGGTGGGGATAGGTGAGGAGTGGGTGGACAAGTGCGGGCACTGGGTGTGTGGCTCTGCTTACTGCGTCGCACGCGCGTGTGTGCTGCGGCGGCGGCAGGGGGTATTGGAGAGGGGATCTAGGGTAGGTGGGGATTAGGGTTTGGGGCGGCCTGGCTAGCTGGGCCTCGGGCCTGGCCGGCCGTGTGGCCCCTAAAAAAACTTAAACTTTATTTTATTTTTAAAATAGACTTTTGTAATTTGTTTTTAGGCAAATAAAATATCCAGGAAGACCTGGTTTTATAATTTGAAATAAAACGAGGCTAATTAGAAAACGAAATAGGGATTTTGCAAAGATACTTTTATGATCAAACATGCATGAGGATGTCATGATGATGCACAAAGCACATACTCCAAGCGATTTTCTAGTAGTGGTTTTAGCGGGATGCCACACTGAGTACGTTTATTCGTGTTTCTAGCTCGAAATTCAAACTAAGCCGAAACTTGGTCTCTGACGTAATTTAACAACAGTCATGGTCAAGTCACGTCACTGACAGACATTTCCTGTCAGCACGACTGTTGGTGGGTTCGCCTTTCGCGGAACCGAGGCGACGTTTCAATGCGTGCATGGAGATCGAGGCAACATAATCATCGCGTGGGGGTTTCCCAGTCCCTTCCAAGACGCGTGGCATGTTTACTATAGCGTTCACACGAATCTTGACGTGCCTTATGGATATAAGTGGTGTCGATTCCTTCCCCCATCTTCTTCACCACTTCTCAGCGACGTTTCCTTCTCCTCTACGCCTCCCACGAACCTAGCGCTCCACTGCCTCCAGCAAAAACACCTCCAGCGCCGCCCATCTAAGGTCACCGGTGCACCGGAAAGAATGGCTTCCTCATCATCCTCCGGATTGGCAGCGACGGCAGCGGCGGTGGCGTCAGAGAAAGAGAGCTACCGTGGAGTTTGGATCCCATGCTTCCTCGATGATCCCGAACTCCGTGTCGTTGAAGACAAAGGGCTCCTCCGCGCCGGTGACTGGCGGAGCGGCTTCGGCGAAACCGTCCCCAACCCCCACGATGATGAGCGAGTGCACTTCGGCACTCACCTTGACAGAGGTCTGAGTTTTCCTCCCTCAGATTTCTTTTCTGAGGTTATAGATCATTATGGAGTTCATCTCCACCATCTCCCCCCGAACTCCATCTTAGATATGAGTGTGTGTGCCTCTTTGTGCGAGGGGTATCTCTGCATTAGGCCGAGCCTTACTCTCTTCCGGTACTACTTTCATGTCCGGAGAAATTCCATAACTGCCAGTAATCCTTATATTACCGGTACCATTAGTTTTTCGGTTAGGGGAGAGCGCGTATATCCCCGGATCATGGCAAGTGAGTCGGTCAAACAATGGCCATACACTTTTTTCTATCACAAGGATATCCCCGCTCCCGGCAAAGATCATGCTTTGCTAGCTTTCATCGACGGAGCTGCCACGCCCCAAGAGTCCTAGGACGAGGTCGCTCTGGCTCTCAGTGACGATCTGCTTCTCGCCAAGAGGCGGATCGAATATCTGATGAAGCACACGGGCCTGAAAGGGTCCGACTTGGTTCAATGCTCGGTGGCACGCCGGATCCAACCCCTTCAACATCATGGAGATCGACTGATGCATTCCATCACATCGTCAAAGAAGGATTCCCTCTGCATCAGCTCCAAGACCTTAAAGCCAAAAGATTATGTATGCCAAATCAAATGGCTGATAAGGGAGCGGATTGAGAGGAAAATTCCGGAGCTGTCCCTGGACATGCATACAACGGAAAATCCTGTCATGCCGGTAAACTTTAGCAGTAACTCTTTTTATGTGCACATCTTTAGGTTATCTTTGCAATACAGAGATACTTTTCCTTTTCAGCTTGTTGACCTCCCCGAGTCGGAGTTCGCTCCTATCGAGGGATATCCTCCTGAGTTTTCTCAGGACGAGGGTGAATTGGACTCAATATTAGATGTCGTTCCTCGGAAACGCAAGGCTCCGACATTGGCCATCGGCACCAAAGAAATGCCCGTCGTGAAGAGGCAATCTTTCCTCACAAGGTCTTTATATTTTGCTTGTAATTGCTTCGGAGATGTAATGTTCTTTGTTCTATTATCTTCTCAGAGCTAAATAGCTCATTGAGGGCAAGGGGAAGGAAGCTGCCTCGAAACCCCTGCGCCAGTCGAAGCTCAAGCTGGCTTCTCCTGCCGTGGCTCTTCCGACTCCTACCCCTCAGCCTTCTACAGCGTCGGAGATTACTCCATTTCCGACTGTTGTAGAAGATTAGGCTCAACCATCAGAGCCAGCGATCCTTGAATCGAAAACTGATGTCACCATGAGTGACTCAGGTGTTGATAAGGGTGAACCCTCTTCGGGTAATGATCCCTCGACAGAGACCTTTGCCAAGAATCTCCTGGACAATCCGGGACTTGCCAAAATTGGCTTATCTCAGAAGTCTGGGGAGGAGATTCAATGGCTAGACTAGGAATGCTTGGAGAAGCGAACTCTCTCTGCCAAAGAAGAAGCACAAGAAGCAGAGGATATCAAACACTCTGATCTTCTTGAACAAGTTCGTCTTCACGATGAGAAGCTGAGGTCCAGTGAGCTTCCTACTGCGCCGGTGATCCCCCTGACTTTCACCGAAAAGGTTGCCACCAAAGTGAATACGAGTTTAGACAAACTCATTCACGAACAATATGTAAGTCGGAATTCCAAATCCCATTTTCCTTATTTCATATCATATCCTCTAGCCCCCAAGCATGAAGCTGGAAAATCAAATCCGGTTCTATGCTTCCTTAGGATGCCAAACAATGAACTAGTGTAGCCCCCAAGCCTCGTGCTAATATTAGAAATATTAGCCTGAGTCTTTAGTAGACTTTTGACTCTGGGTATTCTGACTTACAAAAAGTATATTCCTATAACCAGGATTTGTTGAAGCATTTTTGCAACAAGCAGAAAGAGATCAGAGCTCTCCGGCTTGAAAATGCACAACTAAAGGTTACCAAGGATGAGGCCGAAGGTGAACATTCCAAAACTCAAGCCTTGTCTTTTATTTCATAGTCGAATTTTTTTTGAACTGTTGTTCTTTTGACTTACAGCACTGGTAAAACAGTCTTGCGCTATGATTGAAGAGGCCGAGAATCTTAAGACCTTGGTGGTGGAAAGCAAAGAACTTCGCCAAGAGCTAGATAAGCTTAAGGCAGATCATGAGAAGAGCATTGCTCAAATTCTCGAATCCACCTCCATGGCCACCGATGAGCGTGATCGCAAGATTGCGCTTCAAGATAAGAAATCTCGGATCTCAGCAATGAGCTATTCATAGAAAAGGACATTTCCGAGGCGCTCCAGGCTGAAGTCCAGAGTCTTCGTGAAGAGAAGGCCAAAGTCGACGATGTCATCTTTGGTACGTTTTCCCTTTTTCTGACTTATCTGTATCTTCCGACTCTTTTTAGAGTTTGGGTTTACTTGACTTACCTTTTGCATTATATGCACAGGTCCTCTGAACTTGATGGACTCAGCCTCTACCAAACCTCGCACCCACCGGCTTACCCAAGTCCGCGATTTGCTGCATGACTTCCGCCAATCCCTCGAAGATATTGGCGAAGTTCTCAAGGTTCCGCATATGCATAGCATGCCCGATTTTGAGGTGCAAGACAAGGCCAAGGATATGCCACAGCTTGTTCAGGACTGGAACATGTCTTACGCGCGAACCGCAGCGCAAAACGCTCTCACCATGGTTATGAGCCACCATGGAAACATGGAGATCTGGCAAGTAACTAGAGGGTACTGCAAGGTGGACGAAGACGGACAGGAGCAAGACATCAAGGCCATCATGGACTCCTGCGCCTGATATGGGTGCCACGTAGTTGACTTGACCATCTACGACACTCCCTTCTCCACCTGCGTGGACATGCCGCCTCCGCCTTCCGAAGAAACAGCTGAAGTTTCCGACGATGATCAAACCATATCGGATATGAACATCTCGGAACGTTATCAAGCCGAGGTAGATGTATCCAGCGAGCCGGCAGCTCCTACCTCTCCCCCTGCATCAGAAAGTATCAGAAGAACAATATATTATTCTAGAAACAATTTGGGTCTGTAAATAAGTAGTACAATACTTTTGCTAGTGCTAAGCTTTAATTTATCTATTCAGCACTTTTGGCTTTGATATTATGTGCCTGAAATGTTTGCATAAGCACTTGTATTTTTTGTCTGCACTTATCGTTTATCTGGCTTTCCGCCTCGTCCCTTTCGTGAGCCGGCCAACTTTCAGCACGGAAACTTTGCCGAGCAACGGAGCTCAATTGCTAAACCAGTTTAAACTCAGAAACAAAGCCGGCTTCCAGTACCAACAATTCACTACTCGGAAAATGCCCGCATCCAGCAATCAGACAAATAACCAAAGTATAGACTAGAAAATTTAGATTTATACCCAAAGGTATCAATTTTAGAATCGGAAATCTAAACCAGAACAAACATGAGCATAAAGTTCTTTCAAGTATTCTGGGATTTTCGACTGTGACATGATCATTCGGAAATATGATGGTGAAAACTTCTCAGAAAGATTTTGAGGGAACCAAGACTTTATTTCTCATTGAACATGTACACATATGTGATTACAAAGAAAAATAAACTAAGAACAAAAGGGACATAGCTGAGCAATATTCCATGGTCTATCTAACTCATCCGGATTTGTACTACCTCTAGCTCTCTTTCTCTTCTTAGTAGCAGGTCTTTCTTTGACTGGTCGTATATCAGTTAGGTAGTATGAACCATTGTGCAATACTCGACTAACTAAAAATGGACCTTCCCATATTGGGGAAAGTTTGTGCTTTCTTTGCTGCACAAGCCAGAGAACCAAATCGCCCTTATTAAAAGATTTGTTTCTGAATCTCTGGCTATGATACTTGCGTAACTTCTGCTGATAGGCTGTTGATCTCATCTTAGCAACGACGCGAACTTCTTCGACTAAGTCGAGATCATTTTGTCGAGAAATTTCGGCATCCTCTTCAATATACGCGGCCACTCTAGGAGAAGTGTGAATCAAATCACTAGGAAGAACTGCTTCTGCGCCATAGACCGAGAAGAAAGGTGTATATCCGGTTGACATGTTTGGAGTTGTTCGTAAACTCCATATTACAGAAGGTAATTCCTCTGCCCAAGCCCCCGCAGCACGTCGTAGTGGTTCTTTGAGTCTTGGTTTTAGGCCCTGTAAGATTAAACCATTTTCTCTTTCGACTTGTCCATTAGCTTGTGGATGTACGACTGACGCAATGTCAAGCCGGATATTTTGTTCATTGTAGAATTCGGCAAGCTCTTCCATAGAAAAGTTACTCCCGTTGTCCGTGATAATGCTATGCAGATAACCGTATCGGATTATAACATCCTCAACAAATCTTCTGGATGTTGCTCCATCACAACTAGTGACGGGTTTAGCCTCAATCCATTTGGTGAACTTATCCACCATCACTAAGAGGTGTGTAAATCCACTTGGAGCCCGTTTTAACGGTCCTACCATGTCAAGCCCCCAGACCACAAAAGGCCATGTTATAGGTATTGTTTGCAGCTGATCAGCCGGAACATGAGCTTGTTTGGCGTACTTTTGGCAGCCCTTGCACGTCTTGACTAGCCGTTCGGCATCTGCCTTGGCTATAAGCCAGAAAAAACTGTGTCGGAAAGCTTTTCCCACTAAAGATTTGGCTGCAGCGTGGTGTCCACACTCGCCTTCATGGATCTCTCGTAAGATTTCCACACCTTCTTCCGGAGATACACAGCGCTGAAAGACCCCAGATGTAGTCCGCTTATAGAGCTCAGCACTAATTATAGTATAAGCTTTTTCTCGTCGGACGATCTGCCAGCTCAGAACCTCGTCTTTGGGTAATTTTCCTTCTACCAAGAAATCAAGGTAGGGTTGAGTCCAGCTAGGAATCACAGCCAGAACTGCTACTAAAGGTGAGTCGGATTTGGTCGGATATTCCTCGTCTACTCCTTTTATAGAGGGAACTTTGAGGTGCTAAAAAAAGCGCCATTCGGGACCTTTTTCAGGGCAGAGCCTATTCGAGATAGTGCATCTGCTTCCTCATTTTCTGTTCGAGGGATGCATTGAACTTCAAACTCTTCAAATGATTTAGATAGTTCATCCATGACAGCTCTATATGCCGCCATGTGCTTGTTGCCTTACAGATATCCGACACTTGTTGTGCAACAAGATCCGAATCTCCATAACACATTAAATGTCAGATGCCGATGTCCTTAGCAATCCGGATTCCATGCAGTAGTGCTTCATATTCGGCAATGTTGTTTGTCGCCGTGAAGTGTATCTGCAATACATACAAAAGTTTATCTCCTTGGGGTGACTTGAGCACCACGCCAGCCCCCGAGCGCTTTAGACCCGTCAAAATGCAAGGTCCAATATTCTAACTCTGGCAAGGTCATATTCTTTGTCGTCTCTGTCCAATCAGCGACAAAGTCAGCGAGGATTTGGGATTTGATTGTTGTACGAGGTTTGTACTCAATGTCGAAAGCTGAGAGCTCTATGCCCCATTTGGCGACACGTCCTGTGGCGTCACTATTGTTGATTATATCTCTCATGGGAGCTGTGCTTACCATGGTAATTGGATGTTCTTAAAAATAATGCCGCAACTTACGAGATGCTAAGAACACACCGTAAGCCAGGTTTTTATAGTGCGAATATCGCTGTTTTGATTCAGTTAAGACCTCGCTGAGATAATAAGTCGGACAATGCACCAGGTGTTCCTGATTTTCCTCTGGTATCTCCACCACCATGATGATACTGATGACCTTATTTGTCGCAGTGAGATGGAGAAACATCGGTTCCTGTGGTTCCAGTGCTGCGAGGATGGGAGCAGATGAGAGTACTGCTTTCAGGTCTTGTAGTGCAGCTTCAGCTTTATCGGTCCAAATGAATTTCTTGGAATTTTTCAGGAGCTTGTATAGTGATGCGGCACTTTCACCGAGCCGGCTTACAAACCGACTAACTGTGGCAATGCAACCAGTTAGTCTTTGTACGTCCTTCAGGCGAGTAGGCCTGCAAATATTGAGTATAGCCTTGATCTTGTCTCGGTTTACCTCTATGCCTCTTTGAGACACAATAAAACCTAACAATTTTCCGGCTGGAATTCCAAAGAAGCATTTCTTCGGTTAAGCATTAAGTTGTATTTTCGTAGATTGGCAAATGTTTCCTCCAAGTCGGAAATCAGGGTTTCCTTATTTTTGGACATCACTTTAATATTATCCACATATGCATGTAAATTGCGTCCAATTTGATCGTGGAGGCAACGCTGCATTGTGCGTTGGTACGTAGCTCCTGCGTTCTTTAGCCCAAAGGGCATCGTAACAAAACAGAAGGTTCCGAAGGGAGTTACAAATAAAGTTTTGACTTTGTCAGATTCCTTCATCCAGATTTGGTGATAACCGGAATATGCATCGAGAAAACATAGGAGTTCCGAGCCTGCCATAGAATCGATAACTTGATCAATCCTAGGTAGAGCGAACGGATCTTTGGGACAAGCCTTGTTCAAGGCAGTATAATCAACACACATCCTTAAATCAGTGGTGTCCTTTTTTGGGACCATTACAGGATTGGCCGACCACTCAGTGTGGATGACCTCTTCTATGAATCTGGCTAACTCGAGTCATGCTAGTTCCTTAGCTATTGCCTTACGCTTTTCGTCGCCAAAACATCATAGGGACGGTTTGACGGGTTTAGCATTCGGGTGTACATTTAAAGAGTGCTCGGCAAGTTCCCTAGGTACTCCGCTCATGTCAGATGGCTGCCATGCGAAGATATCTTGATTTGCTTGGAGGAACTTGATGAGCGCGCTTTCCTATGCACTATATGGGCCTATGCCTATCTGGGTCACCTTGGAGGGGTCATCATCCTTCAACAGTGTCTTCTTTGTCTCTTCTGATGCCTTGAACTCCGGAATCGGCTTTGTCACCTCCTTCTTTGTTGTGGGTATCTCAGACGGATCTATGGTCTTCTTGATCTCCTGGTACTCCTAGGCGTGCAGCACGACTTCAGCAAAGGCGGCATTTCCATCCTCACACTCTCGCGCTTTTTTCGGGTCTCCCCTGATGGTGATCACACCATTGGGACCTGGAATATTCATCATATTGTAAATGTAACACGGACGAGCCATAAAAGCCCAGTAAGCCGGACGTCCGAATATAGCGTGGTACGCACTCTTGAACGGGACCACTTCGAAGGAAAGTGATTTCGTCCGGTAGTTCTTTGGAGTTCCAAAGGTAACATCCAAAGTGATTTCTCCCAGGGAATTTGCTTGTCTTCCTGGGACAACTCTGTGAAAGATCACAAAGCTGTAGTTCCGTTGGGTCTCCGAGATCTTCATCCGACGTAGCATTTCGACATACAGAATGTTGATGCTACTGCCGCCATCCATGAGAGTCTTGGAGAAACCATAGCCATCGATAAGTGGATTGACGACTAACGCGTACTTTTCTCGCCTGTGCAACTTAGGCGGATGATCAGCACGGTTAAAGGTGATTGCCACTTCTGACCAGTCCAGGAACTGAGGGACAGACGGAACTATTGCGTTGAGCTCATGTAGAACTGCTTTCTTGACCTTTGCTGGTTGAGATCTGAGGAAGGTGACGTAAGTGTCTTTCTTTGTCGGGAAATTCTTTTTCCCTTCCGGCTTGGGATTTGAAGCATCGGCTTCCTCCATGTCGGAATCATCCTTGGTCTCTTTATCCTTTTCGGGATTCTTCTTTCCCTTCTTCCGCTTAGCCCTGTAGCCAGCGGTATCGTCTTTCTTGATGTCGTCATTGAAACGACACTCGGCATTTGTGTGGCACGAGCCCCCATTGGCATCTAAGTGATGCACACACGGGTTATTCGGAATGTCGGCCTAGGAGTAGGTTTTGCCGGGTTGTTGGTCTCCTCTACCCTGGACCCTTGATGTCCCACGACCGCGTCCATGGCTCCCGCCGTGCCCTCCTCGTCCTCCAGGCCCAAAAGTAGCAGTGACCACTGCTATTTCCGCATTGGGCTTTTCTTCCGAGGTGTTCTTGCGCTTCTGAGCTTTTTGCTTTGGTTATTTTGCCGACTGTGGCACAGCTAGAGCGTTAAGTAATCCCTCTACATCATCATCAGCATCTGCATACTTGCTCGCAATTTCTATCATCTCTCCCAAATCAGTGACCTTGTCACACTTCAAGCGATGACGTAGTAAACAAATTGGAAGTCCTACAATGAAAGATTCAATCACAGTTTGGTCATTTACTCCTTCACAGGAGTTCTTAGTGTCGATCCATCGTCCGAGATAATCCCGGCAAGTTTCTTCAGCTTTCTGGGTGCAACGTTGTAGGACTCCTACCGTATAGGGCCTCCGATATGTGCCTTCGAAACTTCGAAAGAACGCACTTTGCATGTCATACCAGTTGTGGATGGTGTTCTCCAGAAGTTCATTGAGCCATGATCATGCCATCTTCCGCAACATAAGTGGGAGATATCGGGTCGCGACTAGGCTATTTCCGCCTTTGGCGATACAGCAAGCCTGGAAAAAATCCTGGAGCCAAGTATCTGGCCGAGCTATGCTATCGTAGGCTTAAATGTGTCTTGAGATAGCAAATCCTTTCGGGAATTTTGTGGCTCTTATACGTGGTCCGAAGCACTTTGGGCTCACATATATATCATAATTTTCGTAGCGTCACACCTCTATGTTGGAGTTAATCATGTGCCTTGCATCACTTGGGGATAAAGATCGTCCCGAATGACGGCTATGACTGTGGTGCCTTGGAGCCGGACTTCGGCTTCTTCCACCACCTCCTCCACCACGACGCCCTCCTTGGCCTCCTTGGGAACCGTTGTGATGGCTACTTGGTGGAGAGGGTGGAGCATCTGGGTTGTTTTCGGCTGACCGCCGGCCTCCGTCCGGAGCGTCGTTATTCCGGTTCCGGGGAGGATCTTCATTACGACGAGCCCCTTGCCGGCTTGACTCAGCATGGTGTCCGCCGTTCCTTCGTCCGTCAGCCAGACGGCTTGTGTGTCTAGGAGGTGGCATTCTTTGACGGTCCTCCTCCCGACGTTTCTCTTTGTCTTCTTCCCTGCGATCGTTCGACTATCGCCGGGGAGGATTCTTCGGGTTCAGTGCAGCGATTGCCTCTTGCTCCGCAGCTGGGGCAACGTTGCGCCAGTCACGTGCAGCTTTTTGGTTATGTCCTGAAGATCCAGTTCTTGAGTAGTTATCTTCCCGACAGTCGGAACGGTGATGCTGTTCCGGAACACGTTGGGGTCTTACGTCATTCCTGGCCGGCTCCATGCGGCATTGGTCAGATTGGGAGACCATTTTTCTACTTCCGGACAGGGTGACCTTCTGCTGCTCTAGACCATTGTTGAGTAGCTGAATGCCCAATCGAATCTACTATGAGCCTAGATTACTTGATAGGATTTCTCGAGCCGCAACGGTGTTTTGCACTAGTGTTGGATACACCCAGTCTCCCTTGTTGTCGCGTCGAGGCATCCCATGGTCTCCTCCAAAGAGGACTTTGTGAATCTCCGGGAATTGATCGTCATGAGTGTGATGCTTCTGGGTCTTCTGATGCTGCCGAGAGATGCACTTCTCTGCAGTTGTCATGCGTTTCTTTTCTTCCTCAATGTTTTTGGCCTCATCCAGGAGTACTTGGCGACGCGCTTCTAGGGCTTGGGCCCTTTCGTCCAGCTCTTCAGCAGTAAGTTCTGCAGCTGTAGGAATATGTGTGGTTAATGCAGCATCGATGAGTTTACGTGCACCTTCGGTGATCACGTGTCCATCCACCGAATCTTCTTTGGGCTCTTCTGGGATCAGTGCCCCATCCGAGTCTTCCTCGTATTCCTCGGTAATCACTTCCTCTGCCGGAGGATCTTTTGTCGGGGTCTTGTTCTTCTTGTTCTTCTTCTTTGCCTTCTTGGCAGCACCGGTAGCAAAGAAGGCTTTGGGTCCGTTTCCCAGAGTCAAGCTCTGATCGGTACTTTCGGACATCTGGACCTCGGGATTATCTCCGATATCCATGTCATCCTGCATTTTGGGAGAGTTTTCTCCGGATCCTTCATCCATGGCTTCTCCTTCCTCTAGAGCTTTAGAGTTATACTCCTATTCATACTCCGCGGAGAACTTTCAGAAATCTGCCGATGTCATCGAGTCATCCGAAGATGCGGGTAAGTCGGTGTTTGTTCCGATCGCCTCCAGCACTGAGTCGGTGTTTTCTCCAGCATCGGCAGAGCTAGATCTAGATCCAACGTATCCGACGAAGTGCGACGTGTGGGTCCTGAGATAGTTGTGGCTTTCCTCATGGGCTTCCTCGAAGATGCTGATAGTTTCGAGAACCTCATCCATGCTTGCGTCTTGCATCATCATACGCCTCACGTGTGCCTCAGGAACGGTTGATCTGTTCCGGCGTTGGCAGGGCCAGAACCAAGGTTGTTGATGTGATCCTCCTGGATTTCGACCTCAGCAGGTGGATCGGTCTGGGATTCGGCCTCGCCAGGGAGATCCACTCCAGATTCGACTTGAACCGCCAGCTCTGCCTCAGGCTCGGATTTCTCCACTATCTCCGCAACTGGTGCGGGCTGGGTGGGATTAGGGTTTTTTGAGATCCGGAACTATGCCGCCTCCACGGACAAAGGGGACCCACCAATTTCTTCTGCCTCTATCATCACCGCTGGGGTGGGTGGGCAGGTTCAGCGAATCTGATGTACACATCGATCTCGCCGAAAGACATTATGGTGTAGGCAGTCACGGCCTCCCTAGCCAGAATCTAGGTCTCATCGAGAACGATGAGAGGGACGTCACTGGCGTAGAGGTTGCGACCGACGGAGATAGTCTCGCCGATTCCAATTCCTGCAGATCCAAAGCTCACTTTCCCCACGGTGGGCGCCAACTGTCATCGGATTGATGACAAGTACGCCATGAGGGGATCCTCGGGGCATGTGGAAGAGAGGGGTGTGAGACGTACGGTGTTCCGGGACGGTGAGCACACAAGTTTACCCAGGTTCGAATCCGCCGGCTTTGGACGGATCCTACTCCTGCTAGCAATGCAGTAATACGGCAGAGCCAGAATATGGGTTACAAGGGTTTCGCCTGTGCGAGTTGAGATTGTAGACTATTGTGAGGGTGACCTAAAGGATCTCCCTAGGATGGCTTACATAGATATCCGGCCTAGGTTTTACAGGAGAGATCTGTCCGGCTACGATTAAGAGTCGGTTGCATAGTACATCTAGAACTACAAGTAACACTATGGGCCTATGTCGGTAAGTCTTCTGGGCCTTCCTGTAGCCGGACTGGACTCCGTTTCTTCTCCATGAATGGGCCGCCCGTGAAGCAAAGCTCTAACCCGAAGTGGGCCACCCTGGTCAGTAAGGAACTGCGAGGACACCCGGAAAGTATATCCCAACAACTTTCCAAAAATTTCCAACATTTGTAATGTAAGGTCAAATTTAATTACTTGATACTTTATCAAACAATTATACAAACAAAGTGACACCACGGGTGCGGCGTGTCACCATTCCAAGTTTTCTAGTTGCAAGTAACCACGAGAAAATCTTCAAAATGAATCTTCATAGATTTCTTGTTGCCTTTCCTTAGACGTGACTGAACAAAATAATCATCACAAGGTAATGAATTCTTGGATTATTTGATCGGTCAAAACCTGACTGTAGCTTTGGCTCAAGTGCATCATCAATAGTAAAAAAATGAAACCGTGTTAGGAGGAACTAGACACTTTTTGATATAATAGAAGCGGGCCGGCCTGAGATTCCGGAAATTCATCCCTGACAGGGATTGAACTCCGGTCGCTGGGATGCGCCAACTGCGATCCAACCACTAGGCTACTGCTCTATTCTCAGTGCATCATCAATAGTAGTATATGCACGTGCTACCGTATGACCTGATCTATGAAGCTCATGTGCGAATGCGCCAGATACTCGCCACAACCGGACTCAACGGAGCTAAGGACCTCGGCACTAGACAGCCATAGGATAAGGCTGTGCCTAAGGTAATTGATTCGAGAATATAATAAATCAACAGCGGGAAATAGTACATACACGCGACCACATCGTCGTTCAAAAGAGAAGGTCCTCAGGGACGATTACATCAAAGAAGGAAGAGTTAACCTCCTATTAGCCCCTCCCATCATCGTCCTTTCTAGCGCCTTCATCCCTAGTGTCCTCCGTGTTGAACTTTTGAAGGGCAGCGAAAGCCTCCATAGAACCTCACTAGATCTCCACGCTCGCCTCTCCCTCACCCCTAGGGAAGGCAACTTGAAGGGCTTCCACTGACAGATCTGGCATCACGACCTCCGCTCTGCCCAGGGCAATCACCATGCATTCATAAGCCAACTGTGACGCCTTCCTCTTAAGGTCCTCGTTATAGAATCTAGGAAAAGGCCTAACACGTTCTCGGTGGAGGCAAGGGTGTTCCTTAGCGGGGTATCAGCAAGCGCCGGGATTCCGGGGAAGCTCTTGGATGCCATCAAACTTGCGACCCGCTGAGAAAGGCACAGGGTCACACGACAAGTAATGGTCTCTCGGCGTTGGGCCTCGATGACTCCTTGGGAGTAAGATTTGGACTCCCCTAACACCTAGGCCAACTCCTTATTCAGCGCCAAGAACTTGGCCTCATCAGTTTTCAGGGCCTCAGTGGTAGCCCTCAAATCCTCGGACAGGCCGGCCAAGCTTGAACATATTGCAAATACGAGGTTGCTCCCTGCATACAAAAGGAACAAACAGAAAACCGTTGGTACCACACCACAAAGCTAGGTTAAGTGGACTTTGAATAAATGAGGTAAGAGGTAAGGTGGAAGGATCCGACCTACAACCCTGACCTTATCAGTTGAAGATTGTCCTCTAGTTGTTGAACGACGACTAGAGTCGTCACTAACTTCCGGGCCCTCGGAGGCGCAACAACCTGGTTTTGGGAATTGCGCCTAGCCAGGGCAACGGGAACCGAGCGTGTCTCCGGTCGGACTACTACCCAAGAAGATCATAATCAAGAAGGCGTAAGGATAAGAGCGTGACTGAGAAAGTAAAAAATACGTGAAAAAGGGATCCTCGGCATCATCACCTCGTGGAGCGAGTTCGCTTGGGGAAGGGTGTTTGGTAGCACTCAGAACCTTCACAAACCTCGAGGGAAGGAACTTCTTCCCCAGTTCATCATCACCCGATCTCGGCACCAGAGACAAGTTCCTCTTAGGCTGGCAAGGAAGGAGGAGTTCAGGTTCACATAGGAGAAGCCGGTAGCAAAGATAGAGGTCAGTTTACCTTATGCCCGGGACTTGTTGAGGAGGACTTGGCACGTCTCCTCCTGGTTGTGGGAGGGTTTCTCCTTGCTTCACCCATGAAGGAGGACCTCTCCTCTGGAGGGGAGCGGTAGCAAGAGGCATCTCCATCGTCTCCCACACAACAATGTCCTAAAAGGCCGTAGATATCGTCAGGAAAATCAAGAATTAACATTGTGGTGGGAGAACCAGGCATGAAAGCTTACAACAATAATCTTGTCCCGCTCGACAGCAAGGAGATAACATGAGGGTGCCGGGGCCTCCCTCTTCCACGAGAGGTCGGCAAAATTCGCCCCTAACCGATGTTCTAGTTCACCGCCAAGCAAGGGCTCTAAAAGGAGCAACATAAGGCATCAGGATCAAAAAGGAGAAGGGACAACGATTGGATATGTAAAAAGTAACGGAGATACAATGAGAACTCATTGCGGTGCTCTTGCAATGGATCACTCCCAGGAGCGTGCACCCACGCTGGCCCCTTGTTCTTTAGGGGGACACACGACCGGATAAGAAGTCTTCCACGATGTGATCTATCGTCATGCCCTTATCCTGCAGCTCTCGGATGGCATCGCGCTAGTGGATGAAGAGCAACGAATCCTCGGGCTCTTCCGTCCATTCCTCAGTCTCAATCGTCGAACAGTCTTCGAATCTAGACAAACTCAAGTCATTTATTTGGATTTTTCCAATGGCTATACAGTCTACTTTAACGTAGTGCACAAATTTAAATGCTAAACTTGTTTTATGGCAGCTGCTGAGCAACCGCCTACATAAAACTAAGAAAATGTTGCTTGGTCAAAACTGTTGCCGACATTTTGCGATGCTCTAATGACTTTTTATTTTTAGATGATACTCTAACTAGATGAAGATGCGTGCTTCGCCGCGCCACCTGCATTTCTATCTGACAGAACATGGCTGACATGGTAAACTTGCAGGTGTTTTTTCTTGCCATGAACATTTAAGTAATACCAAGAAAATTCATGGAAAGCTACCCGGTGGACTATGATTGGGGACATTTTATCTTTCCTTGGCTAAGGAACCATGCATACTTACTGATTTTGAATCTCAGCCACATGATCTTATCATTTCTAATGAGGAATACCAACACTTGTTATTCTTTCTCTCATTTCTTAGGAATAATAACCTAAAAAATGAACAACAGGCGATGTTGTTGCATGATACTTGAAAGTTTAATCAAAAGCCAAGTCTGGTTATAGCAGCGTGATGAACATAAGGTGTATGCAGTTTTAGGAAGAACAAAAGTCCACTCATTAGGTTCCACTTAATTCTAGATAACCGAAACATGGACCTTCCATGATCGTACGGGTTATCTTCTGACGTATGCATTCATCCCGGCAACATGTTAGTTGTAGGCACTTTCTCACCAAACTTAACACCTAATCGTTGCTAATCTTCTGATGCTCTTCTCTAACAATTTCAAAATAACTTTATTTGAAGCCGGTGATCTATCTACCTGAAAACATAAAATTAAATGCCAAGTACACGACCCCTCTTAGTAAAAATTGTTCCCAGGGTAATCTGTTCTTCACCTTTTCTTCTTGCTTTGGGAAGAGTGCTAGAAATGCATCATCAGGCAGGGTCTTATTATCACCATGGCTGAAAGATCTTTTGCAGATGTTTCTGATGGTAAACATGAGTAAGAAAACATCGTTTCGCTAAAAAAGGCTTCTAAGCTAGCAAGACAGCTCCTGATAGGACATATTCTTTTCTAGGTTCTACCGAATCATAAGAACATGTTATAAAATTAAAATTGATAATAGGGAAAGAATAACATAAGAATTTAACTTATTTGTTTATGTAGATTCCACGGTGGGGTGGCGATTATGTGGTCCATACAATAGGTCACTGCCTGGAACATGTTTTCCCCCACTACTCAAAAGGCACGACACGAATTGAAAATTAGCTGCACCTAAATGGAATGACACCAAGATGCACACAAAAAGGCACTACGATCAAGAAACACCCCAAGGCATCTCACCTCCATGAACACAAGAAGCACATCGTTCCAATCTGCAAGCACCCAATAAAGGAAAAACCAACGGGAACAAAGAAAGACAACCTCCATACACCAACTCTGTAAAGAAAGGAGCACCAGCCAAAACAACACTATCAAGAATGAGGAAGGATAATTAAGACCTAGAAAGAACACAACAACATCACCTAAGAAGAATATTGTTAAATACATATTAAGCCATATAGATCCAAACTCTTCTTGCTTGCACTAAGTTCATCCTATTACTTAAGATTTATGCGTGTCATCAGATGAAGCTCTGCTACTACAGGAAAACATTGAGTTCATGTTGTGACAATAAGTAGATATTCCAAGAAACTTCTTTTGGGCAGTTCAACTATATCATAGTTTTAGTTCAGTTTCTAAGTTACCTCTAGCTATTATACATAGATACAAGAGCTATTGATGATTCATGTTATGAGCAAACACCTAACTTGATCAAATTTCCTTGTAGATTCCTTGTTAGAGAAGATTTTCTTGTAGTTTAGGATGTTGGAAGCATTGTAAGCTGAGCCACAAGCTATCTATAACATTTTTGTGATATTTACCACCAAAGGAAGTTCTTTAGTTAATTCTTGTTCTCTATAATGCCAATATAATTTTAATGTCATTTTCCTGAAATCCCTACAATCTTATATGACATTTAAGTTGAATTCTCTTTTAGCATTGAGGAAACATGGAAGATTTACATCTGACTTCATTTAACCCGGAGATAATTTATGGCCTGGCTCTAGTAGAATATCAGCTTACACTGAAAATGTTTGCTAGGTAAAATTATATACATGGTCACTCTACTTTATAAACTGTCTATTCTAGAACATCAACATGTATACTTCATCGCTAGTGGACGTACCAAGCTAGTATACTACGCTAGAAAATTTGATCACTACGCTTTATCACTACCAGTAGACCACCTTGTTCTTTCTTCCGTTCTTCCCTGACGTTGGTTGTGTGCCTGCCGGGTATTCTCTAGATGAAGTCTTCTAGGCATGCATAATTGCACAATCACTGAGGTTAATTAGTGTTAGACTTAGGATCATTGAAAAAGACATGCATGGTCACATGAATTTTGAACCTATTCTATTTTTTATCTTTCGAGGAATAAAGAGAGATGGTTCAAGACCACACCAACTTCTGATCTTTGAGTAAACTAGTGGGAATCTGAAACAATTCTATTTGCATTGGTCTCTATCTACTGTATAATTATTTTTCAGGTTGCCAATGATTTTACTTTTTATGAGGCCTATCAACCTAACGTAAATAAGACATTCACTCCCTGTGTTCCCACATCTATAGAACATGATAGTTTGGCTTTTCATAGACCTAATGTGCATTCCTTCTAAATAAATAGTGAGGCCTAGCCTGGAGATTATACCGTGTGAGATCATTTTGCGAGATAGACGTAGAACATGTAATCCCACTGAAACAAATAGTGGTTAGCTTGGTGCATAAAACAGTTGCAAAGGATGGCCGCTACTAAACCCTCCTTTATAGAAAAATGTTGAGGCAAAAATCATATCAGATCGATATTTTCAAGGGATATAACATAAGCAAACGTCCATTATTCATATGGTGTGTTGTGTTTGGGTTGTTTTCGGTTCTCGCCAGTGTGCGCGGTCTCAGGACCGGTGTAGACGTCGGAGCGGCAGCTCCGGGAGCTTTCTATTTTGAGTGCAGCAACTTCTTGCTGGGCAGGAGTGTCGTTGGCTGGTGTGGTGCGCAGCCTCGGGGCTGGTGTGTGGTGTTATGGTTGTACGGTTTTCGCCAGTTTCCCTTATAAACTGGTTGTGTTGGTTTTTTCTTCACCGGTTTCCCTTATAAACCAAACACGGGTGTCATGCTTGTATCGGTTTTCGGCCAGTTTCCCTTATAAACTGGCAAATTTCCCTAGAGGTTAATAAAAAGCAGAGCTCCTGCCGGTTGCTCCAAAAAAAAATAGGATTGTATATTATCATGTGAAGGGTGAGCGACGGAATAGAGGTATACATGTTTTGGAGCCAGCAATTTTTTCTCAGGTAGCCTCTTACTCAACAATACTCCCTCTGTTCTATAATAGAAGCCATACATTTTTTTGAAAACTCAAACGATGTAATCTTTGACCAAGTTCATCGTTTGACTTTTGAAAAGAAATTATATGGTTTATTTTACGGAATGGAGCGAGTATTACTTAAGAAACTGATAGATGGATGAGGCAGCAAACCTTATTTCCATGCGAAATATCCCGTGATAACAATTCCATATTTGCCTCCATGTTTCCAGTTTGCAATATATGGTGTTTCCTTCTTTTTGTGTATTTTGCATCTAGAAAAATTCATTTTTCTGGCATGTTTTCTATGGCTGAAACGTGAATATAAATGTAAAACAAGTACGAAGTTTAGAATCAAACATCTAATTCGAAGTAAAAGCATAGGCTGAGAATCAATAGCTTTTTCCTAAGAGTATGAATCCTTTTCCAAAAATCAGATTTGCAAGGTTTTGAATAATGAGAAACTTTTTTTGTGCTCGTCATATATTTACCCTAGTCTCTAATTCTTGATTTCACACCCAGCCCCGTCCATATTGTAGGCGCCATACCTCTACTAATAATTTTACAATGATGCGTTCAGAATTATGTTATGTAGCAGATGAGCATTGTTGTAACTATGTATGCGCAACAATGAGAAAAGAGCGAGACAAAGATAAACAAATATTCTACCCTTTAATCCATTTTTTGTATCCATATACAATTAACAATTATAGCATTCAATGTGCGGGCTGTATTTTTGGTAAGCAGGAAAAAAGGATCAGAACAAAAGAAAGGAATGTTGTCCTCTTGGCGATTCAGGTCTTGAGCATTGTGCCCTTGAGCAGTTTGTCAGACCAAAATCTACAATCCCTATAGCAAAATAAAACCATAAGCATAATTAGAGATGAACACATGCTTACATGTCCTCTTGTGATATCCAGTCCTTTTGTACTACATGGGAGACAGGGTCGAACAAAGCGCCTCTTACATTGTCTGCTCTTGTAAAGATAGTAGGGCACCTGTAATTGTACACATGCTGCTGAAAGAGCATGTGGGCCCCCATGTGTGGTTTTGGTAATTAATGACAATCTCTATGAACTAATGTTTGCATTAAGTTGAACTTGTAGGAATTGTCCATTGGCATTGCTTGGAGCATGTGTTGGCTTCAAGGTAGAAGAAATAAAGAAAAAAAGCATTGTCCAAGGGCTTTGGGCCTATTGGAATCTTGTACAATAAGAAATGTCATGCAAGATCAAGATGCGCCATCTCCAGAAGATCTCATGCTTGATGTCATGGATCGGTGAAGACAAGGTCAAAGTAAAGGTTTTCCCATGGTGTACAGGGGAGCAAAGTGCAAGTATTCATTCTTACAAGCTCCATTCTCGGTGCTCATGGATCGATGAAAACAAGGTCAAAGTAAAGATTTCCCCATGGTGTATGGGGGAGCACGTTTCAAGTCTTCATCATACAAGCGCAAGGAAGAACAATCAAGAAAGGGTCCATCTTGAGAAGGACAAGATCGTCTACATCGAGCTCAAGTGGAATGCTCAAGGCAAAGGTATGATCTTGATAGGTTTTCCCTTTTATCGGTATCATGGTGTTAGTTGGTAGACCGGTTTATAGGATAGATAACCGTACTATCAAGAGGGGCTCTCGAGTGATTAACTTGATCATATCTTTCGGATAGATCTCAAACCTTTGCATGATTGGCATCATCTTTCTTGGTTCTTATTTGGTTATTTTCCATGAGAGGATTTATATCTTGTGTTAATCTCCATTACAAGCTCAAGTTCATTGAAAGCGGATTTCATATGCATTCTCTATTGTGTTTTCGATTTGGAGGTTTTTCCAATTTGTCTTTTATAAATAGATTAACCCCTTCATCATTTTATTCGGTCCCCCTTTGCTGTACTATGATGGTTCCCTGCATTATGTTGTAGAGCTTATTACTATCTTCAAAACAAGCCAAAAATCATCAAAATCGGAGTTTGGATGCAAAAGTTATGGTTGTTTTCGTATTAATTTTTATGTCAGTTTTCAAGGGGGCGGAGACTCCGGTGCTGCACCCCGGAGACTCTGGGGGGGCGGAGACTCTGGACCAAAGTCCGGCCTAGACTCCAGGAGGGTGTAATGGGAGCATCTGGAGCTCGCCCGGAGTCCTGGCCGGAGTCTGGACCCCGGAGACTCCGGTCCTGGGGCCGGAGACTCTGGTCCTGTAGGTTGGAAACTCCGGGGTAAGTGCTCTGCAACGGCTAGTTGACGTGGGGGCACCTATAAAAGCCCCCTTCTTCCTCCTTGGGTTGGTTGCTTGATCTTTCTCTCTCCTCCATTGTTTCTACCTTCAAGAGCTTGCTTTTTCTCTCAATCCCTCCCATATTACTTGAATCTTCTTGATGGATTTGAAATAGGAGATCTAGATCTACAAATCCATCAATCCATCACTCCTCTATGTGAGGGAAACATCTTGGGATCTAGATCTTGGTTTTTTTTGTGGATTTCCGCTTTTGTTCTTTCTCTCTTATTACCCCAATTGCTTTAGTAGCTTTGTTGGAATTTGAGAGTGAGGGATTGAAGCATCTTTGTGGTGTTCTTGCCTTTTGCATTAGGTGCATCGGTTTGAGTTCTCCCCGGGGGATTAGGTTGGTGAAATCAAGAAGATTGTACCTCTTAGGTTCTTGGAACCCTAGACGGTTGTGTAGCCTTTGTGGTGTGTTCTTGGGACATTCAGTTAAGTTGTGGAGCTTTCCTCAAGATATTGGCCTTGGTGGTGATTATTGGGAGTCTCCAATTAAGTTGTGAAGATCGCCCCAATCTTGTACGATTTTGGTGACCGCCCTCGAGTGTCCCATAGTGGAACGGGTGCTTGCCGTCCGGTGGGTGCTCGGGATACTAGGGTGAGGCCTCTTGTGGCGTTGGTGGTCTTAGTATCGCCCACCCCTCCAACGAGACGTACTCCCTTGTTGGGAGGAACTCGGTAAAATATCGTCGTCCCCACGTGCATTGGTTATCTCTATACCCGAGCTCTTTACTTATGCACTTTACATTGTGATAGCCTTCGTGCTTGAAGTAATCTAACTTGCTATCACATTGTTGTTTGTCTTTTTGCATAAGTTGTAGGTGCTCATAGGTGAACCTTAGTATATCTAGGCTTTGTGCTTGACAAAAGAAAACGCTAGTTTTATTTTGCCATTGTTAAGCCCATCTCGTAAAAGTTTTAAACCGCCTATTCACCCCCCCCCCCCCCCCCTCTAGGCGACATCCGTGATCTTTCAGCTGCAAATTATGGAACATGTACCATCGGTAAGCATCACCTCAAATCCTGGTACATGTACAATAAGAAGGCAAAATTAACCTGTCTATTGACACGATTCCCCTCAGAAGCAGCAGGACCGGCAGCTCTCCGACAAGGTACGCAACGCATGCTGCACATTAATCGGTGGCACCAATAAGATGTGGTATTATAGTTCATGTTGCTTGGTATGTACCAATATAAAAAAGGTGACACTTCAGGACGCATCATCTCTTTCAGGAGGCGCCGTAGCTGAACTGGAATACAATCAATTTAAAAACTGAAGAGTACAATAATGCGTCCACTCTGCTCCATTATTTGTGCAAGAAGACATTATTGATAGGACACTGGTAGCATCTGAATAATCCAACTGCTTTGGTACTTTCATGTATCCTATCATGTATATCACAATGAAGAAAAAATACGGAAGTGTAATGGAGAGGCAAAACGACATCATGATTACCTAGATTATGCTTCTTTTATTTATCAAATCAAAACCAGCACAAGGATATTGCTGTGATAGGTAGAAATGTTTTATGAGAGCGGACTTATCAGGAATGAAGCTAATTCACCAAATATAGTACTTTAATGTGTGGCGCGACAATTGCAATCTAAGTATAGTACATTACGTATTCGCCCATGTACCAATAGTGAAGTTGTCAAAGTTAACAGGGTGTATTATATGATTAGATAGTGCAGGCAAAGTATATCTATCAGAACAGAGTGCAACCAAATAAGTTAAACAAAATAGTGGCTCCTCGTTTGGACTTATACTCGTTTACAGTATTTCTATCGCATAACATACCACTTGTAGTTGGGATATGACCGAATAATTTTTTAAAAATAAAAGCAAATAGCTCTAAACATTGAGGACTCCATGTCTAGTCTAGTACACAAAATAAGGGTCATGTAAGCATTCTAATACATCTCAAGGAACCAACCAATGTTTAAAAAAATCTAAACCACTATTAATATAGTCATCAGATTCACTTACATAACCTATTGTACTCCTCAACAACAGTACCATCAGCGATTTAGCTAACTTTGTTTTGGTTTGCTCCCAATCTTCAAGATGGAAAGGACAAAGTGATCATTCTCCTCCGTAATCTCCCGCACGAACAGAGGCAGCCAAAAAATAGACGTTCCCATCAACTGTTCACATCAAAGGCTAATCAGCTCGAGGGAATCAGTAAACAAAACAAAAAAAGATTAGTAAGTGGCAATGGTACTTACTGGTCTCCTGCAGGACAGCGGTCAGCTCTACCTAGAGGACGACACAAACAAAAAATAAAGCCGCGTATTCATCTTCTTGTCCACTAGCTCCTCAACTTGCCGCACCATCGTTGCCCCCATTTTCTGTGCTTGATGTGCCTGAGCAGGAGGTGAATAGAAGTCTAGTAGTGCTAATGGGAGGTTGGGGAGATATGTAAGAACAAGGTGGGTGACGGAGTAGGGTGAGGGGTCAGATTAAAATGGGCCAGATGTGGTGGCGTCGCAAGACTGTGAAGGACAGAATAGATCCGGCTAGAGCGTCCGGCCACCATGCATCTAGACAGAGAGGATAGAGAGGGCAGGAAGGAAGGCCTCCACGCCACTTCTTTTTCTTTGTGTTGCCTCTGACGCCATTTTCCCTGCTCGCCTCTGAGCCCTTAAACAACCTGGAAGTTATTGATGGGATGAGATCATGAGATTCACAAAAATCAAAGCAAAGAAGTCAAATCGAGAAGGGGAACTATTAACCTTGGCGCTGAACCTCAGTTCAGAAAGTCCATAGGATCGGTCAACCCTGTTTGGGACCCCGATACAACCTCATATCGACATCTCCGGTAGCAGCCCCCTTCGGGCATCTGGTGGCACAAAATGTGGAATGATGACCCGCCGGCTAGCTCCCGTGTGCTCCCTCGCTCTTTCCACGCTCGCCCATGTGAATCGTCGCCTCACCGAGATTGTTGAAGGAGGCTGCCCCGAGACGCACCGTTGACTATATCGTCATCGCTGTTTGGTCCGTGTCCTCTGCGCCAAGTAGAGAGCCCGCCAAAGCCGTAGACCGAGTGAATCAAGCTCGTCTTCCCAAGCTCCGATCGCTGCCGCCGCAGACCGATTCGTCATCGTCCGGCCATCCTTACCTTGCCAAGCACCCGAGTTGCAATAGGGTGAGTTGCCGGTTCATTTTCCATTTGCCCCGTGTCTCTTGTGAGGCCGTCAGGCACCCCCACCAGTGAACCATGCGTGGCTGCAATGACTTCCTCCGGAGATCCAGTCCAAATCAACCTAGCGGTCAAAGCCACAGAGAATCCACGAAAAGGAACCCATCCATCTCCCACGACATGCGCTAGCCAGTTGTTCGATGGGCATGAAGACGCACAGGTAGACGGTGGGCCGGTGGAGCGACTCGGCCAGTGGCGCGAGGTCAGCCGAGGAGAGTTGAGTTGTGGTGGTCGTCGCAGAAGGAAGGGGATTGGGGAAGAGCCAACACATGGGCAAGCGAGTTACCGCATCGACCGCCCATCCACCAGGTCGACGCCCACACGCAGAGACAGGGAGGAGGCCCACGCACAGGTGCATAGGAACGACAACATGCCCCGAAAACGCTCCCGGATCGCGCACAGCTCACCACGCTTAAGCTTTTAAAGATTTTCTAATCATGCAAAGGGCACACTTTGAGAATATAATTTCCCATGTATAAGCTACAAACCAGAAAATACATCGCCAAAATCAGGAACTCTAACTGGTGGGACAGGAAGAAACAACCATACCTCAAGTTCACTGCTAAACATCATTTGATGGCAGCCGATCGAGTCGACAGGTTTGCAAAAGTGGAGAGGAGCACTTCAACCGCAGGCAGGTAGTTGACGGTATCTCGCCCAACAACATCAAAACTTGCAACCTGTGGAGATAATGACGTCGAGCAATAGAGAATCACACCCAGGCAGACCAAGTCATGGCATATAGTGTGCGAGGAAGCGATGTATCATTTACTGTGTTATCGCTATGGCCATCGGCAGGGCCAAGCAATTCTACTCACTAAACTAATTGTTTTGTAAGTCTTAACATCCTATTAGAAATCTAATACACCAAATAAATTATTCTAAAGTTCTTCAATTCTACTTGGAAAATAATATGACTATACTTTTGACTACCATTAAACAAATTAGACTGAATGTATAATACCCATAGCATAAAATAGAGTGTAAAGTGTAGCCAAGTGCTTGTTCTTTTCTGCATCCTTATCACAGATGTCATACCTGTAGATTGATCAATATCCACAGAATAAAGACCACAAGATATAAGGGAATCGACTATTTACAACCAAATATGAATCCTGGGAGCATGGATGACGACTGCAGCCAGGGCCAGCCCTAAGGGGGGACAGGAGGGGCGGCCGCCCCGGACCCCCGCATCCAAAGGGGGCCCCGCCATTACAGGAGGTCTAGAGTTCTCCTCTCCCACTGGCATAGAAGAACGAAGCGTTACACCGTTGCTTACTATGGGCTGAGATGTGGGACATTTTTCCTTCATTCATTGGGCCTTTTTTATTACTTTGGTTTTCTCATTTGGTTATATGAGAGGATTAAATAGGTTAAGCCCGGTGAGCTAGACCTTACTCCTTAGACACAAGATCGCCGGAGAGAGTGCATAGTGCAGATCTTTGACACTTTTTTCGTTTCATTGCGCCAGGATTGCTCTTGTTTTCCTCGTTTTTTAGGAATTAGTCATTTTTTCCTCCTTAATTGCTCCAAATATTTCCAAAGGTCAAATAACCAACCCTGATGTGATTAGCGTAGATGGGGCAAAACACGATGGATTTGAGATGCCAAGATGGTATAACGATGGATTGCCCATCGGACGGTAGAGGCAGATGAAAGTCCAGCCGTGGCAACTAGGTGTGCTTCAAACCAAAAATATGAAAGTTTAGTTTAGATAATAGCTCAGAGACAGACAAAGAAATGCAAGACCATGGCTAGGTACACATTTAATTTTCTATCAGTTGTGTGTCATGCGTTGTATTGGTCGGCGATCACCTAACAAGATATGTAGACAACCCATCTTCTACCCTCACGCGGCCACAGTGAGAGGCAAGAGACCTAGTAGCTGACGGGAGACCTTAATGTGCCCTTCGACCGCCACGGCAACAGGATGATATGTAGAGTTCATGTAATAATTTGTAAGGGTGATATTGATGCATCATCATCACTGAATTTGCATCTAAATATGTTTGAAGAATTTTGAACACAATATGTATAAACTGTTTTTATCAATATTTTTTATCCAAAGTGTTATAAAATTCTTATTGTGATATTTGTATTAGGGCCCCTATATTATAGTTTTGTCCCGGGCCCCCAATATCTCAGGACCGGCCCTGACTGCAGCATGTGGTGCTAAGGCCTGAGAGGACATGGCTGCCTCTGACTTTTTATAGTTTAGATTCCACACCGCATCAGTTATCACTGCCTTCTACTCTCCAACCAAGAATAGAGAGGGAGAAAGACAAAGGCGATGTTGGCAGTGGTAAAAGTGACCTTGGAAGCCAGGTGTAGAGTAGTGCGACAGTGACTTCAAGAAGTCGAGCTAGGACAATTGGTGCTAGAAAAGGAGAGAGGGCAGGGCTGTGGAGGGAAATCGAGAATCACCCTCGGATTCAAGGGAACACAAATTCATTAACACCTAGCAGCTGGGAAGCAAGATAGCTATTAAGTGTTTTAGTTTGAGCAGCGCTTCATTACTAAAGCGGTCCTTTCCACAAATTAAAGTGGAAATCTGCATGAGTTAAGAAGCATGTACTATATCTATGAACTGCATAATCTAAGCAAAGTGAAAAACTAATTATGTCCTAGAAAACAAATATGCACCAAATTGTCATTATGACTCTTCAAATCTCTACTTCATATGTGCTTGCATGATAATCCTATTAACCTAAACAGAAACTAATAAGCCAAAATGACAAAGCTAAGACTCATGTGAGATTCGATGAAAGTTGAGGGGGCAGTGAGGGGGCTCTCGGCAAGCTAGGAGGCGAGGCACGTAGGTAGATGGACGCTACGAGCAGGGGAGGGGACATGGGCAGGAGCGGGAGGATGGGGCGGGGACAGGGGCGGGAACGGGAGGACGGGGCGGGGCGGCAATCGGGTGTGATGGCGACAGGATGGGAAAATCATGAAGAAGGCGTCGGGGATAGGAGATGGAGTGCGACCGACACATTCGAGAGGAGTAGCAGCCTGCCCGGCTAGCGAACAAAACAGACCCACATCTAGCGACACGACGAACGACAGATAGCCTCACAACAGCCGCAGACGACCAGGCTTAAGCCTTTAATTAATATGTGTTATCGTATAATTTATTGCACACCAAATAATCATCTGTATGATGTCCATATATATTCGTCATGCTCAAATGAGCTATATTAGGTTTTGCACTTCACATACACTCATGTTTGAGATATGTTTGTGTGGATGCATATAGCCAAGTTAATTATAGATAATATCTTGTACAAATAGATTTGGGAGTGGTTTATCAGATTGCTAAATAGAATAGAGCATCTATTCATACAAGTTCTACTCATAGCAACAACACTAGAACAAAAATCACAGATGCTTGGATGAGTAAATCATCCAAACAAGAGCATCATACACACAATCAACCTTTAGCAATTGATCATGAGAAATAGACAAAACCATATACCATGAACCAAGGTTCATTTGTCATAAACTAAATCACAAACCTAACCTAGACAGCAGCAGTTCATCACTAGCACCAGAGTACATGTCCAGGAAATCATCATCACAACCATGAGATCCCCATAATCCTCCTACACGTAAATTAGTTCATCGGCTTGAAAGCCGGTCATAGAAGAAATTACCTGATTGTAGTAGTCGAGCCATAGATGAGGAAGAGGCCGGGGAAGTCATAGCCTACGACTGAACCTTAGCAGGAGGCCACGACCACCCATGGCCGGAGAAGCAGGAGCCGCAGGTGCGCAAAAACAACACCATAAGCCGAGCCGATCATTACTACTTTACGGATTTTTCTTGAAATACAATAATTGAATTAGAAGTATTTTAGATTGACTTGATCTATTGATGTGGGTGTAAATAAGACACTTCATTGTTATACTACTTGGGACATGAAACTCTCTTACTCAATTATGCTATTTAAACATCTTAGTGTTCCTTGGCAAGTTGAGAGTTAATTAGAGGAATTGGATTGATTGCTACACTTCTAGTTATTTGTACTTATATTAAACTTTACTTTGATTATCTTGACTTACCGAAGCTTGTATAGTATTGTCATATCTCTAACTTTAATAAGCTTTGCCAATGAATGAAGTGTTGAGCACATACGACTACCTACTGTAAGTGAACTCTTATCCTCGTTGTTTCAAGTTTAAACACTGAATTCCTTATAGTTCTTTTGGTTCTTCTTGCTCAAGGACGATCAAGGTTTGAGCTCTGGGGAAGTTGATGGCTCCGATTTTTGCCATCTTCCACTGCGTTTAAATGTTGTTTTTGGTCAAGCAATTTCCAAATAAACTCTCAACCTTGCCACTAATGACTAATAATTGCAAAGATATGCAAATTTCTTCTTTGATTTATGTTGTGCAGGAAATAACTGCTTTTAAGGCGAAATAAGGAGTCATAATGAAGGATTTTGAGAAAGTACACACGACCAAGTAATTGGATAGGCGTTCCAGGGTGCCTGCAAGCTTAACGACCACTGGTACGGGCGCGGTCCGCCCGTACCGCCCGCCATACTAGGTGGCGGTGGCTTCATCTCGTCAAACCCTACAACTTTCGTGAAGACGCCTATATATTTTGAGGCTACAGCCGCTGGCCAGAGAGCCGCCATTCTCAGATTGCATCACAACACCCCCAAAGGATATCCACACCATTGTTCATCCATTGTTCATCACTTCTACCATCCATCCCTCCACTAGCCATAGTCATTGCTTTGTACTTCTAGATCTCCTTGTGATTTGGCGACCATTGTGAGAATATTTGATTTTAATCTAAGTATTTGCATGATGCTTTCTATCTCCGATCTATTTGTTATGAGTGAGTAGTCCTCACAGGCTGCGGGTTGGAGAGAAACCTCGTAGCAATTATGTGCATCTAGATCATGGGAGAATTGTATTTTGTTTGGATTCATGATTTGTATCTTTTCTTTCTTCGTCTCTCGCCTCGATCTTTGGACTTGTAAGTACCCAAGATCTCATAGATTGATAAAGGCTCGAGGTGAGATACTTGGCTAGCGAAGATCTCATAGGGAACTCAGTGACAGAAAGGGAAGTACGGTCTTTGCTTAGCGCTCTATTCAGGATCAACAACAACATCACCACTTAAAGTTTTAATCTGTGTTTACACTTAATAATCGTTTGCAACCCCTGGCTTCTGTGTGCTCTCGATTGGATTAAAATTCTATTGCTATGTCCACTGCATCACGGGGGCTCTAGAATATTAGTATGTGTTGCCCACAAAATATTATCTCAATACAAACACTATACATGACTATGCTTATTATTATCTTTCATCCCATTTGATGTGCAACTGCAGGTGGATCTTCAACCCTGGCCTATCTCCATCCATTGATTCAAACCCATTATAAAGTAAACTAGATTAGTCTGGTCAACTAAGGTAAAACGAACAAAAAAGTCTTGTAGATATGTCCTTTATTATTACCTTTTAGCAGTGTGTTCCAAGGGTCGATTAAACCTAGGTATTCTAGGGGAAAAGCTATTATACTACATCCATGAATCCGAATCAAAGGTAACAGGGCTCCTTCTCCGTTGCGCTCCCCAAATCCTCGGGGTGAGTTTCCATATTTATCATTTTTTCGCATCGTTCAGTTTCTCATGGTAGTTTCTCAATCTTTCGTCCTTCCCCTATAGCCACAGAAGATAGGGTGATCGTGGAACCAGGCTCAAACTCCAACATGGAGGTTGACCCACCACAAACTCTTGTGGGAGGAGACGGCGCCACCCCGGAACTACAGCTTCCGTTGCCGAGGGCGTCTCGCGCTACTCTCCTTAGCGTTAGGGTCGTGGGCGAAGGGGAGCCTATCGGCACCTCACTCGACATGGTCTTGCACTAGAATGCACGCTACCTGGAAGGGTTGTGTGTGGATTCCAGCATGTACAACGAGGCTCGCAACGTCCTTGGTCACGTAGAAAGGTAGCAACTTTCCTATGCTTAGGCGGCCCGCCAGACCGCGGAACACCTTCATTGCCAAGAAGAATTTATTGCACAATAGAGGCAAGAGCTTGACGAGGCGCGTCGCGATCTCTTCTCGGCCTGTGGGAAGGGGCGCATTGTCTCCTTTGGGGTAGATGGCGTGCTAGCGGTCGAGGAGCGTCTGCAATTTCAACTTGACGAGGAGCGCGCCTCCTACCAGCGGGAGCTGACCCATCTAGAGGAGGAGCATGCGGCCTGTGAAAACGACTTCAATGAGCGGCTTGGTCTCTCGGAGGAACGCGTCTGCGAGCAAGAGGACGCGATCCACGAGCACCTAGCCTCCATTCACGATCTTTGAGCGGACGCCCGTCGCTACGCTACAGAGGTCAAGGCTGCCTCTCAGGCAGCCGCTCAGCGAGAGCAAGAGCTCCAACGGCAACTCCACAGTGCTCGCGCGGAGCTTGCCGATGCCAAGAAGACCTACTCCGACACTGACCCTCCCTGCGAATCTCACAGAAGCATGATGCAGAGCGCCACGTCGACATCTCTGGTATTCGCAACGTGGCGTCCAAGGTGGAGGCACTCATGACCTTCTTGGGCATGGAGGCTGCCCTCGTTGATGGTGCCAGCGTCACTCTCCTTACGCACTTCTTCGCCAATCTCACAGGGAAGTTAGAATAGCTCCAACCGGTGGTTGAGCAAACAGTGTCAGCATGGGTTCGAATCGGTGTGTCATGTATATGCTTCAGTATAGACTAGAAAAATATAATGGATATTTCAAGCATATCTTTTCATTTCTATATCTACATATAGTATGTTTACAACATTCAAAAAAATTGGTTCTCCAGGCAGTCAAGGAAAATACTTTCCAAAAATTTCCAACATTTGTAACATAAGGTCAAATTTAATTACTTGATATTTTATCAAACAATTATACAAACAAAGTGACACCACGGGTGTGGCGTGTTACCGTGCCAAGTTTTCTAGTAGCAAGTAACCACGAGAAAATCTTCAAAATGAATCTTTACAGATTTCTTGTTGCCTTTCCTTAGACGTGACCGAACAAAATAATTTATTACAAGGTAATGAATTTCTTGGATTATTTGATCGGTCAAAACCTGACAGTAGCTTTAGCTCAAGTGCATCATCAATAGTAGAAAAATGAAACAGTGCTAGGAGGAACTAGACACTTTTTAATATAATAGAAGCGGGTTGGCGTGAGAATTCCGAAAATTCATCCCTGACAGGGATTGAACTCCGGTCGCTAGGATGCGCCAACTACGATCCAACCACTAGGCTACTGCCCCGTTCTTAGTGCATCATCAATAGTAGTATATGCATGTGCTACCGTATCACTTGATCTATGAAGCTCATGTGCAAACACGTGGGATACTCGCCACAACCGGACTCAACGGAGCTAAGGACCTCGGCACCAGACAACCATAGGATAAGGCTGCGCCTAAGGTAATTGGTTCGAGAATATAATAAATCAACAGCGGGCAATAGTACATACACGCGACCACATGGTCGTTCAAAAGAGAAGGTCCTCAGGGATGATTACATCAAAGAAGGAATGGTTAACCTCCTATTAGTCCCTCCCATCATCGTCCTTTCTAGCGCCTTCATCCCTAGTGTCCTCCGTGTTGAACTTTTGAAGGGCAGCGAAAGCCTCCATAGAACCTCACTAGATCTCCATGCTCGCCTCTCCCTCACCCCTAGGGAAGGCGACTTGAAGGGCTTCTACTGACAGATCTTGCATCACGACCGCCGCTCTTCTCAGGGCAATTGCCATGCATTCATAAGCCAACTGTGACGCCTTCCTCATAAGGTCCTCGTTAGAGAATCTAGGGAAAAGGCCTAACACGTTCTCGGTGGAGGCAAGGGCGTTCCTTAGCGGGGTATCAGCAAGCGCCGGGATTCCGGGGAAGCCCTTGGATGCCATCAAACTTGCGACCCGCTGAGAAAGGCACAGGGTCACACGACAAGTAATGTTCTCTCGGCGTTGGGCCTCGATGACTCCTTGGGAGTAAGATTTGGACTCCCCTAACACCTAGGACAACTCCTTATTCAGCGCCAAGAACTTGGCCTCATCAGCTTTCAGGGCCTCAGTGGTAGCCCTCAAATCCTCGGACAAGCCGGCCAAGCTTGAACATATTGCAAAGACGAGGTTGCTCCCTGCATACAAAAGGAACAAACAGAAAACCGTTGGTACCACACCACAAAGCTAGGTTAAGTGGACTTTGAATAAATGAGGGAAGAGGGAAGACGGAAGGATCCGACCTGCAACCCTGACCTTATCAGTTGAAGACTGTCCTCTAGCTGTTGAACGACCACTAGAGTCGCCACTAACTTCCGGGCCCTCGAAGGCGCAACTACCAAGTTTTGGGAATTGCGCCTAGCCAGGGCAACGGGAGCCGAGCGTGGCTCTAGTCTGACTACTACCTAGGAAGATCATAATCAAGTAGGCGTAAGGATAAGAGCATGACTGAGAAAGTAAGAAATGCGTGAAAAAGGGATCCTCGCCATCATCACCCCGTGGAGCGAGTTTGCTTGGGGAAGGGCGTTTGGTAGCACTCAGAACCTTCACAAACCTCGAGGGAATGAACTTCTTCCCCAGTTCATCATCACCAGATCTCGGCACCAGAGACAAGTTCCTCTTAGGCTGGCAAGGAAGGAGGAGTTCAGGTTCACATAGAAGAAGTCTGTAGCAAAGACAGAGGTCAGTTTACCTTATGCCCGGGACTTGTTGAGGAGGACTTGGTGCATATCCTCCTAGTTGTGGGAGAGTTTCTCCTGGCTTCACCCATGAAGGAGGACCTCCCCTCTAGAGGGAAGTGCTTAGCCCAAAACATATCGAGCCCATTGGGGAACCCCAAGTGGAAGGTATGATGAGCATAGCAGCAAGTTTTCTCTCAGTTATGAAACCAAGGTTATGAATCCAGTAGGAGCAAGGAAACACCTCAAAGGTGTTGCTAGGTGAACTTTGGCAGGGCGCACTACCGGTGCTAGCAGCAACGTGGAGACCTGCACAACACAACCACAGAACTTTTCCCCCAACTTGCGATGAGGTTGTCAATCTCACCGGTTTTGCTGAAAACAAAGGATTAAACGTATCGAGTGGAAGAAAGTAAACAGAAAACAGTAAACAGTTGATTGTAAATTGATAGTAAAAGAAAGGACTGGGGTCCATAGTTCACTAGTGGTGGCTCTCCTTAAGATAGATGACATGGTGGGTGAACAAATTACAGCGGGGCAATTGACAAACATCGAGAAAGCAATCATGCATATACTACTCATCTTGACTCCTTTGAGACTTGATTGGGCATTACAACATTATACATAGACCATAATCTAACTCCATCTATGACTAATAATCCACCTTCAGGTTATCATCCGACCCCCTCCAGTATTAAGTTGCAAGCAGCGGATAATTGCATTACGCATTGCATGTAAAGTAAACAATATGATTGTTCTATGGACAAAGGATTGTTGTTTTCTCCCTAGTAGCAACAACACATATAGTACCTTAGAGACTTCTGTCACTTCCCTAGATTACTAGAGGCATGAACCCACTATCGAGCATAAATACTAACTCCTGGAGTTGCTAGCATCTACTTGGCCAAGATAGCTACTAACAACGGAAAGCATGCAAGATCACAAATAACAAAGACATGATAGAATCAATAATCAATTTGAAATAGCATCTCAATATCCATCGGATCCCCGCAAACACAACATGTAAGATTACAAATAGATGATCTTGATCATGAACGGAGCTCACAAGATCTAAACATGATAGCACAAAGGAGGAGAACCAGCCATCTAGCTACTACATGGACCTGTAGTCTAGAGATGAACTACTCACGCATCACACTGGAGGCTTGCATGGTGATGAAGAAGGCCTCCAGGGTGAATTCTCCTCCCCGGCAGGGTGCCGGGAAGAGCTTCAGATCCCTCCCGATCTAGGGATGGAGATGACGGCGGCTACAGACTCTTTCGTGCAATTTTAATCGGGTACTTAGGGTTTCTGTATCGGAGGCATCTTGTAGGCGGAAGTAGAGGCCGAGGGGGTGCCTAGGGCGGCCAGACCACCCACTGGCGCGGGCCAGGCTGGGCCGCGCGGCCAGGTGGTGTGGCGGCCCCCTGGCCCCTCTTCATCTTGTATTCTGGCTCCGGGTGTCCCTCGGTGAAAAACTAACTTTGGCTTTTGTCTCGTCCAATTCTGAGAATATTCATTTTCTAACTTTCCTAGAACCAAAAACAGTAGAAAACAAGCAGCTAGTAATGTGGCTCTTGTTAATAGGTTAGTCCAAGAAAGTGTATAGAAAGTACTCCAAAGTGTCAACAAAACACAAGAAAGTAGATAAAACCAAGCATGGAACATCAAAAATTATGGATACGTTAGCAACATATCAACATCCCCAAGCTTAACTCCTTCTCGTCCTCGAGTAGGTAAATGATAAAAAGAAAGAATAATTTTTTAGGTGACATGCACCATCATAAACTTGATCAAAGTATTTGTAAAACAATGATAGCTATGATCATAGTACTTCAATCATAACATGAAAGATAAAGTTCTAGCAATAAGACAAATCAACTATATTGCAACATGAAAATGCACAAACAAAAGATTCATGAATAACAATTCTTTGCAAGATGTTTGTTTGTTTCACATAAAGAAAACATAGCATAGTGGCATTCAGCTTGTCCCTCATAGAGTAGCAAACATAAATGCATAGGACACCCTCAAAGTTCATAAGAGTGACTAGATACAAATAGTTTAAAACGAGCAATATCAAAGCTATGCGTCAATCAACAAGTCTTGGGACAATGCACATAGAACTAAGAATGGCCACTATGCTCTCAAAGTAGGTGCATAAAGATAAAAGGCGGAGACTCAATATAAAAGTAAAAGAAAGGCCTTCATAGAAGGAAGTAGGGATTCAAGTTTCATAAAGAGATTCCAAAAATTATGGTACTTGTTAGCTTTCAGCTCTCATTGCCCCTATCATAAGCATCTTGAAGTGATTAAGGTTAAATTGAACAAAGTATGGTGTATATGCTTGACGAAGTATAAGTTGGAAATCTCATGTCCCTTGAATACGAGGGCCGCTCCTCATGCTACTCAAGTTTAGTTGCCGGTAAGTTCTTGTCATAGTAAGTACATGTGTATCATAGAGAACCGCCAACGGGGTAACCCTTGCCCGATGATACGGAAGAGTCCCCATATCAAAATGACAAGGCAAGAAGACAACGAGCATCTCAGCAATCTTCTTATTTACCATGGGAATATGGTGCTTTTTTCTGTCTTTCCTGTTTTCTCATATCTCTTTTTTCTTTTTCTCTTTTTTCTCAATATCTTACTCTTTTTTATAAGAAGAATGCTTCATAGGCAGGTCATTATGGTTGCGTTGCAGGTTTCCATCATGACGGCATGGATTAAATCAGCGGCCCAGGCGTTTCTCTAACACACATACATAACTTCATGGACTTAGAAGCTCCTCTTTCATTTCACACCGACGACATCCATAGACAAAAGAGCATAATATCAACTAGGTACAAAGTACAAGTGCAATGTTGAAAGTGTTCCCTATGACAGCATGGTTCTGCTAATCCCCAACATATAAGTGCAAGCATATACAACATAGACGACACAATGGTTCAAGTTTATTAAGGGCAAGAAAAGTAAAGTGTGCCATCAAGTTCGTGAGAGCTTTAATCACTAGTTTTCTCATAAGAAGTTTAATTCGGAATGTAGATAAAAATATGAATATACTTGGAATAGCAATTGCTAATAGGTAGGTATGGTGGAATCTTTGGAATAACTTGGTTTCAGGAGTTGGATGCATGAGTGGAACTCATACTTGGTTATGGAGGCTAGCAAAAGACTGGGAGCGACCAACTAAGAGAGCAATAATGGCCATAATAATGCAGAGCGACAAAACATCATTAATCAAAGCATCAAGTGATACTACATGTTGAAAACTAAAGGATCATAAAGGCTATGGTGACTCAGGATTAACATGGTGTGAGCATGTGCCAGGTCAACCCAAATAAAGCATCAAAGGAGAATACCACAATACTATGCTTTAATATGCTAAAACAACGCATGATTCTTCAAAGGCACATTAAGCAATCTCAATTGTTTACAACAAGTCATGATACATCAAAGAATACTAAGCATAAAGCCAAAACAATATCAAGCATGGCATGACAAAGCATAGGCCACAGTCAAAAACAAGCTCTCTTTACCACTTAAGCATGAACTTTCCTACTCTTTTCCAACCCAAACCAAACTATTTGAAAACCAATGCATGAAAGACGGGGTCCAACCAATTTATTCAGCAAACTAAGAAAACAAAGCAAATGAAAAACCAAAACAAAAACGAAAAAGAAGATGCTCTAAGAACAACACAACTGTGCATGAAACAATAAAAATGAAGTGTTTGGAAGAAACCTGGAATCTTTATTGATGAAGAAGGGGATGCCTTGGGCATCCCCAAGCTTTGATGCTTGTATTTCTTGGAAATTTCTTGGGGTGACACGAGTGGCATCCCCAAGCTTGAGCTTTAGTCCATCCTTCATCTCATTACTCATTCCTTCCATACACCTGAAATTTTTCCTTCATACAAAATTTCACACAATCTTTATTAGCAACATTAGTGCACTCAAGATAATAGATCTTTAGGTTCAGTTCCAACACCATTAAAACTTTCATTAAAAAACAATCTACTGTAGCACTTCCCTAAAAAAGATCAATTCCCCAAAAGAACTCAAAAAGGAACCTATAAGAAGTAAATGCAAATAATGGCAGAAATCTGTCAAAACAGACCAGCAGGTAAAGACGAATTTTTTCGAAGACCTTCTATTGCTCAAATCTAAAAGTGTTGAACTAACGAAAGTTAGATAACAACCTCGGGCAGAAGCACAATAATTCACGCCTCAAAAGGACGTACAGAGATTTTACACGAATGTTTACGGTGAAGCACAAAAATCTGTTTCGAAATAGCAACTTTCCCAATCATTACTTCTCTCTCATTAGAGGTTACTCTTGGCACAAAAGGCAAATAAAAAGGATAAGGAGCGGTTATTACAGAAGTAATAACTTCCAAGACTCATCGAAAACTTTTGGGTTATCTCCTCAAATGAAGAAGCATTAAGATTAATACCAGAAATATCTTCAACAAGGCAAGGTATCTCATCGAAATAAGTTTTAGAGGATCCTCTCTCAACACTCCTGGGTTCACTATTTTTATCAAACGGGTTTTCGGGAACAATCCAATCAAGATTCTATTCTATGACTTCATGCATTGCTACAAGTTTAAAAGGTATTGTTATCTTAATTTCCTCCCCATTAGGTTCGGTTTTGTTCATCTTTTCTCGTGTACCAACAACATCTAAACATGAGCCTACCAAATTAAAATGTTCAAAGACTTTTCTAGCTTCCTTGGCAACATCATAAAATTCCTTAAGCAAAGTTTCCAGAATAAAATCTCTCTTTTCAGGGTCCTCAATTTCTTTAAGTTTAAGAAACATTACTTGCACCAAGGGGTTAAGGCTAACAAACCTAGCTTCCAACATGTGAACTAAAGAAGCTGCAGCAATTTCATAGTTTGGAGCAAGTTCTACGATGGATCTATCCTCAATATCCTCATGTTTACTAACATGCTTAAAGAATTCTTCAATATTATCTTTTCCAATTATAGAGCCACTACCTATTGAAAGGTCTTTCAGGGTGAATTTAGGGATCAACATGGTGAGCTAAGAAAGAGGTAACAACTATAGAAAGACTTAATTTTTTTTGTGTTTTTAATAAAGAAAGCAAACTAGTAAAACTAATTTTTTTGTGTTTTTGATAAAGAAACAAGCAAACAAAGAAAAAGTAAACTAAGCAAAACAAAAACAACAAAGTAAAGAGATTGGTTATGAGGGACTCCCCTTGTGAATATGTCCTTGACTCCCTGGCAACGGCGCCAGAAAATCGGTTGCTTAGCCCAAAATATATCGAGCCCGTTGGGGAAACCCAAGGGGAAGGTATGATGAGCACAGCAGCAAGTTTTCCCTCAGTTATGAAACCAAGGTTATGAATCCAGTAGGAGCAAGGAAACACCTCAAAGGTGTTGCTAGCTGAACTTTGGCAGGGCGCACTACCGGTGCCAGCAGCAACGTGGATACCTGCACAACACAACCACAGAACTTTGCCCCCAACTTGCGATGAGGTTGTCAATCTCACCGGTTTTGCTGAAAACAAGGGATTAAACGTATCGAGTGGAAGAAAGTAATAGTTTGCAGAAAGTAAACAGAAAATAGAAAACAATTGATTGTAGATTGATAGTAAAAGAAAGGACCAGGGTCCATAGTTCACTAGTGGTGGCTCTCCTGAAGATAGATGACATGTTGGGTGAACAAATTACAGTGGGGCAATTGACAAACATCGAGAAAGCAATCATGCATATACTACTCATCTTGACTCCTTTGAGACTTAATTGGGCATTACAACATTATACATAGACCGTAATCCAACTGCATCTATGACTAATAATCCACCTTCAGGTTATCATCCGAACCCCCTCCAGTATTAAGATGCAAGCAACAGATAATTGCATTACGCATTGCGTGTAAAGTAAACAATACGATTGTTCTATGAACAAAGGATTGTTGTTTTCTCCCTAGTAGCAACAACACATCTAGTACCTTAGAAATTTTCGTCACTTCTCCAAATTACTAGAGGCATGAACCCACTATCGAGCATAAATACTAACTCTTGGAGTTGCTAGCATCTACTTGGCCAAGATAGCTACTAACAACGGAAAGTATGCAAGATCACAAATAACAAAGACATGATAGAATCAATAATCAATCTGAAATAGCATCTCAATGTCCATCGGATCCCCGCAAACACAACATGTAAGATTACAAATAGATGATCTTGATCATGAACGGAGCTCACAAGATCTAAACATGATAGCACAAAGGAGGAGAACCATCCATCTAGCTACTACATGGACTCGTAGTCCAGAGATGAACTACTCACGCATCACACCGGAGGCTTGCATGGTGATGAAGAAGGCCTCCAGGGTGAATTCCCCTCTCCGACAGGGTGCCGGGAAGAGCTTCAGATCCCTCCCAATGTAGGGATGGAGATGACGGCGGCTACAGACTCTTTCGTGCAATTTTAATCGGGTACTTAGGGTTTCTGTATCGGAGGCATCTTATAGGCGGAATCGGAGGCTGAGGGGGTGCCTACGGCGGCCAAACCACCCCTGGTGCGGGCCAGGCTAGGCCGCGCGACCAGGTGGTGTGGCAGCCCCCTGGCCCCTCTCTGTCTCGTATTCTGGCTCCGGGTGTCCCTCAGTGAAAAACTGACTTTGGCTTTTGTCCCGTCCAATTCTGAGAATGTTGTTTACTGACTTTCCTGAAACCAAAAACAGTAGAAAACAGGCAGCTGGGGCTGTGGCTCTTGTTAATAGGTTAGTCCAAGAAAGTGTATAGAAGTACTCCAAAGTGTGGACAAAACACAAGAAAGTAGATAAAACCAAGCATGGAACATCAAAAATTATGGATACGTTAGCAACGTATCAGGGAGCAGTAGCAAGAGGCATCTCCATCGTCTCCCACACAACAATGTCCTGAAAGGCCATAGATATCATGAGGAAAATGAAGAATTAACATTGTGGTGGGAGAACTAGGCATGAAAGCTTACAACAATAATCTTGTCCCGCTCGACCGCGAGGATATAACATGAGGGTGCCGGGGCCTCCCTCTTCCACAAGAGGTCGGCAAAAGTCGCCCCTGACCGATGTTCTAGTTCACCGCCAAGAAAGGCTCTAAAAGGAGCAACATAAGGCATCAAGATAAAAAGGAGAAGGGACAACGATTGGATATGTAAAAAGTAACGGAGATACAATGAGAACTCATCGTGGTGCTCTTGCAGCGGATCACTCCCGGGAGCGTGCACCCACGCTGGCCCCTTTTTCTTTAGGGGGACACACGACCGGATAAGAAGTCTTACACTATGTGATCTATAATCATGCCCTTATCTTGCAGCTCCCGGATGGCTTCGCGACAGTGGATGAAGAGCGACGGATCCTCGGGCTCTTCCGTCTAGTCCTCAGTCTCAATCGTCGAATAGTCTTCGAATCTAGACAAACTCAAGTCATTTATTTGGATTTTTGCAATGGCTATACAGTCTACTTTAACGCAGTGCACAAATTTAAATGCTAAACTTGTTTTGCGGCAGCTGCTGAGCAACTGCCTACATAAAACTGAGAAAATGTTGCTTGGTCAAAACTGCTGCCGACATTTTGTGATGCTCTAATGACTTTTTATTTTGAGATGATGCTCTAACTAGATGAAGATGCACGCTTCACCGCGCCACCTGCATTTCTTTCTGACAGAACGTGGCTGATATGCTAAACTTGCAGGTGTTTTTCTTTGCCACGAACATTTAAGCTAATACCAAGAAAATTCATGGAAGGCTGCCTAGGGGACTATGATTGGGAACATTTTATCTTTCCTGGGCTAAGAAACCATTCACACTTACTGATTTTGAATCTCAGCCACATGATCTTATCATTTCTAATGAGGAATACCAACGCTTGTTATTCTTTCTCTCATTTCTTAGGAATAATAACCTAAAAAATGAACAACACTCGATGTTGTTGCATGATACTTGAAAGTTTAATCGAAAGCCAAGTATGGTTGTAGCAGCATGATGAACATAAGGTGTATGCAGTTTTAGGAAGAACAAAAGTCCACTCATTAGGTTCCACTTAATTCTGCAGAACCGAAACATGGACCTTCCATGAATGTACGGGTTATCTTCTGACGTATGCATTCATCCTGACAACATGTTAGTTGTAGGCACTTTCTCACCAAACTTAACACATAATCGTTGCTAATCTTCTGATGCTCTTCTCTAACAATTTCAAAATAACTTTATTTGAAGCCGGTGATCTATCTACCTGAAAACATAAAATTAAATGCCAAGTACACGACCCCTCTTAGTAAAAATTGTTCCCAGGGTAATCTGTTCTTCACCTTTTCTTCTTGCTTTGGGAAGAGTGCTAGAAATGCATCATCAGGCAGGGTCTTATTATCACCATGGCTGAAAGATCTTTTGCAGATGTTTCTGATGGTAAACATGAGTAAGAAAACATCGTTTCGCTAAAAAAGGCTTCTAAGCTAGCAAGACAGCTCCTGATAGGACATATTCTTTTCTAGGTTCTACCGAATCATAAGAACATGTTATAAAATTAAAATTGATAATAGGGAAAGAATAACATAAGAATTTAACTTATTTGTTTATGTAGATTCCACGGTGGGGTGGCGATTATGTGGTCCATACAATAGGTCACTGCCTGGAACATGTTTTCCCCCACTACTCAAAAGGCACGACACGAATTGAAAATTAGCTGCACCTAAATGGAATGACACCAAGATGCACACAAAAAGGCACTACGATCAAGAAACACCCCAAGGCATCTCACCTCCATGAACACAAGAAGCACATCGTTCCAATCTGCAAGCACCCAATAAAGGAAAAACCAACGGGAACAAAGAAAGACAACCTCCATACACCAACTCTGTAAAGAAAGGAGCACCAGCCAAAACAACACTATCAAGAATGAGGAAGGATAATTAAGACCTAGAAAGAACACAACAACATCACCTAAGAAGAATATTGTTAAATACATATTAAGCCATATAGATCCAAACTCTTCTTGCTTGCACTAAGTTCATCCTATTACTTAAGATTTATGCGTGTCATCAGATGAAGCTCTGCTACTACAGGAAAACATTGAGTTCATGTTGTGACAATAAGTAGATATTCCAAGAAACTTCTTTTGGGCAGTTCAACTATATCATAGTTTTAGTTCAGTTTCTAAGTTACCTCTAGCTATTATACATAGATACAAGAGCTATTGATGATTCATGTTATGAGCAAACACCTAACTTGATCAAATTTCCTTGTAGATTCCTTGTTAGAGAAGATTTTCTTGTAGTTTAGGATGTTGGAAGCATTGTAAGCTGAGCCACAAGCTATCTATAACATTTTTGTGATATTTACCACCAAAGGAAGTTCTTTAGTTAATTCTTGTTCTCTATAATGCCAATATAATTTTAATGTCATTTTCCTGAAATCCCTACAATCTTATATGACATTTAAGTTGAATTCTCTTTTAGCATTGAGGAAACATGGAAGATTTACATCTGACTTCATTTAACCCGGAGATAATTTATGGCCTGGCTCTAGTAGAATATCAGCTTACACTGAAAATGTTTGCTAGGTAAAATTATATACATGGTCACTCTACTTTATAAACTGTCTATTCTAGAACATCAACATGTATACTTCATCGCTAGTGGACGTACCAAGCTAGTATACTATGCTGGAAACTTTGATCACTACGCTTTATCACTACCAGTAGACCACCTTGTTCTTTCTTCCGTTCTTCCCTGACGTTGGTTGTGTGCCTGCTGGGGTATTCTCTAGATGAAGTCTTCTAGGCATGCATAATTGCACAATCACTGAGGTTAACTAGTGTTAGACTTAGGATCATTGGAAAAGACATGCACGGTCACATGAATTTTAAACCTATTCTATTTTTTATTTTTCGAGGAACAAAGAGAGATAGTTCAATACCACACCAACTTCTGATCTTTGAGTAAACTAAGAATAGTGGAAATCTGAAACAATTCTATTTGCATTGGTCTCTATCTACTGTATAATTATTTTTCAGCTTGCCAACGATTTTACTTTTTATGAGGCCTATCAACCTAATATGAAGAAGACATTCACTCCCTGTGTTCCGCACATCTACAGAACACGATAGTTTGGTTTTTCATAGGCATATTGTGCATTCCTTCTAAATAAATAGTGAGGCCTAGCCTAGAGATTATACCGCGCGAGATCATTTTGCGAGATAGACGTAGAACATGTAATCCCACAGAAACAAATAGTGGTTAGATTGGTGCATAAAAACAGTTGCAAAGGATGGCCGCTACTAAACCCTCCCTTATAGAAAAATGTTGAGGAAAAAATCATATCAGATCGATACTTTCAAGGGATATAACATAGGCAAAGGTCCATTATTCATATGGTGTGTTATGTTTGGGTTGTTTTCGGTTCTCGCCAGTGTGCGCGGTCTCGGGACCGGTGTGGACGTCGGAGCGAAAGCTCCGGGAGCTTTCTGTTTTGAGTGCAGCAACTTCTTGTTGGGCAGGAGTGTCGTTGGCTCGTGTGGTGCGCAGCCTCGGGGCTGGTGTGTGGTGTTATGGTTGTACGGTTTTCGCCTGTTTTCCTTATAAACTGGCTGTGTTGGTTTTTTCTTGACTGGTTTCCCTTATAAACCAAACACGGGTGTCGTGCTTGTATCGATTTTTGGCCGGTTTCCCTTATAAACCGGCAAATTTCCCTAGAGGTTAATGAAAAAGCAGAGCTCCTGCCGGTTGCTCCAAAAAAATATGTAGGATTGTATATTATCATGTGAAGGGTGAGTGACGGAACAAAGGTATACATGTTTTGGAGCCAGCAATTTTTTCTCAGGTAGCCTCTTACTCAACAATACTCCCTCTGTTCTATAATAGAAGCCATACAATTTTTTTGAAAACACAAACGATGTAATCTTTGACCAAGTTCATCATTTGACTTTTGAAAAGAAATTATATGGTTTATTTTACAGAATGGAGAGAGTATTACTTAAGAAACTAATAGATGGATGAGGCAGCAAACCTTATTTCCATGCGAAATATCCCGTGATAACAATTCCATATTTGCCTCCATGTTTCCAGTTTGCAATATATGGTATTTCCTTCTTTTTGTGTATTTTGCACCTGGGAAAATTCATTTTTCTGGCATGTTTTCTGTGGCTGAAACGTGAATCTAAATGTAAAACAAGTACGAAATTTTGAATCAAACAACTAATTTGAAGTAAAAACATAATCAAACAACTAATTTGAAGTAAAAACATAGGCTGAGAAGCAATAGCTTTTTCCTAAGAGTATGAATCCTTTTCCGAAAATCAGATTTGCAAGGTTTTGAATAATGAGAAACCTTTTTTGTGATCGTCATATATTTACCCTAGTCCCTAATTCTTGATTTCACACCCATCCCCGTCCATATTGTAGGCGCCATATCTCTACTAATAATTTTACAACGATGCGTTCAGAATTATGTAGCAGATTAGCATTGGTGTAACTATGTATGCGCAACAATGAGGTAAGAGCGAAACAAAGATAAACTAATATGCTACCCGTTCCTCCATTTTTTGTATCCATATACAATTAACAATTATAGCATTCAATGTGCGGGATGTATTTTTGGTAAGCAGGAAAAAAGGATCAGAACAAAAGAAAGGAATGTTGTCTCCTTGGGGATTTAGCTCTTGAGCATTGTGCCCTTGAGCAGTTTATCAGACCAAAATCTACAATCCCTATAGCAAAATAAAACCATAAGCATAATTAGAGATGAACACATGCTTACATGTCCTCTTGTGATATCCAGTCCTTTGTACTACATGGGAGACAAGGTCGAACAAAGCGCCTCTTACATTGTCTGCTCTTGTAAAGATAGTAGGGCACCTATAATTGTACACAGGTTGCTGAAAGAGCATGTGGGCCCCCATGTGTGGTTTTGATAATTAATGACAATCTCTATGAACTAATGTTTGCATTAAGTTGAACTTATAGAAATTGTCCATTGGCATTGCTTGGAGCATGTGTTGGCTTCAAGGTAGAAGAAATGAAGAAGAAGAAGCATTGTCCAAGGGCTTTGGGCCTATTGGAATCTTGTAGAATAAGAAGTGTCATGCAAGATCAAGATGCGCCATCTCTACGAGATCTCATGCTTGATGCTTGCCATTCTCGGTGGTCATGGATCGGTGAAGACAAGGTCAAAGTAAAGGTTTTCCCATGGTGTATAGGGGAGCCAAGTGCAAGTATTCATTCTTACAAGCTCCATTCTTGGTGCTCATGGATCAATGAAAACAAGGTCAAAGTAAAGGTTTCCCCATGGTGTATGGGGGAGCATGTTTCAAGTCTTCATCATATAAGCGCAAGGAAGAGCAATCAAGAGGGTCCATCTTGAGAAGGACAAGATCGTCTACATCGAGCTCAAGTTGAATGCTAAAGGCAAAGGTATGATCTTGATAGGTTTTCCCTTTTATCGGTATCATGGTGTTAGTTGGTAGACCGGTTTATAGGATAGATAACCGTACTATCAAGAGGGGCTCTCGAGTGATTAACTTGATAATATCTTTCGGATAGATCTCAAACCTTTGCATACTTGGCATCATCTTTCTTGGTTCTTATTTGGTTATTTTCCATGAGAGGATTTATAGCTTGTCTTAGTCTCCATGGAAAGCTCAAGTTCATTGAAAACGGATTTCATATGCATTCTCTATTGTGTTTTCGATTTGGAGGTTTTTCTGGCTTGTCTTTTATAGATAGATTAATCCCTTCATCATTTTATTCTGTACCCCTATGTTATAATATGATGGTTCCCTGCATGATGTTGTAGAGCTTGTTACTATCTTCGAAACAAGCCCAATATCATCAAAATCGGAGTTCGGATGCAAAAGTTATGGTTGTTTTTGTAATGATTTTTATGTCAGTTTTCAGGGGGGCGGAGACTCCGGTGCTGCACTCCAGAGACTCTGGGGGGGCGGAGACTCCGGACCAAATTCCGGCCCAGACTCTGGGAGGGTGTAATGGGAGCATCTGGAGCTCGCCCGGAGTCTTGGGCGGAGTCTGAACCCCGGAGACTCCGGTCCTAGGGGCCGAAGACTCTGGTCCTGAAGGCCGGAAACTTCGGGGTAAGTGCTCTGCAACGGCTAGTTGACATGGGGGGACCTATAAAAGCCCCCTTCTTCCTCCTTGGGATGGTTTCTTGCTCTTTCTCTCTCCTCCATTGTTTCTACCTTCAAGAGCTTGCTTTTCCTCTCAATCGCTCCCATATTACTTGAATCTTGTTGAGGGATTTGAAATAGGAGATCTAGATCTACAACTCCACCAATCCATCTCTCCTCTATGTGAGGGGAACATCTTGGGATCTAGATCTTGGGTTTCTTTTGTGGATTTCCTCTTTTATTCTTCCTCTCTTATTCCCTCAATTGCTTTAGTAGCTTTGTTGGAATTTGAGAGAGAGGTATTGGAACATCTTTGTGGTGTTCTTGCCTTTTGCATTAGGTGCATCGGTTTGAGTTTTCCCCGGAGGATTTGGTTGGTGAAATCAAGAAGATTGCACCTCTTGGGTTCTTGGAACCCTAGACGGTTGTGTGGCCTTTATGGTGTGTTCTTGGGACATTCAATTAAGTTATGGAGCTCTCCTCAAGATATTGGCCTTGGTGGTTGATGGCCCAAAATATATCGATCTCGTTGGGGAACCCCAAGAGGAAGGTATGATGAGCACAACAGCGAGTTTTCCCTCAGTACGAAACCAAGGTTATCAATCCAGTAGGAGCAAGGAAACACACCAAAGGTGTTGCTAGCTGAGCCTTGGCAGGGCGTACTACCGGTGCTAGTAGCAACGTGGAGACCTGCACAACACAATCACATAACTTTGCCCCCAACTTGCGATGAGGTTGTCAATCTCACTGGTTTTGCTGAAAACAAAGAATTAAACGTACCGAATAGAAGGAAGTAATAGTTTGTAGAAAGTAAACACAAAGCAGTAAACAGTTTGATTGTAGATTGAATGTAAAAGAAAGGACCGGGGTCCATAGTTCACTAGAGGTGTCTCTCCTTAAGATAGATAACATGCTGGGTGAACAAATTACAGCGGGGCAATTGACAAACATCGAGAAAGCATACAAGCATATACTAATCACGTTGACTCCTTTGAGATTCGATTGGGCATTACAACATTATACATAGACCACCATCCAACTGCATCTATGACTAATATTCCACCTTCAGGTTATCATCCAAACCCCCTCCAGTATTAAGTTGCAAGCAACATATTATTGCATTACGAATTGCGTGTAAAGTAAACAATACGATTGTTCTATGAACAAAGGATTGCTGTTTTCTCCCTAGTAGCAACATCACATCTAGTACCTTAGAGATTTCTGTCACTTCCCCTTATTACTAGAGGCATGAACCCACTATCGAGCATAAATACTAACTCTTGGAGTTGCTAGCATCTACTTGTCCAAGATAGCTACTAACAACAGAAAGCATGCAAGATCACAAATAACAAAGACATGATAGAATCAATAATCAATCTGAAATAGCATCTCAATATCCATCGGATCCCCGCAAACACAACATGCAGAATTACAAATAGATGATCTTGATCATGAATGGAGCTCATGAGATCTAGACATGAAAGCATAAAGGAGGAGAACTAGACATCTAGCTACTACATGGAGCCGTAGTCCAGATATGAACTACTCACGCATCACACCGGAGGCTTGCATGATGATGAAGAAGGCCTCTAGGGTGAATTCCTCTCTCCGGCAGGGTGCCGGGAAGAGCTTCAGATCCCTCCCGATCTAGGGATGGAGATGACGGTGGCTATAGACTCTTTTGTGGAATTTTGATGAGGTACATAGGGTTTCCGTATTAGAGGCAATATATAGGCGAAAGGAGAGCCGAGGGGGTGCTGGAGGCGACCAGACCACCCCTGGCACGGGCCAGGCCTGGCTGCGTGGCCAGGCCCCAGCCCCTCTCCGTCTCGTATTCTGGCTCCAGATGTCCCCCGGTGAAATAATAACTTTGGCTTTTGTCCCGTCCAATTCCTACAATATTCATTTTCTGACTTCTTGGAACCAAAAACAGCAGAAAATAGGCAGCTGGCACTGTGGCTCTTGTTAATAGGTTAGTCCAAGAAATCATATGAAAAGTACTCCAAAGTGTGGATAAAACACAAGAAAGTAGATAAAACCAAGCATGGAACATCAAAAATTATAGATATATTTGCAATGTATCAACATCCCCAAGCTTAACTCCTGATCGTCCTCGAGTAGGTAAGTGATAAAAAAGAAATAATAATTTTTTAGGTGACATGCACCATCATAAACTTGATCAAAGTATTTGTAAAACATTCAAAGCTGGGATCATAGTACTTTAATCATAACATGAAAGACAAAGTTCTAGCAATAAGACAAAGAAACTATTTTGCAACATGAAAAGGCACAAACAAAAGATTCATGAATAACAATGCTTTGCAAGACGTTTGTTTGTTTCACATAAAGAAAACATAGCATAATGGCATTCGGCTTGTCCCTCATAGGACACCTTCAAAGTTCATAAGAGTGACTGGATACAAATAGTTTAAAACAAGCAATATCAAGTTATGCATCAATCAACTAGTCTTGGGACAATGCACATAGAACTAAGAATGGCCACTATGCTCTCAAAGTAAGTGCATAAAGGTAGAAGATGGAGACTCAATATATAAGTGGAAGAAATGCCTTCATAGAAGGAAGTAGGGATTCAAGTCTCATAAAGAGCTTCCAAAAATTATGGTACTTATAGCTTTCAGCTCTCATTGCCCCTATCATAAGCATCTTGAAGTGATTAAGGTTAAAGTGAACAAACTATGGTGTATATGCTTGACGAAGTATAAGTTGGAAATCTCATGTCCCTTGAATACGAGGGTCGCTCCTCATGCTACTCAAGTTTAGTCACCGGTAAGTTCTTGTCATCGTAAGTACATGTGTATCATAAAGAACCACCAACAGGGTACCCCTTGCCCGATGATATAGAAAAATCCCCATATCAAAATGACAAGGCAAGCAGACAACGAGCATCTCAGCAATCTTCTTATTTACCATGGGAATATGGTGCTTTTTTCTCTCTTTCCTCTTTTCATATATCTCTTTTTTCTGTTTCTCTTTTTTCTCAATATAGGACTCTTTTTTTATAAGAAGAATGCTTCATAGACAGCTCATTATGGTTACGATGCAGGTTTCCACCATGTCAGCATGGATTAGACCAGCAGCCCAGGCGTTTCTCTAACACATATACATAACTCCATGGACTTACAAGCTCCCCTTTCATTTCACACCGATGACATCCATAGTCAAAAGAGCATGATATCAACTAGGTACAAAGTACCAATGCAATGTTGAAAGCGTTCCCCATGATAGCATGGTTCTGCTAATCCCCAACAAATAAGTGCAAGCATATACAACATGGACGACACAATGGTTCACGTTTATTAAGGGCAAGAAAAGTAAAGTGTGCCATCAAGTTCGTGATAGCTTTAATTACTAGTTTTCTCATAACAAGTTTAATTTGGAAGGTAAAAAAAGCATGAATATACTTGGAATAGCATATGCTAGTAGGTAGGTATGGTGGACTCTTTGGAATAACTTGGTTTAAGGAGTTGGATGCATGAGTGGAACTCATACTTGGTTGCGGAGGCTAGCAAAAGACTGGGAGCGACAAACTAGGAGTGCAATAATGGCCATAATCATGCAGAGCGACAAATCAACATTGATCAAAGCGTAAAGTGATACTACAAGTTGAAAACTAAAGGATCATAAAGGCTATGGTGACTTTGGATAGTCATAACATGGTGTGAGCATGCGCCAAGTCAACCCAAATAAAGCATCAAAGGAGAATACCACAATACTATGTTTTAATATGCTAAAACAACGCATGATTCATCCAAGACACATTAAGCAATCTCAATTGTTTATAACAAGTCATGTTACAGCAAATAATACTAAGCATAAAGCCAAAACAATATCAAGCATGGCATGATAAAGCATAGGCCACAGTCAAAAACAAGCTCTCTTTACCACTTAAGCATGAACTTTCCTACTCTTTTCCAATCCAAACCAAACTATTTGAAAACCAATGTATGAAAGAGAGGGTCCAACCAATTTATTCAGCAAACTAAGCAAACTAAGCAGACGAAAACCAAAAACAAAAACGAAAAAGAAGACGCTCCAAGAACAACACAACTGTGCATGAAACAATAAAAATGAAGCGTTTGGAAGAAACCTGAGATTTTTATTGATGAAGAAGGGGATGCCTTGGGCATCCCCAAGCTTTGACGCTTGTACTTCTTGGATATTTCTTGGGGTGACATGAGTGGAATCCCCAAGCTTGAGCTTTAGTCCATCCTTTATCTCATTACTCATTCCTTCCATACACCTGAAATTTTTCCTTCATACAAAACTTCACACAATCTTTATTAGCAACATTAGTGCACTCAAGATAATAAGTGTTTAGGTTTAGTTCTAACACCAATAAAACTTTCATTAAAACACTAGCTACTGTAGAACTTTCCTAAAAAATTTCAATTCCCCAAAAGAACTCAAAAAGGAACCAACAAGAAGCAAATGCAGAAAAATGGCAGAAATCTGTCAAAACAGACCATCAGGTAAAGACGGATTTTTTCGAAGACCTTCTGTTGCTCAAATAAAAAAGTGTTGAACTATGAAAGTTAGATAACAATCTGGGGCAGAAGCACAAAATTTCACACCTCAAAAGGACATACAGAGCTTTTACACGAATTTTTACGGTGAAGCACAGAAATCTGTTTCGGGACAGCAACTTTCCCAATCATTACTTCTCTCTCATTAGAGGTTACTCTTGGCACAAAAAGCAAATAAAAAGGATAAGGAGCGGTTATTACTGAGGTAATAACTTCCAAAACTCAACTAAAACTTTTGGGTTATCTCCCAATAAGTACTTTTCTTTAATGCCTTTAAGTTAGGCATAAGAAGGAAGAAAAAGAATCAAGTGTTCTCAAATGAAGAAGCATCAAATTTTGTTTTCATAGGAGAGGCAAAATAAATCTTCTCTCTCTTCTCCCTCTAGTATGAAGTTGCAAGCAACATATAATTGCATTACACATTGCGTGTAAAGTAAACAATACGATTGTTCTATGAACAAAGGATTATTGTTTTCTCCCTAGTAGCAACAACACATCTAGTACCTTAGAGATTTCTGTCACTTCCCCAGATTACTAGAGGCATGAACCCACTATCGAGCATAAATACTAACTCTTGGAGTTGCTAGCATCTACTTGGCCAAGATAGCTACTAACAACGGAAAGCATGCAAGATCACAAATAACAAAGACATGATAGAATCAATAATCAATCTAAAATAGCATCTCAATATCCATCAGATCCCCGCAAACACAACATGAAGAATTAAAAATAGATGATCTTGATCATGAACGGAGCTCACAAGATCTAGCCATGAAAGCACAACGGAGGAGAACCAGCCATCTAGCTACTACATGGACCCGTATTCCAGAGATGAACTACTCACGCATCACACCGGAGGCTTACATGGTGATGAAGAAGGCCTCCAGCGTGAATTTCCCTCTCCGGCAGGGTGCCGGGAAGAGCTTCAGATCCCTCCCGATCTAGGGATGGAGATGACGGTGGCTATAGACTCTTTCGTGGAATTTTGATCGGGTACCTAGGGTTTCCGTATTAGAGGCAATATATAGGCGGAAGGAGAGGCAGAGGGGGTGTTGGAGGCGGCCAGACCACCCCTGGCATGGGCCAGGCCTAGCCGCGTGGCCAGGTGGTTTGGCCAGGCCCCAGCCCCTCTCCGTCTTGTATTCTGGCTCCAGATGTCCCCCGGTGAAAATAATAATTTTGGCTTTTGTCCTGTCCAATTCCGAGAATATTCATTTTCTGACTTCCTGGAACCAAAAACAGCAGAAAATAGGCAGCTGGCACTGTGGCTCTTGTTAATAGGTTAGTCCAAGAAATCATATGAAAATTACTCCAAAGTGTGGACAAAGAACAAGAAAGTAGATAAAACCAAGCATGGAACATAAAAAATTATAGATACATTTGCAATGTATCAGTGGTGATTATTGGGAGCCTCCAATTAAGTTGTGGAGATCGCCCCAATCTTGTACGGGTTTGGTGACCGCCCTCAAGTGTCCCATAGTGGAACGAGTGATTGCCATGCGGTGGGTGCTCGGGATACTAGGGTGAGGCCTCTTGTGGCGTTGGTGGTCTTAGTACCGCCCACCCCTCCAACGAGACGTACTCCCTTGTTGGGAGGAACTCGGTAAAATACCGTCGTCCCCGCGTGCCTTGGTTATCTCTATACCCGAGCTCTTTACTTATGCACTTTACATTGTGATAGCCTTCATGCTTGAAGTAATCTAACTTGTTATCACATTGTTGCTTGTCTTTCTTAGCATAAGTTGTTGGTGCTCATAGGTGAACCTTAGTATATCTAGGCTTTGTGCTTGACAAAATAAAACGCTAGTTTTATTCCGCCATTATTAAGCCCATCTCGTAAAAGTTTTAAACCGCCTATTCACCCCTCTCTAGGCGACATCCTTGATCTTTCAGCTGCAAATTATGAAACATGTACCATCAGTAAGTATCACCTCAAATCCTGGTACATGTATAATGAGAAGGAAAAATTAACCTGTCTGTTGACACGATTCCCCTCAGAAGCAGCAGGACTAGCAGCTCTCTGACAAGGTACTCTCCGACAAGGTACACAACGCTTGCTGCACATTAATCGGTGGCGCAATAAGATGTGGTATCGTAGTTCATGTTGCTTGGTATGTCCCAATATAAAAAAGGTGACACTTCAAGATGCATCATCTCTTTCAGGAGGCGCCGTAGCTGAAATGGAATACAATCAATTCAAAAAGTGAAGAGTACAATAATGCATCCACTCTGCTCCATTATTTGTGCAAGAAGACATCATTGATAGGACACTGGTAGCATCTGAATAATCCAATTGCTTTTGTACTTTCATGTATCCTATCATGTATATCACAATGAAGAAAAAATACGGAAGTGTAATGGAGAGGCAAAACGACATCATGATTACCTAGATTATGCTTCTTTTATTTATCAAATCAAAATCAGCGCAAGGATCTTGCTGTGATAGGTAGAAATGTTTTATGACAGCGGACTTATCAGGAATGAAGCTAATTCACCAAATATAGTACTTTAATGTGTGGCGCGACAATTGCAATCTAAGTATAGTACGTTACGTATTCGCCCATGTACCAATAGTGGAGCGGTCAAAGTTAACAGAGTGTATTATATGATTAGATAGTGCAAGCAAAGTATATCTATCAGAACAGAGTGCAACCAAATAAGTTAAACAAAATGGTGGCTCCTTGTTTGAACTTATACTCGTTTACAGTATTTCTGTCACATAACATACCACTTGTAGTTGGGGATATGACTGAATAATTTTTTTAAAAATAAAAGCAAATAGCTCTAAACATTGAGGACTCCATGTCTAGTCTAGTACACAAAATAAGGGCCATGTAAGCATGCTAATACATCTCAAGGAACCAACCAATGTTAAAAAAAATCTAAACCACTATTAATATAGTCATCAGATTCACTTACATAACCTATTGTACTCCTCAACAACAGTACCATCAGCGATTTAGCTAACTTTGTTTTGGTTTGCTCCCAATCTTCAAGATGGAAAGGACAAAGTGATCGTTCTCCGTAATCTCCCGCATGAACAGAGGCAGCCAAAAAGTAGGCGTTCCCATCAACTGTTCACATCAAAGGCTAATCAGCTCGAGGGAATCAATAAACAAAAAAAGGTTAGTAAGTGGCAATGGCTACTTACTGGTGTCCTGCAGGACAGCGGTCAGCTCTACCTAGAGCACGATACAAACAAAAAATAAATCCGCCTATTCATCTTCTTGTCCACCAGCTCCTCAGCTCGCTGCACCGCCGTTGCCCCCATTTTCTGTGCTTGATGTGCCTGAGCAGGAGGTGACTGGAAGTCTAGTAGTGCTAATGGGAGGTTGGGGAGATATGTAAGAACAAGGTGGGTGACGGAGTAGGGTGAGGGATCAGATCAAAATGGGCCAGATGTGGTGGCATCGCAAGACTGTTAAGGATAGAATAGATCCGGCTAGAGCGTCCGGCCACCATGCATCTAGACAGAGAGGATAGAGAGGGCAGGAAGGAAGGCCTCCACGCCACTTCTTTTTCTTTGTGTTACCTCTAACGCCATCTTCCCTGCTCGCCTCTCAGCCCGTAAACAACCTGGAAGTTATTGATGGGATGAGATCATGAGATTCACAAAATCAAAGCAAATAAGTCAAATCGAGAAGGGGAACTATTAACCTTGGCGCTGAACCTCAGTTCAGAAAGTCCACAGGATCGGTCAACCCTGTTTGGAACCGCGATACAACCTCACATCGGCATCTCTGGTAGCAGCCCCCTTCGGGCATCTGGTGGCACAAAATGGGGAATGATGACCAGCCGGCTAGCTCCTGTGTGCTCCCTCGCTCTTTCCACGCTCGCCGTGTGAACCGTCACCTCACCGAGATTGTTGAAGGAGGTTGCCCCAAGACGCACCATTGACTGTATCGTCCTCGCTGTTTGGTCCGCGTCCTCTACGCCAAGTAGAGTGCCCGCCAAAGCCATAGACTGAGCGAATCAAGCTCGTCTTCCCAAGCTCCGATCGCCGTCGCTGTAGACCGATTCGTCATCGTCCGGCCATCCTGACCTTGCCAAGCACCCGAGCTGCAATAGGGTGAGCCGCCGGTTCATTTTCCATTTGCCCCGTTTCTCTTGTGACGCCGTCAGGCACCCCCACAAGCGAACTGTGCGTGACTGCAATGACTTCCTCCGGAGATCCAGTCCAAATCAACCTAGCGGTCAAAGCCACAGAGAATCCACGAAAAGGAACCCACCCATCTCCCACGACATGCGCTAGCCAGTTGTTCGATGGGCATGAAGATGCACATGTAGACGGTGGGCCGGTGGCACGAGGTCGTCCGGGGAGAGTTGAGCTGTGGTGGTCGCCGCAGAAGGAAGGGGATTGGGGAAGAGCCAACACATGGGCAAGCGAGTTACCGCATCGACCGCCCATCCACCAGGTTGACGCCCACACGCAGAGACAGGGAGGAGGCCCACGCACAGGTGCACAGGAACGACAACATGCCCCGCAAACGCTCCCAGATCGCGCGCAGCTCACCACGCTTAAGCTTTTAAAGAATTTCTAATCATGCAAAGGGCACACTTTGAGCATATAATTTCCCATGAAAAAGCTACAAACCAGAAAATACATCGTCAAAATCAGGAACTCTAACTTGTGGGACAGGAAGAAACAACCATACCTCAAGTTCACTGCTAAACATCATTTGATGGCAGCCGGTCGAGTCGACGAGTTTGCAAAAATGGAGAGGAGCACTTCAACTGCAGGCAGGTAGCTGACGGCAGCTCGCCCAATAACATAAAAACTTGCAGCCTGCGGAGATAATGACGTCGAGCAATAAAGAATCACACCCGGGCAGACGAAGTCATGGCATATAGTGTGCGAGGAAGCGATGTATCATTTACCGTGTCGTCGCTATGGCCATCGGCAGGGCCAAGCAATTCTACTCACTATACTAATTGTTTTATAAGTCTTAACATCCTATTAGAAATCTAATACACCAAAGAAATTATTCTAAAGTTCTTCAATTCTACTTGGAAAATAATATGACTATGCTTTTGACTACCATTAAACAAATTAGACTGAACGTGTAATACCCATAGCATAAAATAGAGTGTAAAGTGTAGCCAAGTGCTTGTTCTTTTTTGCATCCTTATCACAGATGCCATCTAAGTGAATAAACGTGGTGAAAGACATACCTGTAGATTGATCAATATCCATAGAATAAAGACCACAAGATATAAGGGAATCGACTATTTATAACCAAATCTGAATCCTGGGAGCATGGATGACGACTGCAGCCAGGGTCGGCCCTAAGGGAGGACAGGAGGGGCGGCCGCCCCGGACCCCGCATCCAAAGGGGCCCCCGCCATTACAAGAGGTCTAGAGTTCTCCTCTCCCACGAGCAGAGAAGAACGAAGTGTTACGCCGTTGCTTCCTATGGGTTGAGATGTGGGATATTTTTCCTTCATTCATTGGGTCTTTTTTATTACTTTGGTTTTCTCCTTTGGCTATATGAGAGGATTAAATAGGTTAGGCCTGGTGAGCTAGACCTTACTCCTTAGACACAAGATCGCCGGAGAGAGTGCATAGTGCAGATCTTTGCCACTTTTTTCGTTTCATTGCGACAGGATTGCTCTTGTTTTCCTCGTTTTTTAGGAATTAGTCATTTTTCCCTCCTTAATTGCTCCAAATATTTCCAAAGGTCAAATAACCAACCCTAATATGATTAGCGTAAATGGGGTACAACACGGGGGATTGGAGATGCCAAGATGGTATAACGATGGAGTGCCCATCGGACAGTAGAGGCTGATGAAAGTCCAGCCGTGGCAACTAGGTCTGCTTCAAACCAAAAATATGAAAGTTTAGTTTAGATAATAGCTCAGAGACAGACGAAGAAATGCAAGACCATGGCTAGGTACACATTTAATTTTCCATCAGTTGTGTGTCATGCGTTGTATTGGTCGACGATCACCTAACAAGATATGTAGACAACCCATCTTCTACCCTCACACGGCCATAGCGAGAGGCAAGAGACCTAGTAGCTGAGGGGAGACCTTAATGTGCCCTCCGACCGCCACGGCAACAGGATGATATGCAGAGTTCATGTAATAATTTGTAAGGGTGATATTGATGCATCATCATCACTGAATTTGCATCTAAATATGTTTGAAGAATTTTGAACACAATATGTATAAACTATTTTTATCAATATTTTTTATCCAAAGTGTTATAAAATTCTTATTGTGATATTTGTATTAGGGCCCCTATATTATAGTTTTGTCCCGGGCCCCCAATATCTCAGGACCGGCCCTGACTGCAGCATGTGGTGCTAAGGCCTGAGAGGACATGGCTGCCTCTGACTTTTTATAGTTTAGATTCCACACCGCATCAGTTATCACTGCCTTCTACTCTCCAACCAAGAATAGAGAGGGAGAAAGACAAAGGCGATGTTGACAGTGGTAAAAGTGACCTTGGAAGCCAGGTGTAGAGTAGTGCGACAGTGACTTCAAGAAGTCGAGCTAGGACAATTGGTGCTAGCGAAGGAGAGATGGCAGGGCTGTGGAGGGAAATCGAGAATCACCCTTGGATTCAAGGAAACACAACTTCATTAACACCTAGCAGTTGGGAAGCAAGATCGCTATTAAGTGATTTAGTTTGAGCAGCGCTTCATTAGTAAAGCGGTCCTTTCCACAAATTAAATTGAAAATCTGCATGAGTTAAGAAGCATGTACTATATCTATGAACTGCATAATCTAAGCAAAATGAAAAACTAATTATACCCTAGGAAACAAATATGCACCAAAATGTCATTATGACTCTTCAAATCACTACTTGATTTGTGCTTGCATGATAATCCTATTAACCTGAACAGAAACTAATAAGCCAAAATGACAAAGCTAAGACCCATGTGAGATTCGATGAAAGTTGAGGGGGCAGTGAGGGGGCTCTCGACAAGCTAGGAGGCGAGGCATGTCGGCAGATGGACGCTGTGGGCGGGGACGGGGACATGGGAAGGAGCGGGAGGATGGGGCGGGGACAGGGGAAGGAATGGGAGGACGGGGCGGGGGGCGGGGGGCGGCGATCGGGTGTGATGGTGACGGGGATGGGAAAATCGTGAAGAAGGCGACAAGGATGGGAGATGGAGTGCGACCGACACATCCGAAGGAGCAGCAGCCTGCCCGGCTAATGAACAAAACAGACCCACATCCAGCGACACGACGAACGACAGATAGCCCCACAGCAGCCGCAAACGGCCAGGCTTAAGCCTTTAATTAATATGTGTTGTCGTATAATTTATTGCACACTAAATAATCATCTGTATGTTGTCCATATATATTCGTCATGCTCAGATGAGCTATATTAGTTTTTGCACTTCACATACACTCATGTTTGAGATATGTTTGTGTGGATGCATATAGCCAAATTAATTATAGATAATATCTTGTACAAATAGATCTGGGAGTTGTTTATCCGATTGCTAAATAGAATAGAGCATCTCTTCATACAAGTTCTACTCATAGCAACAACAAAATCACAGATGCTTGGACAAGTAAATCATCCAAACAAGAGCATTATACACACAATCAACCTTTAGCAATTGATCACGAGAAATAGACAAAACCATATACCATGAACCAAGGTTCATTTGTCATAAACTAAATCACAAACCTAACCTAGACAACAGCAGTTCGTCACTAGCACCAGAGCACATGTCCAGGAAATCATCATCACAACCATGAGATCCCCATAATCCTCCTACACCTAAATTAGTTCATCAGCTTGAAAGCCGGTCATAGAAGAAATTATCTGACTGTAGTAGCCGAGCCGTAGATGAGGAAGAGGCCGGGGAAGTCACAGCCTACGACTGAACCGTAGTAGGAGGCCACGACCAACCCATGGCCGGAGAAGCAGGAGCCGCGGGTGCGCAAAAACAACACCATAAGCTGAGCCGATTCGGCTAGGGTTTGCCGCATGGGCGAGCATCTGAGGCGGCGGTGTGGAGATGGTGGGGAGGACCGGAGCGGTGCCTCGCCGGCGTGCGGTGGCGCCGGAGAGTCGAAGATGGCCGGGAAGAACCGTTGGGGGGGGCAACCTAGGGTTTCTCCCGGGGGCGAGCGCGCGGGTGCTAGGGAACCTCGGCAGAGGGATATCAAGAGTAGAGAGAGAGGCAGAGCGGCGCCGGGATTAGCCGTCGATGGCCAGGGCAGTGACAAGCGGTGGTGCGAGCGCTGGTGGGGGAACGAGAGGAAAGCAAAGAGATCTTGTTCGTCTCATACGCGTGAGAGAGATGAAAGAAAGAGCCTGAGTACGCGCATGTATTACAACCGGGTCCACACGCACAGGCACACAGCCGGCAGTCCGTTCCGAGATGCTCTCGTATCGCTCACATTCCTTTAAGTTTAAGACTTTAGATAATAAATGTCAAAAAAAAAGACTTTAGATAATGACTTGCTTGGTCAAAGTTTAGAAAATTAGTTTCTGACTAAAACTGCCACCGCAGAGGACACGCATCGGCTGGGTCTTTTTTCTAAAATAATACACTTTATTTAATAATTTTAGAATGTATTGCACGATTTTAAAAATTTACAAAAGTAGCACATTGTCGGCTTCGCCCTAGCCGAGTGGACCAATTCGTCAAGCCCAGGCCGAATGGACCATTCGGTCAGGCCCAAGCCGAATGCGCATGAGAGAGGAAGAAGCTGGCTACGCGAGAACGGTCCGGTGACTTCCATTCGGCCTCTTCCTGACCGATGGGCATTCAGCCTGGGCCTGACCGAATGGGCATTCGGCTTGGGCCTGGCCAAATGGAGCGTGTGGGTCCCGCAACCCCACGCGGCCGCATGCAGTCGGTCTGCTCCTGACCGGATGGAGCTGACTCGGCTTGGCCCACGCTGACTGGCCCATTCGGCCAGGTCAAAGCCGACTATGTGCTAGTTTTATAAATTTTTAAAATCATGCAATACATCTAAAAATTATTAAATAAAGTGTAGTATTTAAAAAAAATCGCGTGTCCGAGACCCCCGGGACGGCGGCACGGCGGCCCAGTTCCGCGGATTAGCGGCCGCGAGGAGATGGTCAGCTCTCTACGGAGCCTCTTGGGTCTGGGCGAGGGAGGAGGCCGGTGGGGGGTGGGGTGGGGGAGATGGTGGTGGAGCCGGGAAGAAGGAGGAGGGCGACGGGAGAGCATCCGGCGTGACCGTGGCGGGGATAGAGCGTGGTCGAGGAGAGCTGGAGGGGGAGGGGCGCGCTCAAGCGGCTAGGAGAAGAAGGCGGCGTCGGGACAGTGCCGTGATTGCCCTATGGTGGCGCGCGGTGGCAGGGCGAGCCGCTGGTGGCGATGGCGGATTAGGAGGCAATGGGGTCCAGACGCACCACCCGCCGCCGCCGACGAGGCCGGGGCGCCTCCAGCGGATAAACACGGCGGTGCCCAGTTGCACTACCGGTCCTCCTCTCATCTGAACCGCGCCCAGCGCCCTGCTCGTCGTTGTACGAGGTCGAGGCGACGCCCCCCGTCCTCCTGTGCCCGGCGCCCTCCTCGTAGTTGTTACAGGGCCGACACCCCCGGTCCTCTGCCCGGCACATCAAGATGGAGCGCCACTTGGCCACACAAGAACTGCAGGTTGGTCAGCTCTCTCCTACGGTTCCAGTAGCAGACCTGTTTTTATCTTCTTTTAGTGGACTGGAACTTCGGCGGGCCAAGTCCGGCCTGAACTAATATAGCCAGAGCAAATTTACAGAGTCATATTTTACAATGGAGGAAAGCAGGGGGCGGAGGGATATACATAACGAATAGAACAGAGGAAGCTCACGGGGTGTCAAAGGTGTCACTCCAAGATAGAAGGTATGTTTTTACAGAGGGAGAATTACATCTATTATTTTTATCTTAATTAGGGAAGATCACATTTTCAATGCATGCATTTTTATCTAGAGTATTGTTATTCAACTTGGTAGTGTCATATTACTAAAGCCTATTTGGTCGCTAGCTTCTATTCTCTTTCAGTTGTGATGGTGGGAGTGGGCGATGGACCATGGGATGCAATGCAGCATTTTGATGACTGTATTCCTGTCAGAGCTTTTGATAATTTCAAGGTGATTTAACAATATTGTTATGTCGCTTCAGTTCCAAATTCCTTGTTTTTGCTCCACCAAAAACAGTACTCCCTCCGTCTCTAAATAGATGTCGCGGGTTTGTTAAAGTTTGGACGAATCTATATACTAAATAGTGTCTAGATTCATCCAAATTTTGACAAATCTGCGACATCTATTTTGAGATGGAGGGAGTAATACATTCGATGCTAATGGTTCTAGCTGTGTTTCTTGTACTCAGTGACATAAGAAGACCGATGATTCCAATAAGAAAGAAAATAATAATAATCCTTGAGATTATTTTGCTCTGTGCCATAGTGTTCTGATTAGAAGAGTTTCAGATTTGTGTTGCAACCATCGCCTGTTGCTCTGCTTGTAACTTTGTTGATACACTGCTGCAGTTTGTGAACTTCACTGATATCATGTCAACAAGCAAGGATATGTCAAAGAAGGAGGCTGCATTCGCCCTTGCAGCTCTTATGGAAATACCCACCCAATATAAAGCAACCCAAGGCCTCCGACCGTCAGAGTACTTGTTCTTTCTCTGCATCCTGTATGAGTTATTCTTGGCACCACTATCATATTCTTCATTTGATGATCTCGTATCTATTGTCTTATCCAAACCAACCTGTCAGAAAACATGCAGCTCTCAAAAAAAAAAATGCACAAAAGGCTAACCCTCCGAGGACTCTTTCTCCTCCAAACAAAGTTCTTGAACGTGATAACACTGCAGCTTCACATGCTCCAACAACAACATCCTGGTCAACCGACGTTGGCAAGAACGCTTCGGATGAACAGGTATCAGGTAGGTAACTTCATGCCAATAGGTAGTCTGCAGTTCTGCACCATGTTCTGTTACAGTTATTTTAGAGAAAATATTCCGACTAACGACTCTTTACATCGACATGGCAAGGTTTGCAACTTTCCTATTCATCATGCGTCTGTACTGTCTTATCAAATTCGGATCCTTTGGCAAGCTTGGCTTGATGGTAGCAGGTGGTTGTGGTGCTGGCGTCGTTCATGACATATGCTTCGGAGCATCTAGCTATGTCGGCCTTTGTCAAGGGTCAAAGGGATAGATCGAAACACCCTGAGAGGTAGAAGCATTGTTTTCAGTCCAGGGCAAATGGTTTTTCAGTATTCTGTGTCATATGCCCCTGTTGTATCCTAGGTCCTTTATTCCTGGGTGTAATTTATCGTAGTCTATAATCAGGATATTTTTGTGATTCATCTTAATAGAAAAATGCCATGGACAAAAATGTGATTTGTTAAATAGAACAAAGTTATATAAACCACTCTTAGCTCAGTTTTTCGGTGAGGTTTTTATAAAGATTAAATTTCTTGATGTGCTTAACTGAAGATGACTCCGCACCTCTCTTGCTATGGGCAATGAAGCATGAGATGAGGTGCAGATTCAAGCACTTGTCATCATAACTTCATGAGGTCATCCTTCTTTGTTGTGCGAGAGGAGGTCTGCAATGCAAATTTTTCCTCTGGAGTTCGGAGGAGCAGCCATAGTAAGTACTCCCTCCATTTGCCACGAGTACTAATTTACCTTGTCTTCAACATTTATCTCCAACACTCTTTCAAGCTGCAGCTGTGGAATACTTCCGATGTTCCTTTTTTCCCCTTTATTTGTGAACTTAGTTCAATTGCCATTGTTCGGAGTCCGAACATGGATGGCCACCGTAGAACATCTTGAACCTCATAGGGTATAAACTGAGTTATTATTTTTTGCATGTGCTGAGAACTAATGAGGACACAAGCCCCCCCATATGGAGGAGGACAACATATTCTGAAGGTACAAGTGGTATACGTGATATTTATATATTCCTTAGGTTTTCAGTTCTCCAATGCTTGATCTCTTGACTATATAGAAACACGTGCTTATTCTTAGGCTTTTATGTTATCATATTTTAGTAGAAACCTGTATATGTACTTGTTCTGAACATTGCCATGATGCATTACACAATATTGTGAGAGTGGACTAGCAATTAAGTACCACTAGGTGGTGTAATAATAATTGGTGGGGACACAATAGTTTACTGCAGTTTTGCAACATTTAAAGCTCCATCGTTAAATCAAGTAAGAGTCTTCCTTCTTTGTTGGTAGTTGTGGTTTTCTGTCTTGGTCCAAACCAAAACAGAACTTATCGGTGATTTTGCATGGTAGTCGTCCATTCTCTTCTAGGAAGCACATGTAGTTGCGTAACTGCTTATTTGCGAATCCAACCAAATATTTGTGTTACATAATCACAAGTTAGTCCCCTACCAATTTCTCTGCCATTTACTCGATACTTGACCATATGCTCATCTGCTACCTGGCAACCATGGTAGAGTAAACCTCGCTTTGCATGGTGTGAATAAGGGGCAGACCTAATAAATAATATACAATTGAGAAATAACTTGCACAGTTTTGGTAGTACAACATAGGCTGACCCCAGTATGGATATTGCAGAAGCTCAAAGTGAGCAACAGTCTGTCTCTGGAACCTTGCATGCTGAAGCCGAACAAGATATTCTTGTGAAAAGCGAAAGATCTTCAGATCCAAGGCTGAGGCTAGCATTGCAGCTATGCCCGAGGCGCTGAAGAAAATTAATGGATGTGTTGCTGGGATGGAGAAGCTGGAGCAACAGAATGTGAATGTACATCCTGTTTTCCAAAGAAAACGGTAGCAGCTAACAGTGAAAATGGTCTTTTCTGTTGTTTTATGCATTACTTATGAGGCTGTGTGTTCACTCGGCAAGTGTACCATCTGTAACATTTTGGCGTTGAAAATAGCTTGATTCAGTAGTGTTTAGCAAGAGCTCGCTCACTGACAGAGCATCCATTATTACAGTTTGGATGTAACATGTTATCTAGGTGTATTTAATCAGAAATCACTGTGTAGCTGTTTTCTTGGCCACTTCTCCAGATTGTACTCTTGCTTACTGATTTGTTTCTGACCACATATGGGAAACGCCATGCAGTTGCACACTTCCATTTTTTTCCGAAGTAGTACCCTTTATTTGTAGAACTGGTCGCTCTAATATTTAGGTAGCACCTTAGCATCCATTAGTGTCACTCTTACAGTAAAGCTGATGACTGATGTTGAAAAATGTTCGTTAAAGTCTATCACATTATTCAACACACCACGGAGCAAAAAAAAAAAAACATAAGTATCCCTAGCACCGCACGGGTATCCATCCAGCTAGTTAAGTTTCTAACTGAGTCTAATATGCATCCTGATATGAACCAGTAATGACTTGTTTGGTCAAAGTTTAGAAAATTATTAGCTTCTGACTAAAACTAATGTGCATCCTAATTTGAAAGGAGGGCGTAACCAGTAATGACTTGTTTTTCCACGCAGGGACAGCGGAGTAAATTTTGTCTGTACAACGGATTACGAGCAAAGCTGACATGTGGAGTGGCTGGGGAAAAAAAAAGAGGAGTAGAAGAACGCAAAGCCAAAGGCTAGCCACACACGTCTCTGTTAAAGGTAGCTCTTTGACCTGTGGTTGCAACCGCAGGCCGCTGCAGGCAGCTCTGCTTGCGAGACTGTTTGTTGCCTCGACACGAAGAAAGGTAATAGCTGCCTCCTCTGGTTTTGCTAGTGTTCGTCTGAGCCGCTGACCGAGTGGACGCTACCTACTCGTCTCCGATGCCTCTCTTCAGCCTGGTTCGAGGTAACATATAGGCTGTATTCAGATCGCCTCTCTTCAGCCTAGTTCCCATCTCGTTGGTGTCTCAAGGTTACCCTTTGCTTCGCCTGCTTTGGGTTCCACAAGCGAGGATCTAGTTTCAGTTGCGGCAAGAACAAGAACAGAATGAATATGCTAGTACTTGATGATGCTGCCTAGCCTACCACTGCCCCCCTTTTTTGCAATTAGTTGTCTCAGCTGACCAAATCCTCAACTCAATCGATGAATCTCCTAGCTGGAACTCGATTTCCGCCCTATGATTATTACCGTCCCCCACTGCTGATTTCGAGCAATTTCCAAATCACCCATAAGATTGTATTCTAAATTTTATCCTCAGTTTAGTGCTCCGTACTATTTCCTAACTTAGTTCACAAAACCCAGCCTTACCACTGCCCCAATAGCAGCAGAAGAAAGTCTGGGTAAATCGTTAATCTGTCTTGGATAACCCAACCTAGTCTTTTTTTTTTTTGCAGCCATTCCATTTGTCGGTGTCATCACAACACTGAATTCTGAAGTTCCACCGGTGTGATGTCCATCGCGTGCTGCTTGCCGGTCGTCGAGTGCGTGTACTGCCTGGCATGTACACGGTGGGTGTGGCAGCGCTGCCTCCACACCACTGGCTATGACAGCGAGACCTGGGGCCTTGCGTCATCACGGGAGTTCGAGCCTGTGCCCCGGCTATGCCGATTCATACTCGCAGTCTATGAGGATGACCTTGAAAATCCACAATGGGCACCTCCGGGAGGCTATGGCATCGAGCCCCGGTGGGTGGTGCGCCGGAGGACATACGAGCACACGCAGGGTCATGCTCCCACGTACTTGCTGTACGTCGACCACCTGCATTCGGATGTCGTGCTCGCTGTTCGGGGGATGGACATGGCGAAAGAGAGCGATTATGTTGTGCTACTGGACAATAGGATTGGACAGAGGAGGTTCGACGGTGGCTATGTGCACAATGGGCTGCTTAATGCTGCTGAGTGGGTGTTTGATGCCGAGTGTGATGTGCTCAGGGACCTCCTGGAGAGGAATCCTGGCTACACGCTCACCTTCGCAGGCCATTCTCTTGGTTCCGGTGTCGTGGCCATGCTGGCTCTGGTGGCAGTGCACAATAGGGAGCGATTGGGTGGTGTCGGGAGGAACAGGATACGGTGCTTTGCGATGGCGCCTCCCAGGTGTATGTCACTCAATTTGGCGGTCCGTTACGCGGATGTCATTAACGCAGTTATTCTTCAGGTCAGACTCCATCACCACTTGTTACCACACAAATGTAATTTTTATACTACCTTCTTTCCAGGTGTTGTTTAGACAATAAACTACATACACTTGTTTACAGTTCAGTTGTGCACTTAATAACATTTCACAGTTAAAATTAATGTTTAGCTCTCGTTATACTCGTACGTCTTTTCACAGCCAAACATGCTATGGTATTCAAAGATATGTGCTCAATTTTACCTTGGCTGATAGTCGTAAAATTATTCCATCATTGACATTTTCTGCTCCTATTTGTTAGATCGACACACAGCTGAATATGTTTTGTGATATTTGTAATTGATCAACAGGATGATTTTCTGCCCCGCACAGACATTCCCTTGGAAGATATCATCAAGTCACTCTTCTGGTAGTGAAACTTTCTTCTTATCTATTAATGTCAACACGTAATTCATACTTGCAGGGGTTTATTGTCCTCTAGTCTATATCCTTTCAGGGTGCCTGATGCGGTCCTCTTTGTACAGCTTGCCATGCCTGCTATGCGGAAATTGCCTCATAGACACATGTATACCTGAAAGTGTGATGCTGAGAGATCCACGGCGTTTGTATGCACCAGGACGGCTTTACCACATCGTTGAAAGGAAACCTTTCCGGTATATGCCCTTCCCAAATGTTCTGCTCATCTAGTCATCCTAATGCTATATAAGTACTGTTTTCTATATTCATTAAAACAAGAATAACCATGTGAAGTTTCCTTCCAGAAAGATGAAGGATAACCAGTGAACAGGTCTTTAAGCTCTATATGCATTTTTTTTCGAGATTGATATGCATTTTTTTTTCGAGATTGATATGCATTTATTTCTTCTTCAGAAAGAATGAAATTTTATCTATTAGCTTTGTAAGTGAATGTTGCCATATGACAATATTATTCTTTACTTTTTAACAAATTTGGTTTCTTATGTTTTAGTGATTTTTTCCTACAAATGTATAGGATGATCAATTCATTACCTCGTGCAACTATGAAATATCTTACTTGAGCTTTACAGTATCTTGAAACAATTGCTGCAGATGTGGAAGACATCCGCCTGCCGTAAGAACAGCAGTTCCAGTTGATGGCAGATTTGAGCACATTGTTCTTTCTTGCAACGCAATTTCTGACCATGCTATTATCTGGATAGAAAGGGAAGCCCAAAGAGCAGTAGATGTAAGCCTGAGCCTATCCTCCTCTTATTAACTCGCCATGGAAATATCATTCATATGTTGTCCTTCCCAAATAACGTACTGTAGTAATAAGCATCAAGTCCACGCCACCACCTAGCACTCTTGCACGTTCAATCAAGCCTACAGTTTCGAAGCAAAATGTTGCTCTAATTTACCATGGCACCTTCTTTCAGCATCAGACTTTTCGACCATTAACCAGCTATTTTTTTTATAAACATCATCTTTGCATATAGAGTTATTGTGATGTGCAATTTTGGTGTTCACAAATTGTCTAAAAAGTAACGGTTTTCACATTTCAGTTGATGTTGGAGAACGAGAGAACCATGAAAGCACCTGAGAATCAAAGGATGGATGCTGAAACTACCTTAACAAGGGATCATGGTGAAGAGCACCAGGCGGCCTTGAGGCGTGCTGCTGCGCTAGGAATTACGGATGTTAATCTGCCATCAACATACGGTACGTTCATTGAAAACACGACACTTGAGCCGGACGAGGGATCTCCAGTACCGTCGGAGAGCGGCAGACACAGAACTGTCTGGAATGAGTGGATCACGAGGATATTTGAGAAGGATGAATCTGGACAAATGGTTCCGCGAAGATGATGGACTCATGTGTCAAAGTTAGAAAATCTGGACAGACGATTCCTGGTATGTAGTTTACCCTGTCATGTGTTGGAGCCTGTTTTGGAAAACTGTCACCTGTCAAAAGCATGCTCATCCAGGCAAACAGTGTTGAAGGAGTTAGGGATATAGGTTATGTAGGCCAAAATATTTTATAGGTCATAAGTATATATTGAATCAATTTGGTATGCTTTCTAGTCGCAGTTGTTTTTCCATTTTAGGCACCATATATTTTGGATTTTGGGGATTTTTTGGATGGATTTGTCCCTAGGATCTCCACACCCTGATATATAAAACACCCAGTTCAAATTAATCCATTTCTTTGCTATAACCGTGTTTCTCGAGGGGAGGGGCATGACGAGGACGAAACTTCACTCGGTTTCTTAGGCAAACCGAGTTAGGGTTATGTGCCCAAAGTGGGAGTAGGATTCCTCGGCTGGCTCGAGTCGGAGTCGTTCTTTTACGGGGAAAGCAGTAGAGAAGGCTAAACCATGGATAAGCACAAAAGTGACGGTCGGTTAATTTGTTGCAGTGACCTACAACCTTTTTTGTTTAAGACAGGCCATCGGTCGCTCTATAGCTAGTTTTGTCTAAATAACCCCATAGGAAACGACGCCGATGCAGAGGTTGGGGATACCGAATACAACCTCCATTTCGAAAAGAATTAGTAAAGACTGACTCGTGTCAGTTTGATTTTTCTTGGACCTAACCTCTGTGAGTGGAATCCAATATTTTTTTCGTACTTGTAATTTTGTATGTATATGCAACAATATATGTTCTAGGTTGCATGCCCATTGGGAGTAAAACAAATAATAACACCAAAATAAGAAAGAAAACTTGGAAATGTCTGTGACCATCAAAAGAATGAATGTTTGAGAATATGTTCATGTATATTAGATAAAAAATTAATGTTTTTGAAATAAATGTGCATGTGTTTATTTATATGCTATGAAGAAAATAAGAAAGAAATAAAAGAAAATTAATAAGTAAAAAGTATAAAAATGGAAAATAAACAGGAACTAGAAAATAATAATAAAGGATATAATAATAGCAGGAAAATAAACATATATATGCAAATAAAAGGAAAAAAACAGACAAACAAATAAAATACTGTATCATGTAAAAAAAATATCGCCGTGACCTTATTTGGCGGCCCACTAGGGGAAATGTCCAGGCGGCGTCCCGATTTTCAGAAGGAAAAAAAAAGGCTGGCACCCGCGTAAACTGGACGCAATCTGACTCCCGTTCGAAGTGTCCCGTTCTAAAGGCACGAGAGCCCCGCGGGTTAGAAACCCTAGTTCACTCTGCATACTGATTCGATCTCTCTACTCTCGTCCCTACTTTCGCGATCGGATCCAACTATCTCTGGAGTTTCCGCGCGCCATCCTGTTCACTCCCGATTCGCGCGCGTGCTTTCGCGACGTGGAGGATGGCAAGCATGGCTTCCATCTCGGCGGCGCGCGGGGGCACAGCGCCGTCGGGAAATCATCTTGAAGCTTTCGATTACTTCTTGGTGGTGGATTTTGAGGCGACGTGCGAGAAGGACCAGCGGATCTACCCGCAGGAAATCATTGAATTTCCGTCGGTCCTCGTCGATGGCGCCACCGGCCGCATCGAATCCGCCTTCCGCAGGTACGTCCGCCCCAAACACCACCCTGTTCTGACCCAGTTTTGCAGGGACCTCACCGGGATCAGGCAGGAGGACGTCGACGGAGGCGTGGATCTGGGGGATGCGCTCTGGCTGCACGACACTTGGCTGAAGGCGGCGATGGCTGGGACAGGGGCAGGGGCAGGGGCAGGGGCAGGGGCCAAGAAAGGAGGCCGCTTGGCCGTCGTGACCTGGGGGGACTGGGACTGCCGCACTATGCTGGAATCAGAGTGCCGTTTCAAGGCGATTGCAAAGCCTCCCTACTTTGATCGCTGGATCAACCTCAGGGTCCCCTTCGAGGCAATGTTCGGTGGCAGAGGGCGGACCAACCTGCAGGAGGCAGTCCGGGCAGCGGGGCTGGAGTGGGAGGGCCGCCTACACTGCGGGCTTGATGATGCACGCAACACGGCGCGCCTTCTTGTGGAGCTCATGCGGCGGGGCGCCAAGATGGAGATTACTGGCTCACTAGCGCCGGTACCACTTATCCGAGAGAAGCAGCAGCAGCAGAAGCCTTGCATGAGCCCATGCGTGATTACCGGCCCCCTGGCGCTGCCACCGAGGATCCAGCAGCAGCCTCATGCAAGCCCTTGCAGTGGCGCTGAGACGCGCTTCTGTTACTGTGGAGTTCCGAGCAGAGGAGGCGTTGTAGCTGCTCCAGGGCCAATGCAAGGGAAGTGCTTCTTGGGGTGCGGCAACTGGACACCGGCCATGGGAGTCGTCTGCCCCTACTTTGTTTGGGGCAATTGAACCAGCTGCGCCACTGATGGGATTTCAGACTCAACTCAGATGGATTGCCCGTGTTTATTGTAGTAGCTTTCAGAATTGAATGCAGCTTAGTTGATTATTAGTGTGATTTGTTCACCAAAATCACATGTGACCTAGCTAGTATTAGCTTCTTAGTGTGATTTGGTCACGGGAATCAAATGTGAGCTAGCTAGTACTCCCTCTGTTTCATAATATAAGATGTTTTAGCTTTGTTAAGAAAATGTATCTACATGTCTTTAGTGTATAGGTTCGGAGAGGTTCACTCTGAATCTACACACTAAAAGGTGTCTAGATACATTACCTTTACAAACCTAAAACATCTTATATTTTGAAACGGAGGGAGTACTAGGTATTAGCTTAGTTGATTCTTAGTCTGAATTGGTCACCGAGACCAACGTCTTCGGGGAAGTAGCTATTCTTGATGTAATCAGTGTCTGAATTATTAATATTAATGGAAGATTTTATTTAATTATGACCATTCTTCTTACTTCATTATCGAGCAGCACCCAAGTTAATGATGCAGTCTGCAGTTTGATGTACATACATATGCTATTAGACAACTGCCAATGTGTTGTGTTTTTCCAGCATATGGAGAAAGGTTTCTTTATTGAACTCACAATCATTACCGATATCAACACATCAATGAAATTTGAAGGAAGTCTTTGGTCCAGTTCTATGTGTGAAAGAGTTTAGCAGTGAAGATGAAGCCATTGAACTAGGCAATTATATCCAGTGAGCTACTTATACTCCCTCCTATCCTAATTAATGTTCTCAGATTTGTTTAGATTCAGATGTATCTAGTCATGTTTTAGTGCTAGATACATCCGAATCTAGACAAATCTGAGAACATTAATTAGGATCGGAGGGAGTATTTTAAATACTCTTTGGCTGTTTTGAGGTTTGCAGCATATGTTACCCTGTTGGTGAACTTACTCTGCAACTCGACAGTTATGGTCTGGCCAGTGCTGTGATTTCTGGTGATCGCGATTGATGCCAGAGATTAGTGGAGGTATGTCTAAGTAAAGGGTTCTAACATTGCTTTGTTGACGTGGCTTGAGGCTTACGTCAGATTACTGTTCCAAGTTATTACTTTTCCACTTAATGTTCACTTTATAACGTTGGTTCATTTTTGTGTTACACCAATCAGCTTGGTTTTATGCAAATTGTTTTGGGAATTGTTCTGCTATGTTTCTGTGACAACTATGTAATAGCGATTCCAACTGCAGGAGATCAACGCAAGATGTATTTGGGTAAGCTGCTCACAACCTGCTGCTGGATCCAGATTGTCTTCTATCAGCTAGTCAGGAAACCCGTAATGAAACATCTGAATTTTCTGAAGAAGTGGTTTCTGATGATGATACAGTTGGTGGCGTTGGTAATGAAATGAGTAAATTGCTTGACATGCTGAGGCGAAGTGCTAACGTTTTTGACACCAGCCTAGGGAATAGTGGAATGGGAAAAACTATGGCATGGAAAATACATCATCACCATACAAGAAATGATTTTAGTATGATTGTGTCGGTTAGTTTCTTCAGTAACTTTGATAATACTGGGTTACTGTCTGCAATTGTAAGAGCTGCCGGTCGAAATCCCAGAGGAGCAAAAGACAGAGGATGCAACTTGAGGCCATCTTGGCTGGCATGCTTAAAAGAAAGAGGTTCTTACTGGTTCTTGATAGCAACTGCGGTCATCATATTTTTTGAGAATTCCCTTGGTCATGGAAACCGGATTTCGATCACTACTCAGGATGAGTGTTGTTCCCAGTAAAATGAAAATTGTTCTGTGGCATGCAGCACATGATTGCTTAGCTACCAGCTTTCTATTGCAAAGCAGAAACATTGTTGATTGCTCTTCATGTTTCTTCTGGGACAGGGTTGAAAAAATTGAATACTGTTTCATTTCCTGTCAATTTGCTACAGCAGTCTGGGGACAGTTACAGAGCTTGTTTCGCATCAATGGTTGTTTGATATGCTTGATAGATGTTTGGGTCTCCAAGCAACTGATGTCACAGTCACCTTCTGGCACATTTTGGAGGCAGGAAATGTTATCAGGAATAATGAAGCCAAGATACAGTGAAGAAAATTCAAGCCTTTGTAGATATGATTCGGTCGCACTTCCTGAAACCGGGACAGACTTCTAGGTGTCAACCCCTCAAGCAAGTTCTGAGATGACTTCCACCACCTGTTGGCCTGGTCTGTATCAATGTGGATGCGCCCGTCTTCTCCTCGGCGAGCTCGACAGCGGGTTGGTGCTCCGGGACCATATGGGACGGTGTCTGATAACTTGCTGTCAGTCCTTTCAGGGAGTTACTGTCAACAGCAAGTCAAGACAGAAGCCACCTAGTGATCCAAGGGTGGATGTTGACCAAGACAAGATAGAACCAACGGCGAGCAACGTATTGCTCGCCGTTACCGTTCATTTCCGTTTATATCCATGTGTTGTCCCGTTATATAAGGGAAGCTGCTATGTTGTAAGGCTTATCGCTATTGACTATTGTCGGTAAGACTCATTCATATACTCGATATAATACAGACACCAATATGGGAACCCTAGATATATTTCGATTCCCTTCCTGATTTGCCTACTTTCCATAATAAACCCTCGATCCCCAAGTCTGTACATGACAATTGGTATCAGATTCCAGTGAATTCCTCGGCGGCGATCCGAATTGCGACGGTGGAGTGGTTGGGATCTCTCGTAAAATCCCACTCCTTCCTTCCAATTCGCGGCGGCGGTGTTGGTCGACGGTGGAGCTGGTGGCGGTGACGTCCTTCCCTGACGTGGTCGACGGCGGCGTGTGGCGGCGGCGTGTGATCTCTCTCCGGTGGCGGCTTGGTGGCGGCGGCACGAGTTCGGGTATAGAGCAGTGGTCCAAAGCGGTTCCTGCAGGATACTCCTGTAGCGGTAAAATCCCGGCGGCGGAGCTGTTCCGTGTACCATCGGTGGTGTGGAATCAGGGCGGCGGTAGGAGCTTGGAATTGGGCCTGGTTTCTGACCTTGTGTCAGTGTAAAATTCCCTCCCGTTTCTCTTGTCTCAGGGGAAGATGCCGAAGAACAAGCCTGGTTTGGACGAGGCCGAATTGGCCGAGCTGTTGGCTTTGAAGGATGAAGTCGCAGCAAATTCAACAGCAACGACTGAAATCCGCAGCGAACTCTCTACTCTCAAACACGATTTGCTCCAGATTCACAGTAAGCAGGACACATTCACAGCTTTGTTGAGTGGTATGCAGCAATCGATGGCCAACATGGGTTTGCAGATGTCGTCTATAGCTGATGCACTACAAGCATTCAAACCACCGCAAGCCCAATCTTCAGTGCCTGTCATCAGTACCAATGATACATCTGCCTCTTTGCAGCAACGTTCTCCTACTCTTCAGAACCAACAGCAGAACATTCCTCAACCAGCTGAGTCTTCTGAAGAAGCGCAACATCGTGCAGTTAAGAGCAAGGACATAGCACAACAGTGTGCATTCTCGACACAAGAACATCCTCCACCCATTAACATTGGGCCCAAACCGAGCTCTGCTCCTCCGGGATTTGGGCGTCTTCCACCGAATGAAGTTTATGCAGCACAGAATGAAGGAGGAGTTATTCCTCGCTCACCACATACTCCAGCATTCCACCATTTCCAACCACCTGGTGTGCGTCGTGGATGGGAAGGATTTGTGCGCACATTTGAGCAAGAGCAGCGCGTCCAGTTCCTTAAGGCTATCACAAAGGGCCCTCGCATGGATTTTCCTCGATTCGATGGAGATAACCCTGGTGGCTGGATTAGACAGTGTGAGAAATATTTTCAGATGGCAGGAGCACCTGAAGAGTACAAGGTTTCTCTGGCACAATTATACATTGTAGGGCGCGCAGATGTCTGGCTTCGTCGCTCCAAGTTGATGAAAAAACGAATAAATTGGCAAGAATTTTGTACTGAAATCCTCCATCGTTTTTCACCATCTGGTTCTTATGACTTGACAGATCGTTTCAACTCGTTCAGACAAAATAACATGAGTGTCGCCGAGTACACTGATCAATTCGAAGATTTGATGGCTGATGTTCAGGATGAAAATACGACATTGTCTGACGCATGGTTTGTGAGATGTTATGTAAATGGTCTTCGTCCTTCTATCAAATATCAGATCAGACCATTGAGGCCTCTGTCTTTAACTGAAGCTTACTGGATGGCAGTAGATGTTGAGCAAGCCATTCCAGCCAAGAAGCAATTCTCTCCGCACAATACTTCTACCAGCAAATACTCCAAGCACAGTTATACAGCTGATAGAACATTTCATGAGAAGCCTCAAGACACTAAACCTGTGTTTCCTCCTCGACGCAATAGAGAGCCAGGCAAGTGTTGGCATTGTGCAGAAAATTGGGTTCCAGGGCACAAATGTAAGACAGCTCCTGTTCTCAATTTATTAACCGGAATAGAACAAGATCAACCAGTAACACAACAGGAAGAGCTTGATCATGAGGAACATGAGGAGGACAACCAGAACCAGGAACCACAGTTTATGCACATTTCTATGCAGGCCATGTCTGATACTGTTAGTACCATGTCAGTACTAGTACAGGTTGGAGGGAAACAGGCTGTAGCATTACTGGATACCGGGAGTTCTTCCACATTCATGAACCAACAATTTGCTTTGGAAACTAATTGCACTATCATCCAAGAGGAAGCAAAATCTGTTAAGGTTGCTGGTGGAGGGAAATTATGGTCAGCTGCTGTTATTCCTACAACCACATTCACCATAGCAAATGAGGAATATTCAAATTCATTCCGAATTCTAAACATTCCTGGTCATGACATAGTTTTGGGGTCTGATTGGTTAGCTAAACATAGCCCAGTGGGTTTTGATTATAACACCAGATCCTTCTTATTGGTGAAGGATGGAATTAAACAAGTCACAATCCCAGCTTGTGCTACCATTACCACAGCTACAGAAATTTCTGTTGAAGAAATGGATAAGCTCTTAGCTACTGGCAGCCAGGGGTATATCTTGCAGTTGATTACTGATACAGATACCCAACAGTTCAAGCAAGCAGAGTTACCAGCAGAGATTGATGTATTGTTGCAGCAATATCTGGAGGTTTTTGCTGAACCTCATGATCTTCCTCCTATCAGAAGCTGTGACCATTCAATCCCATTACAAGATAATGCAGTACCTCCAAACACAAGGCCTTACAGAGTTCCTCACAAACACAAGGAGGAGTTGGAAAAGCAAATTTTGCAACTGTTGCAAGCTAAAATAATCAGACCAAGTCAAAGCCCATTTGCATCACCAATCATTTTGGTAAGCAAAAAAGATAAATCATGGAGATTATGTGTCGATTACAGAAAGCTAAATGCAATCACTGTTAAAAATAAATTCCCAATTCCAATAATTGAGGATCTTCTGGATGAGTTACATGGAGCAACAGTATTTACAAAATTGGATCTTAGATCAGGTTATCACCAAATTAGGATGAAAGAAAAGGACATTCCTAAAACAGCATTTCGAACATATGCTGGTCACTACGAATATTTGGTGATGCCCTTTGGCTTATCCAATGCTCCTGGAACTTTCCAAGCACTTATGAATAGCATCTTTGCTCCTTATTTAAGGAAATTCATCTTAGTATTCTTTGATGATATCCTCATCTACAGTAAAGATATGGATACCCATGTCCAACATTTGGCCTTAGCAATGAAGTTATTACAAGAAAACAAGCTGTGTGTGAAGAAATCCAAGTGTATCTTTGCAAGTAAACAGGTTGATTATCTGGGCCATATCATTTCTGGTGATGGAGTATCTACTGATCCAAACAAAATAGCTGCCATAGCTAAATGGCAGTCCCCAAAGACAGTAACACAATTGAGAAGTTTCTTGGGTTTGTGTGGCTACTACAGAAGATTTGTTAAAGATTTTGGAGCAATTTGTAGGCCATTGCATGATCTGCTGAAGAAAGGGAATTTTGCTTGGACTGAATGCCATGAGGAAGCTTTTCAACAGCTGAAATGTGCTATGACTACAGCACCAGTCCTGGCTCTGCCAAATTTCAACCTTCCCTTCACTCTGGAGACAGATGCATCTGGTTCTGGCTTGGGTGCAGTAATGATGCAGGAAGGACGACCAATTGCATATTATAGCTCACATTTGTGTCCAAGAAATGCTGCTCTATCAACTTATGAGAAAGAGGCCTTAGCCATCATTGAGGCATTAAAACGTTGGCGTCATTATTTCTTAGGCCATAAGTTGATCATCAAAACAGATCAGGAGAGCCTCAAGTTTATGACAGATCAGAAGATTGCTAATGGAATTCAACATAAGCTTATGATGAAGCTACTGGAATTTGATTTCCAACTAGAATACAAGAAAGGCAAAGAAAACTTGGTAGCTGATGCTCTATCCAGGAAACCAGCTCAACTAAATGCTATCTCAGTAGTTACTCCTGAATGGATTAATGAGATTACAACCACATATCAAGATGATCTCCACTGTAAGGATATGATGGAAAAGCTACTTTTAGCTCCATTTCATACAGTCCAAAATTATTCCTTACATTCTGGAGTCATAAGGTATAAAGGAAGAATTTATGTGGGCAAGAATGACCAGTTGAAACAACATCTCCTGACTGCTCTACATTCATCAGCAGTAGGTGGGCACTCTGGAATCCAAGCTACACACCAAAGAGCGAAGAGAATATTTTTCTGGCCAAGCATGAAGACAGATGTAGAGAAATTTGTGAGTGAATGCCCTATTTGTCAGAAAGCAAAAGGCCAGAATTGTCCTTATCCTGGTTTACTCGACCCACTGCCAATACCTGACATGGCATGGACACATATCAGTATGGATTTCATTGAAGGTCTCCCTAAATCACATGGCAAGGATGTCATTTTGGTGGTGGTAGACAGATTAACCAAGTTTGCGCATTTCATTCCCCTTTCACACCCATATACAATTAAGTCAGTAGCTGAAGCATTTATTGACAACATTCTCAAACTGCATGGTCCTCCTCTAGCTATCGTCTCAGATAGAGATAGAATTTTTACCAGCAACTTGTGGAAAGAAATATTCAAGGCATTGGATGTGCACTTAAGATATAGCTCAGCTTACCATCCACAATCAGATGGACAGACAGAACGAGTCAACCAGTGTGTGGAAAATTACCTAAGGTGCATGGTTTCTGCAGAGCCAAAGAAATGGGCATCTTGCCTCTCACTAGCAGAATATTGGTATAATACCTCCTTCCACTCTTCCCTGAAGACAACTCCCTTCCAAGCTATGTATGGATTTCCTCCTCCAGCATTTAGTGAGTTTGCTCTGCCTGGTTCTGTCTCTGATGAGGCTAAGGAATTCTTAGGACAAAGACAATCAATTATTGCCCAGCTGAAGGAAAACTTGCTTAAGGCACAGTTGAGGATGAAAAAATTCGCTGATGCAAACAGAGTGGAACGGACCCTAAACCCAGGTGACATGGTGTACTTGAAACTACAACCTTATAGACTCACGGCATTTGGTCTGCGAAATTCACTCAAATTACAGACCAAGTACTATGGTCCATTTCGGGTTTTGTCTAGAGTTGGAAATGTGGCATATAAACTTCAATTAACTGATCATGTCACTATCCATCCTGTCTTTCATGTGAGTCAACTCAAAAAGCACCTGGGTCCATCAGCAGTCCCAAACCCTGATCTCCCAATGGTTGACAGTCATGGTAACATCAAGACTGAACCTGTCCTGGTGATTCAGACAAGACAGATTCCACGCAACAACCTCCCAGTAGTCCAGTGGCTCGTCCAGTGGGAAAGCCTACCTCCAGAAGATGCAACGTGGGAAGATGCAGATTTCATCAAACACACGTTCCCAGCGTTCTTCCAAAAGACGGTGCACGGCTGGTTTGCCAACAAAAATGCTCCTTGAGGACAAGTTCGTTCTCACAAGGGGGAATTGTCAACAGCAAGTCAAGACAGAAGCCACCTAGTGATCCAAGGGTGGATGTTGACCAAGACAAGATAGAACCAACGGCTCGTATTGCTCGCCGTTACCGTTCATTTCCGTTTATATCCATGTGTTGTCCCGTTATATAAGGGAAGCTGCTATGTTGTAAGGCTTATCGCTATTGACTATTGTCGGTAAGACTCATTCATATACTCGATATAATACAGACACCAATATGGGAACCCTAGATATATTTCGATTCCCTTCCTGATTTGCCTACTTTCCATAATAAACCCTCGATCCCCAAGTCTGTACATGACAGTTACCTTACCAGAATTGGCTGAAGCACTTGCAGTGCGCTGACGTTGCTCTTGCTCTTGAGGATGGGTGCCACAAAGTTGTGCTCCAATCTGATTGCTTGTCACTGGTTCTGAAACTCAACTCGTAGGAAGGGGACAGGTCTTGTAACAGATATTAAGACTTTACGGAAGCGTCTTATTTACTGTGTGCCAGTAAATGAGGCAACTCATATCTTGGCCACAGAGCAAATGAGGCAACCATATCTTGGCTATATCAGGTGAGCTTTTCTGCTTGTTTGGTCTATCGCCAGTGTGTTCCTGGCTGTGTTTAGGGTGTTAGTTCAACTGAATCCTTGGTATAAATAAAGAGCTATCTATTCTAAAATAAGGGGGGGATGAGAGTGTTGTCACAAAAGTGAAGCCTGCCTACATCCACCAGGTCAAGAAATTGACATTTCAGGAGCAGATCAGATCATTTGTACAGTTCTCAAATGATGAATTTTTCCCTCGTAGCCTGAAGCCTAGTATCAATTTGGACTTCCATTGAAGGGCTGTGACATGTGTGGCTTAGAAGCAATGAACCAGCTACAACCTTGGAAGAAATAGTAGATGTATCCTGCTTGAAGACAGGACAAGAACCCAGTGTGCAATCATGGCTTAGATAAGTTGTTTAAGGGGCATAAATAGTTTCAAGTGTTCGATCGTGGTGGTACTGAAGTTAAATACATTCCGATGACAAATGGAAGTTCTAATTCACCTTAGGCTCATTAATCTTTCACTGACCCGAATTACAGAGCTTCCAGAGTTCATTGAGTTTCTCAGAAATGAACAGATCTTGGGTCGGCTGCACACTCTTCCAAAAGGAATTGGCAAGCTGCAGAGTTTGCGAAGTCTCGATATTCGAAGAACTAGCTTACATCAAGTTCTACCAACTTTGGAAAATCTGAAGCTGCTCCCCGGGCTAATCTATATATCTGTTAGTCTTTCTGCATACCAGATAGCAAGCTATGCTTGAACTAGTTCATATTGTGATGGGCTATATGCTTGAACCTCTTGAAGGTCCATTGCGACGTTGATAATTGACTGAACTTCTTTATGGTCAGTTGCTAACATTGATAATTGTATATCCATTTCGCTTGTATACTTTTGGTATATTTCTTTTAGTAAGTATAAAATGTAATTCATCCCATGGTTAGAGGATTTTTAGTAGGAACTAATACCAAAACTGTACATAGGAGAACAGGAACGCTGTCGGGGGAAATTGAATCCATTTATGAGGGACAAGGCCTCACTTTTTTGTGCATTTAGTGTTTGCAATCAGATAAGTAGGTCCTACTCGAAACCAAACCTTTGAAGATTTTTTTGGTATTTTTAAATATTAATGTACAGTACACAGATGGTTATATTCTTATTGAGTAATTCAGTATGACAGTATACAAACCAGTTGACATGTTTTGCAGTTTTATGATGGATCCCAACATGAAGCAGCTTGGAGAGGCTCTGGGTGATGTATAAACAGATGCAGAACAACTTGTTCTGGCAAGGCATCTGGTTTGCATATGCTTTGGGCTTTGCCTTATTTGTGTTAGAAGTTCACTACTGAATAAAGGTACCTTCTTGGATCTTGGTCCGTGCAATCAGACACATCTGAATGTACTACTGAAGCGGGTTCAGTATATTTGGGGCAGTGCCCCTACCATCCATTTTAATATTCATGAGGATCATGCTTGAAATTTTGTTCACATGTGATGCTTAATCTGCTAGAAGTTTAAAATATTTTCCTGTATTTTGCTGAGTAACTTTTGCGCCAAAAATTACCTCGAGTACAACCAACTGTGCAGCTGGTAGCAAATTCCAGTTTTCTGTAACTGGACCATTTTCCATGTGCAGCTGTTCTATCTAAGGTTTAAGCAACTCGGAAGGAGCGAACCGGTTCTCGCTGCTGGCCGTTGATGATTCAGGGGTGGAGGAGGAGGCGTCGGTGGCTGCGGAGTCCCCGCGGGGCCGGCGGTCGCCAGTGACGTTGGGCTCCTTCCTGAGCGTTGTGCTGGGTCTCTCGGGTGAGACCCTGCCTACCTCGTCGCAGGAGCTTCCCCTGGCATGTGGCTCCCCTGGGGGCGCGCCGCCGCTGTCACCCCCGCGTCCGGTGATGTGCTCCCTAGCGGATGCAGACTTCCCGCCCCTCCGGTCGAGCGTGGAGGCTGGGCTTGGGGGGACCGGCGTCGGTGGCTGTATTGGCGGCGACCCGGAGGTCTTCTGGGTGGGGGACATGCAAATTCCGGTGGTGTCGCCGGCGGCGGCGGCGCCGCCTACGCCTTTCTCGCTAACCCTAGGGTTGGGGATCGTGGAGCTGGACGGCGTTGCTGGGCTGGGTGGGCCTGGCAAGCCTCAGTTGGGTGTTGGGCCAGTGGTGGGCCTACGTACCGGTTCACGGGACGTTCCTGCTGTGGCGGTGGGGAGTAAGCAGGTTGGGCCTTTGGTGGGGTCAGCCCAGGTTGGGGAACCTGGCCCGCCGCCACCAGTATTTAAGTGGCGTTGGTTGGCTGTGGGAACCCTAGATCCTTCTCTAGGGTTTCCGGTCCCCGCTCGCGACCTGCGCCGCAATCTCTCCCGAGCCAAAACTCTAAATTCCTCCGTCTCCACCTCGGGTGAGCGAGTGAGGAAGTTGGTTCCCATGGAGCGGGATTGGCACCGGGGCAAACGTCCGTGCGAGAGCTCTGAGGGCGTTGGCAAGCACAGGGATATGAGGCAGAAGCTCGACCATGATAGGGAGGGCCAGTTTCGTGCGCATTAGGAGCGTGAGAGGGAGGACCCTGCCCGTTTCGCTAGGAAGCAACAAGGGCATGTCGATGAGGGTCGGACCAGCGGCGAACAAGCAAGACCCCCTACCAGAACTCGCGAGGGCACGACCATGGTAGGGCGCCACCGAAGCGAAAGGGCAAGCCCCCCATCCCTCCCCGTGCCGCGGCTCCGGGGAGCGGACCTGCACTGGAGGGCGCAGGCGGAGAACTCCCATATCACCTGCTACAATTGCGGGCAACAAGGCCATATCCAGGCAGAGTGCCTTGGTGAGGCGTTCTTTGTCAACTACAAGCAAACGGGCCACGTGTCGGCAATGTGTGCCAACCTCCTTAAGCTCGCTCAACCCTTCTGGGCTAGCTTTGGAGGCAACAACAAGGCTTTTGTCTGCTGTGAAGTGCCAGAAGAAGAACTAGAGAAGGCGGCGTTCAATTCGGCACTGCTTTGCACGGGAGTGGGGGACTTGTCTGCTCAAGAGGTGGAAGAGGAATTCAAGGAGTTGGTTGATGAAACCTGGGATTGGCAAGTTCGCAAGCTGAGCGAGGTGGACTTCGTGCTGGTCTTCCCCTCTAAGGAGAGTTTGCGTATGTCCATCCGTGGGGGAGGAGTGCGCCTACCTCTCAGTAAGATTTGGGCGCTGGTGGTGGACGCTGCTGTGGATGAGCATGCCTCAGAGGTTCTGTCGGATATTTGGGTGCGTCTTGCGGCTGTGCTGGGCCCGTTCGCAATGTGGACCGGCTGATGGTGTGTACTGGGGAGATTGGGAGGCCCATAGTCGTTGACGAGCTCTCCCTGATTCACAAGAAGGACACTGTCACGATGAAATTTGGTTGTAGGGCGCCAGTTCATCTCCCTCCATTCATCACGCTGTTTGTGAACTCCCAGGGCTTCAGGGTGCGGGTGGAAGCTGAACCCGTGGACAGAGCGGGCACCTCTAGTCCACCCCTACCCCGCTAGCTAAGCCCAATCAAGACAAGGATGACGACGAGGAGGATCTGCTGGACTCTGATGATGACCTTTGGGACGGGTGCCGTGGGAGGCACGCCTCTGCTACCCTTCCTGAGCCATCTGGCGGCAAGGCTGGCACCAAGGGCAAGGAATCTGGGGCGAGCCGCAAATTGGTGGCCATGGTGCCCGCGCTAGAGCCAATCAGGGAGCCTCGCTTTAACCGTTCTTGCTCAGCGTCGGCGCTCTTTCTACCTCCTTTGGCGCTAAACCAGTATGGCTCCAACCTGCAGCCTGGCGGTGACATCTTCGCGGTTCCTGGCAAAGCCCTCCCTCCCGAGGCGCAGCAAGAGGTGCTGGTGGTTTCGGAGGTGGCTGGAGGTGACCTTCCCCCGGGCTCGCGCTCTGTTACGCTGGAGGTGATCCACTCTGAGGGTATGTCCGGCGCTATCACCCTGCCTGGCCTCTCTCTTGGGAAGACTTTGGCAGCACGCTCGAGCGGCGAGGACGGGGTGGAGAACGCTGGGGAGCGTAGTGTGGAATCCATGCAGGCCAGGGAAATCCGGAGCAAGCTGAAAGCGGACCGCCCAGCACGGTCGCGGGGACTCTCGGAAGCAAGGCTCAAGGAACAAAAGATGTTGGACTTCTCTGCCGATGTGATCCCCTCCCCGCTGATGGGTGAGGTGGTGCCCGAACTCACGGCGAAGGTGGTGCGTGCCCCCCGAAGCAAGTCTGTCCCGGCCATGGCTCTGAGGAAGAGCGCCAGAGGAAAGGGGATCACAGAAGGCTCGGTCCTAGACCGTGCCATCCGCCGTACCACTGACAAGGATCTAGGTACCTCTAACCCCCCGCCTGTTATTTCCTCTTTTGCTATTTTCCCTTCTGTCCCGGATAACCACCTGCTCACGGTCGCGCAAGATAGTGAATGTGGAAGAAGGCTCGCCAACTGAATTCCTCTCGATGGTGCGGGCCAAAGAGATTGCTCAAGCGGAGTTGGCTTTGGCCAGTGCTAAGATCGAAAAAGATCAGCGTTTGGCACAGGAAAAGCTGGACAGGGATCACGCGGGCGAGGAACTTGGCCGGCAGGGAGGGGAGACACCGGAAGGGTCTGGTCCTTTACCCTCCACTGATAAGGGGGAAACAAGTAAGCAGAAATTGGGCAAGAAGAAAGCGGCCCCAATAGGCAGAAAACCTGTAACCCGCCTAGCACGGGCCAAAGAGTTGGTTGATAAATGAGGATACTTTTCTGGAATATCAGAGGGTTCGGAGGTAGGGGACGCCGAACCCTTTTAAAAGATTTCCTCCGCAAGCACCATGTTGATATCATCTGCCTATAAGAAACCATCAAGCAAGACTTTACGGATGCTGAGCTACAAAGCTTGGAGATTGGCGAGAGGTTCTTTTAGGCCTGGCTCCCGGCTAATGGACATTCAGGGGAATGTTGGTTGGGCTTCGGGACAACACTTTCGAGGTGGACACAATAGAGAAGGGTCTCTTCTTCCTCAGCGCCTCGGTGCTGGCCAGAGCGTCCAAGTTAAAACTCAAAATTGTAACCATTTATGGCCTGGCAGACCATGCTCGTTCACCTGAGTTCTTAGGGGAGATCTCAGCCAAGGTGCTCCGCTGCCCGCTCCCAATCATCATGGGTGGAGACTTTAACTTGATACGGAGCGGAGAAGACAAGAACAATGAGCGGATTAACTGGGGCAGAGTTGAAATGTTCAATGATCACATCGCGCGTTGGGGTATGTGCGAGATCCCATGCTCCGGAGCTAGATTCACCTGGACCAACAAGCAAATCAATCCGGTACGTTGCGTCCTGGATCACGTGTTTCTCTCCCCCGAGGTGGACATGGCCTTTCCTACGGCCTCGCTGGTTGCGGAGACCAGCTTGGGCTCGGACCACACCCCCCCCCATACTTGACATGGGCGAGGGAACGCACATCCGCAGCAACCAATTTTTCTTTGAGTCGGGATGGTTAGAGATTGAGGGGTTACAGGTGCTGCTACAGGCTAATTGGGAGAGATTGCTGAGGGAGGTGCAAGGTTGAGATATCATCGATTGGTGGATCTTCATGTCCTCTAAACTTCGACAATTCCTCCGGGGGTGGAGCCAGAGCATGGGTAAAAAGGCAAAACAAAGCAAGGAGCACCTCCTCTCTCAAATTAAGGGGCTGGATGACCAGGCGGATGCATCTAGACTCGAGGAGGATGAGTGGGCGCTCCGTTATCACCTGGAAGATTAGCTGCTGCATATTTATCGGCTAGAGGAAGAATACCAGAGACAAAGGGGCAGAATTAAGTGGGCCTTGCAAGGGGATGCAAACACAGCCTACTTCCACGTGGTGGCGAACAGCCGTCGGAGGAAATGCAACATCTCTTCGCTTGTGACTCCGTTTGATCCGATCGGGAAAACTGGCGATTCAGGAGCACGTATATGCTCTCTACCGTGAGCTCCTGGGTTCGGCGTCGCGTAGACACTGTGGGTTGGCACAAAACATATGGGGTGTGGAGTGTCAAGTGTCGAACGAGGACAATTTGGGGGTGGCCCTCACGTTCTCGGAGGCAGAATTTGAGGAGATCATTAAAGACATGAAAATGGACACTGCACCGGGACCTGACGGTTTCCCGGTGATGTTCTTCAAGCGCTTATGGCCACTGGTTTGGTTAGGGATCCTACACATCCTTAATGATTTTGTTCTGGAAAGGATTGATGTGGCCAGGTTGAATTTTGAGGTGCTCTCCCTGATTCCAAAAGTTCCAGGACAGAGCAGATTTCGCAGTTCCGTCCAATCGCGCCGATTAATGTGGTTTTCAAGATTATCTCCAAGACGTTCGCGTCTAGACTGGACCCGATCGCTGACCGCGTTATTAGCCCGAACCAAACTGCCTTCATCAAGGGTCGTTTCATTTTGGATGGGGAGCTGGCTCTTCAAGAAATCGTCCACGAGATGCACTCGAAGAAATTGCGGGGTACTGCTCAAACTGGATTTTGAGAAGGCGTACAACAGGGTCAATTGGGAGCTTCGACGCGGGATACATCCATAAAATTGCACAGTTGGTCTCCGGGGGACAAACTGCAATATCCATCAACGGCGAAATTGGCCCCTTCTTCCGAAATGAGCGGGGAGTGCGTCAAGGGGACCCTCTCTCTCCGCTGCTTTTCAACTTCATCGGAGAGGTGCTTTCTGCCATCCTCACCAAGGCATCTGCAACAGGTCATATCGCGGGGCTGGTGCCCCATCTTATCCCTGGGGGGAATATGCTGACGATGCCCTTATCCTGATTTAGTGTGATGACCGACAGATTACTAATCTCAAATTCCTGCTCATGTGTTTTGAAGATATGTCGGGCCTAAAAATCAACTACCACAAAAGCGAGGTGATGGTTATGGGGCAACCTGTGGAGGAGCAGCAACGCATTGCAGATATGCTAAACTGTAATCTGGGGTCCTTCCCGTTCATCTACCTTGGGCTCCCTATTGCAGACAGGAAACTTACAGTTGAACAATGGAATTTTCTGATCCTTAAGCTGGCGGCTAGGATCGAAACATGGCTGGGCAAGTTTCTTTCCTCAGGGGGAAGACTCATTCTGTCCAATTCATGTCTCGCTAGCCTACCAATGTTTGCTATGGGTCTCTTTCTCCTGCAAGATGGGGTGCACGAGAAATTCGACTCTCACCGTGCGAGATTTTTCTGGGAAGGAGTCAGTGATAAGCGGAAATATCATATGGTGAATTGGCATGCGGTGTGCCGGACGAAAGAATGTGGAGGTCTGGGGATCCTAAATTTAAAAAAATGAACATTGCGCTTATGGTGAAGTGGATTGGAAGCTCTACCAAAACGACCCCTCCATCTGGGCTAGTTTACTGTAGGCAAAATACCAGGACGCTTCCGATATCTTTGCGGGATCGGGCGGGGGGGCTCCCCGTTCTGGAAAAGCCTACACAAAATCAAACATTATTTCAAGCTTGGGGCGAAGCACGACATCCGTGATGGGAAGCGGACCTGCTTCTGGCTGGACCGGTGGGCCGGCAATGACCCCCTGTGTGAGACCTTCCCTGACCTCTTCCGGATATGTGATGACCTAGAGATCTCGGTAGCGCGGGCTTGCGAGACTTCTGGGCTTAGGTTCAGACGCTCCTTTGGGCATGCGCTTTTAAGGCAATGGAGGGACCTGGAAGAGGTCATCGATGGGATTCATCTTTCCCTGGGCCAGGACATGATCACCTGGAATCTGGAGCAATCGGGACAATTCTCTGTCGCGTCTCTCTACGGGAAGCTTTCGCAGGGCGCGATGGTGGTCCACCACAAAGATATCTGGTCATCTAGAACGCTCTGAAGCTCAGGATTTTCTCCTGGCAGCTTGCCCTAAACCGTCTGCCGACAAGCAATAATATCGCGAAGAGGTCTGGCCCGGCCTCGGGCCTTTGCCCTCTCTGCGGGGCGCTAGAGGACGCGAGTCACGTGTTTTTCCAATGCTCGCTGGCCAAGTTTGCTTGGAGCGTTGTGCGCCAGATCCTTGGGAGCAACTGGAACCCGTCCAAACTTTCCACTGTTCTTTGCGATCCTTTCGGACTTCTCGGGGAGGTCTAGAAGGACTCTGTGGCTCCTGTTTCTTGCGCGTCCTGGGCGCTGTGGTCGATTAGGAATAAACTATCCTTTGAAGCAAAAACTCCGACGCATCCTGCTGATATTATGTTCAAAACCTCGATGTTTTTGCAGCTGTGGACTCGGTCGGCAAAGCAACAGGACCGTGACGAGCTGGCATGGATGATCGGCGAGCTCAAGCAACTATACACCCAGAACCATCCCAGACAATTGCCATGAGCGGCCGCCTTTTGCTGCCTGTGCTGGATGCCTAGCGACGAGCTGTCGGATGTTGTTTTTCCTTTTGGCTAAGCTGTATGCCGCAACATGTATCTTTGTACCTCTGTGTGTGAAACCTTCGGGCTTTATTAATTTAAAGTCGGGCATAAGGCCCGATTTCGAAAAAATAACAACACTTGGAGCACTGTGCAGTTTACAGCTACATGGAAAACTGAAGATAACAACTACTCCTGTTGCGTTATTTATGGAACAGAGCTAGTATATCACAACTAGTATGTAATAGCAAGAGAAAAACAGGTTTACAACTACGTCACAACTAGTATGTAATTAAGTTTCTGCTCTATTACGACAAGCTTTCCCCGGCTCCAGTGATGGAGGGGCGAGGACGGCGGTGCGCCTTCGCGTCGTGCCAGTATTTGTAGTCATCGCTAGGTGGTCAAGTGACCTATTTGTAATTTTTATTACTTTTGGGACACTTTGTACTGTTGTTGATGATTATTAATGGATCGATAGAATTTCACAAAAAAAAGTTTCTGCCAATCAATCAAGCTTACACGATAACACATGAAATAATAAATTGGAGTAGAAGGTTGCAAATGCAATGTAATAACCAAACCGCTTCGTCTCGCGTCTCGCGTCGCCCCCCGCGCGGGCGACCGAGACACAACCCTAGCTTCCCGCCGCCGCCCCAACCTCATCCTCCCCTCCCCCTGCCGCCGTCGGCGAGCGCCGCCCGGCAAAGTCCGCGGGGTGTCGGCGGCGTCAGGACCTCTACCCGGCGCCGGAGTTCCTTCGCGGGAGGGATTTGCGGGTGGCGGTGCTCCTCGACGGTGACAGCGGGCTCGACCGGCGGCGGCACGTGAGGTGCGTGGTCCCCGGGCGACGCTGGTTCGGGGCCTCCCCTGGCACTGGCGTTGGCCACAGGCGGCGCCTGTCTCGGGAGGCGAGGCAACGGCGGCGCGACGGCGGGCGTCCGGCGGCGGGGCATGGCGGCGCGAGCGGTGCAGTGGCGGCGGTGGGTGGCTCGACCCGAGGTGCAGCTCGCCGACGACGCGGATGGCTGGCGGCAGCAGCGTGGTGGGGGAGCCGATGGCCCCGATGGGCATGATATTGGCCTTGTTGGCACCCTTGCGCGTCCGGACGGCTCTGACTGCAAGGTGACGGAGGGCAGATCCCCTCCCCTAGCCTGACGTGTGGATCATTGACTGCAAGTCTGAGTCTTGCCCTACACCGGCCTTTTCGTCGGTCGTGCGTTGTGGCGTTTGCCGGAGCCGCTGGTTTGAGTTCGTGGAAGCCGGGGCGGCGGCCCCGGAAGGTGGACTGCGCGGGCGTCTCTTCGGCGAGCGTCGTGGTGGTGGTGACAGTTCCTATCTTCGGTCATGTGGATGGCGAGGAGCAGACGTTGGGGACTTTGGGGTTGGCGGCGTTTCGGTTCCGACAGCTCCCAGATCGTGTGTCGGAGGTCTCTCTCGAGGACAGCGGGAGCGAGCGGTTGGGGAACGACGCGAAGGTTTTTTCGGGCTAAAGCTCAGTGCTGCGGCACCAATGGCGGCGATGCCTGCGGGTACCGTTACCCTCTTGGGGGCGCCGTTGCGGCTACCTTCCCACTAGGGCTCCAGGTGAAAACCCTGACCTTCGGTCGCGGCGGCGGCGACGTGGTGCGTCGTTACCCTCTTGGGGGCGTCGCCGAGGAGCCCCGGTTCTCCCTGGTCTCGGCTCAGTGTCCTTGGTGGCAAGTGTTGGCCTTTCGCGTTTTTTCTTGTGTATCTTGATCTACTTTGTAACGGGTCTTCCCTTCACCTTGTACTCTGTTCGGCCGAGTGGCTATATTAATATAGCGGGGCGAACACCTATTTCAAGAAATGCAATGTAATAATCAGTGTCGTCGACTAGACCACTACTACACCAGCTAACGACTAAGTCAAGCTACTACCAGGCCCGTCGATGGGCCTGAGCGAGGTGCACGACCGCTCAGGGTCCCCATTTTCCAAGGCCCCCAAATATTTAGGCCAACTAAAGATAGTTTGGTCAATTTCTGTATTTACAGCGCGGTCCAGTATATGTAGTGCAGCTGAGGCCCAATTTTATTTATTCCCGGGCGTTGGACAAGCTCCATTGGGCCAAGGCTACCTTGACTCTAATCTGATTGCTAAGAAAAATAATCCTGATCGCCAGGCCCCTGCCGATCGCGACATATTCTGCGCCGCTGCTTCGTCTTGGATTCGATCTTCTGCCTCCTTGCACCCACCGAGCGAGAGAAAAAGCAAAAAAGGCCCCCTCCGTCCCTGCAACCTGCATCACTGACTGATTCGTTGCAACGATTAGGGCGCGCAGCTTATTTGCTGATTCGATCATCACTTTTTTGCCGCGAGCGATACAAGAGCAGTACTGCAGGAGGGCCCTTGCAAGTCCTGGTCACGCAGAGGATAGATCAATCTGAAACTTGTTCGTTCTGCTTTTGGCTGATCAAGGTACAATAATATTGTATTATTGCAGTAGCAATTGAATTATTTCGACTCGTTTAAATTATTCCTTAGTTTATGGAACAGGAAGAATCATGAATTCTAGTAGGAAAACAAATTGGATCGGTGACAATAGCACTTGAGAATGATATGTCGAAGAAGATTAATTATGAAGATATGATTGAATATCTTATTTCAAAAGTTCCAGGCGGCTGATGCTTTTCGCGTAGAACATGAGGTTCGTTTATTAGTGGTATATTTACTCTATATAATGAATAATTGATATATTTATAAACATTGTATAGATAGTGCATTCTGAAGTTATATAATTAAGTAAATATATGATTTCATTTTACTGGCTATTAAGTTTATACAAATTAGGCCCCATTGTGTAAGTTGAACCGGGACCCCTAAATCCTGGAGACAGGGCGGGCCCACTTCAAATCAAAGGTATTCAAGTGAATACCAAAAAAATTGACAAAAAACTGGTCATTCATAGTATATAGCTGGTATATAAATAGAAAAATCAGAAAAATACGAGAGACAGACTATTATTGAGCACACGAAAGCCCACCTTCCTACTCCGTTGGTCCCTCCTCTCTCCTCTATGAGGGCCAAAACATCCTAGCTGGCCCAGCTAATTAATTCCTTAACTAGGCCGATGGACAAAGAGCGACTCTCCCATATCGCGCCGCTCCTCGCGAGATCACGATCGGAAAGCCCCCAATTTTGCAATTCCCCAAACCGAAGCAGTCGACGAACCATGGACTGAACTAGACGGGCGATGGCGAGATACAACGGTGGACTCCCGGTGTCAACGGGGCACGGCGACATGCGGCACTCGTCTGAACCTCCTCGTCCTTGAGTCTGCTCGTCTCCGTCTCCCTGCTCCACGACCAGGACATCCGCGGCTGCGTTATCGCACTGGATCATCTGCGTCGCTAGTCGGAGCTCTGCCGACCGCCGCTGCTCCCCCTTCCGTAGTTTATGTCTACTGGGCGGCTACTACCGACGGGCTCCCTGCTCCAGCTTCTCGGAACCGTTCCAATCATTGAGACTTGAGGTGTTTTAGAAATTCAGAAGAAATCAGATTTAACTTGTCCGAAGTTAAGAAGACTAAAATGATATTTTTCATTTTGCTTTTTCAGACTGCATAAGTTTCATTTGGTCTGAAACATGAAGATCAAGAATGGTCATGTCGCATTCATTGAATTGGATTTCTTCTTGCAAGTCAAGGAAGAGGACATCATCAATGGTTTTCAATAATTCTTGAAGCAACGGAAAGTTATAGTCTAATAGTATGTAAGCTCTCCTATCATTTTGCTATTTCTGCATCCAGATATTTGAGATGTTGCCCCTTTTAGATGTTGAATAATTGGTTATGTTCTATAATTTCAAGTTATGACCTAGTATGAATCTATTATGTGATGGTCAAAATGTGTTATATCTGTTTTATATTGTGTAGTTCATACTATATGATGCTCCTATAATCAATTATGCATACCAAAAACTAGAGTTTGGACTGTCAAAAACAAAAAATTGGACCCTACGAAAATTTTGAATACACACACCAAAAATCTTGGGCCCGCCGCTGCCTGGAGACCGGCCTGGCTACTACTATAACTCAGAGTCACCGATTCCACCACACCTATCAGCTAGTGCAAAATCAAGCTAATCAGCTGAACAGATCGACGAAGCCAGGGTACCGCTGGCCGACGGAAGCAGAGTGCTCGTTGAACCACCGGTGCTGGAGCGCTTGCGTCGCCGTGAGCCTCTCGACGGGATTGAAGGCAAGCAGGCCGAGCAGGACCTCACGCCCGAGCAGGACCTCGCGCCCGGCTTCCGAAAGCTCATCGAAGAACTCCAGGCCGTCCAGCTTCCCCGTAGAGCTTACTCGCAGCTTGGACATCTCGGCGACCATGTCCTCCTCTGTCTTCCCCACGAACAGGGTCTCGCCCGCCAGGATCTCGGCCATCACGCACCCAAGGGCCCACATGTCCACGGCCTGGCCGTAGTACCGGTTGCCCGCGAACTGCTCCAGCGAGGTGTAGATCATCGTGCCTACGCGGCACTCCTCGTAGGGCACACCGGCCGGCTTCTGCCTCGTCGCCGAGCCGAAGTCGCAGACTTTGAGCGCTCCGAACATGCTGACCAGGACGTTCTCCGGCTTGATGTCTCGATGGACGATGCATGCTCCGTGAATCTTCTTTGCCGCGTCGAGGAGCAGGCGCATCATCCTGCGGGCCACGTCCTCGTCGAAGGGCTTCCAGATCTCCTCGCGGAGGGTGCAGCCGCCGTCGACGAGCTCCATGACGAGGAAGAAGTCCCCTGATTCGGCGTCCGCTGCCACATCGAAGATCTCGATGATGGACGGTTGTCCGTGGCAGGCGGCGAGGCATCCGGCCTCGCGGGTGATGGTCCGGAGGTCACATCCGCGGAGCCACTTGAGGGCGACCTTCTTGCCGGTCCGGCGGTTGCGGGCCTTGATCACCACGCCGTCTCTGAGCACCTCCAGCTTCTCGTAGTTGCCGATGCTCCCCCACGAGTACTGAGGCTTCTTGCCGCCGTAGACGCGCCTTGCTTGATCCGTCGCCGGGCGCTTGCGGATCACCGCCGTCGACATGATCCGAGCTCGAACGGAAAGAGCGCACGCCGAGAACAGAGAGGAGCAGAGAGATCGACAGGGATGCGTGCGCGCTGAGAGCAAGGCGGCGAAGGCAAGGAGAAGAGGAGAGCGATCGAGCGCTGTGCGGCGGCAAAGGATGGGCTTGCCCTAGAAAGGAAAGAAGGCTACAACATTTGGGGGCTGGCGACTCTGACATCGAACAGGATTCACGCGCAAGGCAACTCGCTCTAACGCGCAGGGCAACTCGCTCTAACGCGTTTCCCTTTTCCCTCTTCACACATCCGACCATTTTTTTAATCTACTAAGTCTTTTAGAAAATTGTTTTAGCTTGCTAAAAGGACTTATATTGTGAAATGTAGGTAGTACTAAATAGCAGCCGTCGATTACCTCAGCCTCACCTTGACAGGTTCTAAATCAGGTTGTTTTACGTAGTACTCGCTCTGTTAAGTAATATAACATGTTTAGGTTTTTTTCTAAAACATATATATCCGGATGATATTTTAGTGTATGGATTTACTATTTTGCTTCGAACCTACACAGATATATTTAGATACACGCATTTTAATAATTTGAAACTAAGGGAGTACTAGATACTTTCTTCATTCTAAATTATAAGATATTTTAGCATTTTTTCGAAAGTATGTATCTACTCCATTCGTTTCAAAATATAAGATATTTTAGGTTTATAAAGAAAATGTATCTAGGCTTATCTTAGTGTGTAGATTCACTGGAAATCTGTGTGAACCTACATACTATAAAACATCTTATATTTTGAAACGGAGGGAGTAAATGTTTTTAATATATAGGTTCAGAGCAAAATGAGGGGAACTTATATTTTGAAATCGGAGGGAGTAAAATATAAGTTGTTTAGTTTTTTTTAAAACACATGTATCTAGACGTCTTTTACTATGTAGGTTGAGAGCAAAATGAGTAAATTCGTATACTAAAATACGTATAGATACATGTTTTTTAGAAAAAAAACTAAAACATCCTATATTTTATAACTGAGAGAGTACGTGACACGCTATTATAGAGTTTAAAACTACAAATAAGATTAAAAATCTACAAACCATGTCTTCGGTAGTTTTTCAAGGAACATAAACATTCCATTAGCAATGGCAATCCAACAAAAATACTCATAGCAAAATCAATATATTCACAAGTGGAATTGGCATAGAAGCACCATGATCAGGAAACCTTGATCATTGGCCAATGAACTAGTCGAATAGAGGCTACTAGGAACCTTAGGTTTATTTATATACCACACATGTATCAATATTTCCACCTGATACAGTTATAACATGATATACAATTATTATGAACTAATGAGATATGATAATAAAAACTTTTATTATTTGCCTCTAGGGCATATCTTTTTCAGTCTCCCACTTGCACTAGAGTACAAATAATCTAGTTACATTGTTGCTAATCATAAAACCATATCATATATGTGTTTATTGATCATGCCCGCTCATGGAAAACTTCATGTCCTAAATCTGTGTTACTAGATTCATAAGGTCTTTTTTTGCAAATCATTAATGTCACCTATTTGACATTAACACCTTTATCATATAATGTGTTTGAAGCATTTTGTTTTGGTGCCAAAGTGAGACTTCTGTTTTTAAGTATACAATGACAATCTATCAGTCAATTGGACTTTTAAGTTGTCTTGTGTATCCATAAAACACACTTAGTCGAAAGTCGAACTTTCTTTTACCAAAACTACGCCTGCTACCTCAAGTATTCTAATACTTATATATCTGTATAGATTCTGACCAAATTGCAATATTTGCAACTTTGATACCTAACCATGATTCCTTTGCGCTAAACTTAATTCTAGTCCAGTGATTAACTTTAAACACTCAGTATCATGTTCTTACAATTAAGAAGTTGGGTCTCATTTTGTCAAGTATAAATAACATGAGTTTATCTGGAAATCCTATGGTCACGACATAGGTGATGCAACGCGTCTCTTTTCCTTTTAACCATTGTAATGAATACTAAGTATTTATACTCAATACTTTTCCTGGTTTTACAAGTGAGAATCAGTTCTTCACTTGACTCTATTTTGAAATGACTTTAGACTTTCATCTAGGACATTCTGAACTACTTTCAGAATGCTTGAAGTATTTTGACATTTTAATGTTTATTAAACATCCTGATCTATTCACATAGATCCTCTATGTTCAATATATGTTAAATTTCATCTATTCAATGATCTAATCATTTCTAATACCAAACATCGTCATTCTTCATATGTCAATTACATATGTAAGAACGTTGATACACTCCCACTCAAATATATCATCAATATTTGATATGCTAGGATATCACTCAGCTCCCATTCAAATATGTCGTCCACATATTCGACTTAGAAAACTTCTTAGCTCCTACTCAATTTACAGACTTTCTCGATAATGTTGGCAAATCCAAAAAAAATCGGGTTTTCATCAAATCGAGAATTTTCTGCTACAAGATATCAACAATATCTTGATTGGCCAAAACCTGCCCGTTGTACTAGTAAGAACATTTTCTTAAAAATCTTGAAGATTTTGAAGTTCTAATCAGTGCTTTACCAATTTTTAGATTGGACTTAATTGTTGACTAAAATCCAATGGACTTTAAGTATCGCTACATATTATAGTCAATCTCTTGAATTTTTCAAAACATCCTTTATGACAAATCGAGCTTTTATGTCTTCCTTTTAATTTTCATTCCTTCCCTTTCAACATTGTAGTTTACTAGAAAGGATTAAGTAAGTTCCATTACTTAATGAGATCAAGCAACTTCTACTTTGCAATCTCAGATATAACTGAATTTGGGATTTCATGACTCTAAGTCATTTCTTGTACTTAGGTCCATCAATCTTTCTTTATAGTTCATAGGTATGTCTTGTTTCAACAAGAAGGCAAGTGAATCAAGAATAAAATTCTGCAAGTAGCAGAATAAATTCTTGAATCCTACTTTTATAAAGTATTAGTTAAAACGTTATGATCACATCACTATCAGTTTCCCCTCTATTTTTAGAGTTTGTCTCCCAGACCATGTTCTGTTCTACTTACTAAAAAATTCGGAGGTTAGGTCAAACCCTGCTTATACTTATGCTTTTTTCCACTAACACTTCCATAAGAAAACACTTTCTCAAAGAAGTACCATATTAAGACAATATAAATTTGTCTCCTTTGGTTTTAGTTTGGAATTTGTATTCGTAGTTCCTAGGAATACACTACAAAGATTTCCTTATTCGTAGCGATCTGGAACTATTGAAATCTCTAGAAACTCGAACTTGCCATATCTCATATGGTGTTGTTTCCACGAATCTTTTAGATGTTCCTTATACCTTTAATTGAGTGTTTACTATTTCAATCTCTAACTCTAATTCTTAACGTTAATTCAGTAGAAGATTATTTTAGACCATATGTATCTTATACACTATGACTATGATGATTTAGACATATCAACATGATCTGATTTGTCAAAATATCACAATTTGTGAAACAGGTTTCACAAGTCCTTATGCCAAATTGTTATTAACTTGAATTCTTAGTCACTAGGATCAAATCGCATGGACTTTGAGATTCTTGTTAATTCTATATCTACCTTGACTTTGAGGGTCTTTGATATGTTTTGGCAATTTTCATAAATGTTCTATTATCAACCAGATAAGACTAGAATAACTTGTTCGTAATCACAATGTTAATAATAAAAGAAATTATTCATAGAAAGAGAACAACTGAATAACCGTCTCGCAATAAGCAAGAAACACGAATAAGTTTCACAAACTCGATTACAAAGATCTTATTCAAATCTTCTAATCCTAATGATAAACTTCAGGAAAGGAGTGTCGTCAACCATCAACCAGATTGCTTGCCGTCATCACGCCATAAGTTCCTCGTTCCATTCTGCAACTCTCACGCATAGGGTCCTATTTTGAATAAAACAAGAGTAAGCATCCGATACTTGAAAATTACATAAGTGTTTCATGGAAACATTTATCACTTGTATATCAATATATACCTTCTCCATTGACAATGATCCCAGATTTGGGCTCAACCTTGGTAGTCCTTAGCTTTGTTATGAACTCATGAAAGGTATATGATATCCCCTTCATGATGTAGTCTGTGATGACGTCTTTGTAGCTGGAGGAAGCATATGCAACACCCCATCTATCGCAAACTCGTCGGCCAACCAGTCGTCCATAGCATCCACAAGACGTCCATGGATCTCTACCATGTTATCCAGGTGGATTTCCAATCTGGAGTTTTCTTCCATCTTGATAGAAGTAAACTCGTCCATGTACTCATATCGCATGCGCCTGATCTATTATAGGAACAAGCTCTTCAATCCATCAAGCATATCAAATGTGTTGATTTCATGAAAGTGCACCCTCAAGCCAGATTCCATGGCATGGACAATGGTGTACTTGACGGACATGAAGGTGTCACGGTGGGCACGAAGAGTCGCATCTTCTCCACCATCAGAGTCATCGGGGAAATCTTCTAGAGGTTCACAAAGGACATAGAGGAGATGGTTTTCTATGAGAACCTTCCTGAGGTATTGGTACCGGTCAACGAAATTCGACCCATCTAGCTTAAGTTTCTTCCTATTCATAAATGGATTAAAGGTGCCCTAAACTGTGGGAATGGCCATAATCTACAAGGCATTTGCGAAAGGACTTAGACTAAGTTCATAATAGGAGTTTGAATTTGTAATCACATTAACAAATGAGATACCACTTAAATTATCATCCCCAAAGATAGTTTAGTGATTACACGATCCCTTTACACCACATCATCCCCGATCATCATGGCATTTGATGCGACTGCCAGGGTGGACTCTATCTGTCGATCACATCATCCATGTGACTCGTGCTTGATCTTTTGATCTACTGTGTTTTGAGGCCATGTCTATACATGCTAGGCTTATCAACGCAACCATAGTGTATTCGTAGTGCATACATGGCTTGCACCTATTGTATGCGAACGCAGAGCTGTCTAGCACCCGATCATCATGATCTGCTTCATAACTGAACTTTCTTGGTGGTGCACACTAATGGGAGACCACTACATTGGTATTAATTCAGGGTCATCTTATTTTAATGCTACCATTGTGTATCTAATACTGGCAAACAAACAAGATGCACACAAAGATTAAATATCACGTGTAATCTATATGTGATATGGCATGGCTATCTTCACACTCCTTGATCTCCATCATTGGCTTTGGTATGATCTCCATTTGGCCACTAGTTTGACGCCAAGTACACGATGCTGCCAGTCTTGTCATTCATCATCACGATGACTACTACTATACAACTTAGTAATAGGAAAGTAAACTATCTTACCTTATTCACGACTATAACCATATCACATGACAAGCCTTCCTGCAACATAAAGTTAGGCGCCTCTACTTTATCTATTGCAATTTTTACGTGGCTATTTAGGCTTTCGTAATAGAACTGTTTCTACTTACGAACTTCCAACAACAACATGGATCTAATAGTTTTCTATATGACACTCCTTTTGGGTTCCTCCATTGTAGATGCTATATCAACTACTTTGAGAGAGATAAACACCCGCTAGACACTTATACGGTACAAGCCGTATGTCATGCGTGGAACTAGTCTTGTGTAAGTTTACACATAAGGTTAGTCTAGACCGCTTCATCTCACAGTGCTGCGATATAAACAAATACATGTAATAGGGTAACAACTAAAGGATCAATGCCCATATTCATCATGTGTATATACATACTAGCATACTACTCATAGATCGGCTCTCATACCACTATAGGGGTTCCATGGCAGAAAACAAAAAATTACTACGTGGGAATACACCTAGCCTGGATCTATCTAAGAAATAATGCAATAATGGAGGAAGAAAACGGTAATATACCCTTGTAGACCGTAAGCGTATAACGCTCATGCGGGAACGTGGATGATGTAGTCATACTCGTCCAACCTCCAGGTCATGAAGCTCCTCGCAAGTCACCCCTTGTCCAGATCCTCGTATGACAGTCTAGGCCACTAATGGAAGCACCCCCAAATTATCACACACATACGATGCAAGATGACGACTCCTGGTATCTAATCCCTGCCGAGGTTGTGGAAATAGATCTCCTGGCCAAAATCCCTGCAGCACAATAGCGTGCCGTAGTGGTATTGTCTTTGCGTGTACAGTCCTTCTCCGGGACCGTGACACTGCAAAGGCAGAGAGAGAGAGAGAGAGAGAGAGAGTAGAAAGTTCTCTATGGAAACTGTCTTAGAGAAATATCTCAATTGTTATGTTTCCCACCCATGGGCACCCCATTATATAGGTGGAGGGGTTGTACCTTTCCCAAAGGCTCTCCCATGTGGGACTAATCAAAGGAAAAGGAAATAGAGTAGGGGGCTGCAGCTAGCTGGGTCACCCTACGACGGCCCATTAGTGGCAACAACACAGCAATCGGTCGGGTAGGACGACACCCCTCATACGTGGCCCAACAAGCTGCAACGGCTCACAGTAGCGTCGTCCCGGGTGGACCAGCCACCCGCACACGCATCCTGCCAGCGCATAGCGATCCACGTGGCTGAGGTGGTGGGAGGCAGTGGCCGAGTGGGCCTTGGCACGACCCACCTCGCGCCGGCTCGCCAGCGCCTGCCTCCGCGCGCCCGTGATGGGCCAGTTGGCTGCGGCCCGCGAGCGGTGGTAGGTTGCCTACCGCCCACGCGGTGCCCAATGCCAGTTCGCCCAGTGGGCTGGGGCGATGTGGTCCAGCAGCGGCGGTGGCTCCTATTTTGGTGTTCTTGTCCGGGTGACTTCCTCCTGGGCCGATTCCCTCCGGGGTTTTGGACCTTTAGAGGAAAGATCCCTATAAATATTAATTTAATATGTATTAATTCATAATTAACATATAATAAATGTATATTATAAATTTCCATTTATACTAAACACCTTTCGGCCTTTTTACTTTTTCTTCCTTTGAACAACTTTAGATTCTCTTCGGAACAATTCCGTTTTGTGTCTCTTTCATGATTCCATCTTATAAGAAGATATCTATATGTCGTAGTGCCATTAAGTGTGTTACCCTATGGTTCTGGAATGTCACATACATGATCGATACGATCTCTGATCAATGATCAATAGCGGGACCGGGATGCCCATAATGACCCCATGCATTCCACGAAACACCTTAGTGTCAAACCATAAACGATGTATCCAATTCCCTTTGTTACTTCGATACTTGACTTGTCCGAGATCTGATCATCGGTATCATGATACCTTGTTCAATATTATTTTCAATAAGTTTTGTTTTACTTATTCACGTGAAATTCCATCCCCATGATCTAGTCATATGTTGCGCAACTTATGGATGTAATTCATCAAGCAGGCCCAGTGTATCTTTCTGTCACACAGGAGAACAAATCCCGATCTTGATACATAGGCCTCAACATGCCCGCTGGAATACCCAACGTATATCTTTATAGTCACCCAGTTCCGGTCATGACGGTTGATGCAGTCAATGTAACCTCGGGTAATAGTGATTAATATGATCTCACGGTCTAAGAATTAGGACTATGAACTATGTGGCATAATCATGATGCAATAATCATTAGTAGGTAATGTCCATCACATTATTTTTAGATGATATGACTTTATTGTCAGTTGGCATAGAAGCACCATGATCGGGAAACCTTGATCATCAGCTGCCCAATGAACTAGTTAAATAGAGGCTACTAGGGACCTTTGGTTTGTTTATATACAACACATGTATCAATGTTTCCGCTTGATACAATTATAGCATGACATAAAACTATTATGAACTAATGAGATACGATAATAAACACCTTTATTATTTGCCACTATGGCATATCTCCTACACTAGTAACATATGAGGTGCCCAACATGATTATGGTCATTATGTAATTCCTATGTGGTGGATCTTTATTCTATGAGTTGATATTTGAGATTTGATTTCTATTATGTGTGAGATGTGTTGGTAGATGCATATTATGTACACCATTCTTTATTACTTGGTTTGATCCAACATGTATGAGAGAGCACGTGTGGGGTAACATGTGTATTAGATGGAGTAACATGGTGGTGGTGATTGGATAGTGATAACAAATTCAAGATCTACTATGGTTTTGACCTTTCTTTTGTTACCTCCCTAGGGATAAAGTGAACGCATGTGTTATTATCATTTAGTGACAGCCCAGATGATCTTGTTTGTTCAAGGTAGCATATTTTCATTCAAATATTATGTCAAAATACCTACGACTATACTCTATTTGTTCTTAATCCTAGATTGCTTAGAGTTTCCCTTTCTAGAGGAGTATAAGTGAGATGTGTTGCATAATCTTTAAGATAGGACATGATGCCCATATAAATTCTTATCATACACATAATGAAGTTCTTATTAATATTGTATTGCTTACTAATTGTTTTATGCCACTACACTATGAGAGAATGGACAAGTGAACCCATGAAACCCCAGTCCAACTTTATCTTAAGAAACAACCTTTATTTACTTTCATTTATTTTATATTTGTTGCACCAATTAAATATTAAAACAACAAAAACACTTTTACTATTAGCAAATACAAATGAAAACCAAAAAAGACCTTTACCGTATTGTTTTTACTTTATTATCTAGTTATAGATTGCATTTTTATAATTTATTTCAGTTTTACTAATATGAAGCCTTGTGCTTGACAACCACATGGTGAAGTTGGGGACACAAGGAAAATACTTTGTTTTGTAGATTTCTTGAAGAATAGAATAAGTTAAGTCTCTAATCCATTTCCCCAAGAGTTCGATATAAACCCTTGATTCACTCTTGTGAGGAAAATACGCTTGATACAACACTCTTTACTTGGAGTCTCAATGAGTTGGTACACACAGATTTGTTGCTATCGCCATGCCACCCGTACGTACCACATCACGACTCAGAAGATGAAGTTTTGCATTTTTTGTTAACGGAAACTTTGGAGTTAATGATCATCAATACGGAGTGGTGCAACCGTACCTCCTGATCGTATCGTTTCCAAAACAAAACTTCGAAACTCAGAATTTTTTCTGCAGATTTAATGACCATCAGTTTAGGCGCACATGACCATATAGCACACCCGCATCGAGTGTATCGCCTGGATCTACAAATCCTAAGGAAACGATACCTGGTAAGGGCGATGCACGATCGGTGCGATCATACCGCCGGCTCGCACCACCTGTTCGCCCATGATAAAGGTCCTAGGAGAGAGGTAAACCTAAACCTAACTCATATTCTCTCTTTTTCCCTCCATACTCCAAACCACCTCCATTAGATCTCCACCTCTACTTGTTTTTATTCGATACTTCACACACCAACGATCCAAGGTACGTTTCTCCTCTCATCCCCAATTTATTTGCAGCAAAACCATGCTCTATCTCTTGCCATTATCCATCTAGACTTAGGTATTATTTTGAGCTATTCTTCTTAATGAGCATGATTATTTTTACATTTAGAGGAGATTCTTTTGTAGAATATATAGAGGAATACTCATTGCCTATTTCTATTGGATCCAAAATTTAATTAAATGAAATTTTTATTTTTCAATTCCATATGTTACTAGAATCATATCATACATGACATTTCATCATGGCATCATACAAGATTTTTCATGTCAAAATCCAGAAAACCCTATTTTGGTTTTCCTAAAAGGTCCTAAGAGACAAAAGGGGTTTTGGTAAACCTAATTTCAAAACCACTTAAAAGAAAATTTAGAGACCAAAATCATTTGATTTAGATTTAATATGAGGGAGTTATGGTGAAATTACTAAATTAGAAAAAGAAAAAAGAAAATAAATAAATACCAAAAGAGTTAAACCTAGCGGGCCAACCGAAGCCAGCCTGCAACTATCTATCGCGTGTGCCTGCCGAGCGAGCAGCGTGCATCGCAACCTAGTGGGCCAACCCAAAGTAACCGCGAGCCCCGCAGCCCACTCACGCCATGACCTCCGCTATCATCGACATGCGGGGACCATCCAATTTTCTTCCCCATCAAGTCCGGAATGAACTCTCGATTCCTGCCTCCTGCCGCCGTATCTCAACTAATTCGGCCGATTTCAGTTTGAATTGGACCCCTCCCGCACGCAACCCCCTCCATATAATCCCCCTACATCAAACCCCTCTTGTTTTCCAAAAGAATCTCTAACCCTAGATACCCAATAGATCGATTTCGGATCTCACCGGAGAGCACCACCACCCGAGCTCGGAAGTTGAGGTTCCAAGGCCTCCCTCCCTATTTTGTTTCCTCCCTCTGTTTCCTTTTGATCATTGTGTAGTGATGACCCACAAGTATAGGGGGTGTATCGCAGTATTTTCGATAAGTAAGAGTGTCGAACCCAACGAGGAGCAGAAGGTTCTGGCTAGTGGTATGAATCAGGAATTCTCTACAAATACTTAGCAAACGGATTTTTAGGGTTTTTTGGTAAAGCAAGTAAACAAAGTACGAGTAAATAAAAGTCAGTAGGAATAAATGCAGCAAGTGGCCCAATCCTTTATGCAGCAAAGGACAAGCTGGTTGTATTACTTAAGATGATGAAACGTTCTCGAGGACACATGGGAAGACTGTCAAGTGCTTTCGCTTCATATAGTTGATTAATCTTCTTTAGCTTGCTAAGTGTTGTGTGGGTGAACCTGTGCTAATGTACCGACCTTCCTAGGACTAATACATATTTGTGATTATACCCCTTGCAAACATCCGTAAGTACAAGAAAGTAATTAAGGTAGAAACCTAACCACATCTTTAAACTCTAATACCCTTACGTCCCTTGTGCAATGGTTTCCTAACGGGGGTTCAGGTTTCTGTCACTCCGGCAACCCCTACGATTAGTAGCCAAATACACAATGCATTCCCCTAGGACCATATAGGTGAAGTGACATGTAGTCGACGTTCACATGACACCACTAGAAGAAGTACACCACAACTTAAATAACAAAGTATTGAATCTTTCTCAACACAACTCCACTACTAACAACATGACTTCTCTCATGTCCTCTAGAACAAAACGAACTACTCACAAGACATCATATGGATCATGATCAGAGATGGAATAATGATGTATAACAATCTGAACATAAACAATAATTCAATGGTTCACTCAATAGCATCAACTACAGAGAGTAATCAACACCGGGAAAGTTTCCCCTATGAACTATGCAAGATTCAACGCAATTGTTACAACAATATGGAGATGGTGATGAGGGTGCTGATGGTGATGATGGTGGTGATGATGATGATGATCCCGATGAAGTCCAGCTTGATGGTGGTGTTGATGGCGACGATCTCCCCTCTTCGGGAAGGAATTCTCCCGGCAGAATTTTGTCTGTCGGAGAGATATTTCTCTCTCGGTGTTTTATGCCTTGCAGAGGCGGCGGAATCTTTCTGTGGTCGCTCCCCGAGTCTTAGGGTTTCGGGAGGATGATATACGCCAGAGGGGAGAGGCTGGAGTGGGCCAGGGTAGCCACACCACCTGCTGGCGCGGCCTAGGGCTTCCCGCGCCAGGGGGTGGTGTGGGCCCCCTGTGGCCCATCTCCAGTCCATCTTCTGGCATCCTTAGTCTTCTAGAAAAATAGGATTTTCCGTATATTTTCCCGGATTTTCTGATCTTCGCGAATTTTGCCTCCAAACAGCACCTTTTCCATCAGAATCCTGACTGCAGCGGTCCATGCTCCAAAAGTCATCAACCATGCAAAAATAGATGAAATAACATAAGTATCACGTCTCAATACGAAATATATCAATGAATAACAGCAAATTATGACACAGAATAGTTATGCAAAATGGACGTATGAACTCCCCCAAGCTTAGACTTCGCTTGTCCCCAAGCAAAACTGAGCTCAATAAACATGGCCTCAGGTTTATGGAGTGAAGAGTCGATAAAAGAATACGGACAAGAAGCATCACATTCATCAAATACACGGATCATAATAGAAGACAACTCACTATTATATAACTCAACTTGCAATGAGTAAAGGAAACACAATAAAGATACATAAAGTGAATCATAATTGGTAATGGCAAACTTAGCTCTTGGTCGAAGAATAGTTGATAATTTGCTGGAGTTCACAAATAGCTGATTTTCAATGATCTTTCAAAGTAGTAAACATCAAGATAAGAGCAATGTGCAAAACAAGGAACATAAGAAACATGATTGAATAGATCATCATATGAATGAATGAAACACAACAACTCAAAATACTTGCTGAGATAGATGGGAGTAGGTTTACTGACTCAACTAAAAAGTAAAAGAAAAGCCCTTCACAGAGGGAAGCAGGGATTGCAAGTCTCATAAAGAGCTCCCAAAATTTATGATACTTACTAGCTTTCAGCTCTCATTGCCCCTATCATAGGCATCTTTAGGTGATTAAGGTTAAAGTGATCAAATATGAGGATATGCATTGACAAGCTGTAAGTTGAGAATCTCATGTCCCTTGAATACGAGGGCCGCTCCTCATGCTACTCAAGGTTAGTCACCGGTAAGTTCTTGTCATCGTAAGCATATGTGTATCATAGAGAACCGCCAACGGAGTACCCCTTGCCCGATGATACAGAAGAATCCCCATATCAAAATGACAAGGCAAGCAGACAACAAGCATCTCAGCAATCTTCTTATTTACCATGGGAATATGGTGCTTTTTCTCTCTTTCCTCTTTTCATAATATCTCTTTTTTTCTTTTCTCTTTTTCTCAATCCCTATCTCTTTTTTATAAGAAGAATGCTTCATAGATACTCGTTATGGTTATGCTGCAGGTTTCCACCATGTCAGCATGGATTAGACCAGCGGCCCAGGCGTTTCTCTAACACATATGTATAACTCCATGGACTTACAAGCTCCCCTTTCATTTCACACCGACGACATCCATAGACAAAAGAACATGATATCAACTTGGTACAAAGTACCAGTGCAATGTTGAAAGCGTTCCCCATGGCAACATGGTTCTGCTAATTCACAACTTACAAAACGCAAGCATATACGCAACATAGGTGAGCACAATGGTTCAAGTTTATTAAGTGCAAGAAAGTAAAGTGTGCCATCAAGTTCGTGAGAGCTTTAATCAATAATTTTCACATAACAAGTTTAAATTGGGAGGTAGATAAAACAAGAATTTACTTGGAATAGCAATAATGCTACTAGGTAGGTATGGTGGACACAAATGGCAGAGGTTTTGGTTTAAAGGAGTGGATGCACGATAAGAATACCCTCTCAGTACAGGTTTTTGGCTAGCATGGCTGGGTAGCAAGTATAAGAGTTGAAGGAAACAACCAAACATACAAATGATAAAGACAAACATGCAATCTTCCCTGGAAGCACAAAAGATCTTAACTAGAGAATACTAGACTTATGAGCAAATCAAGAAAGAAAGATGATGAAATTATTTTTCTTTGAAGTACTTTTATCCTTTTTTCATTCAACTCTCAAAAATAGTGTTGCTACTGACCGAGCCAGGTTTGCCAAAACCAACTAAATTAACTCAATGATCCCAAAGTGATACCAATACTAACAACAAGATTGATCATATAACCACGAATTGAAAACTAATATGAGCTATGCAAAAGAGTGAATGATATAACTTCTCATTAATATTCCATAATGGAAACTCACACCAAGGGATACATATCTAACGAGAGAGGGGACACTTCCATAATGCAAACCATACTACTTAATAACTCCCCTATTCATGATATGACTCTACTAAAAAGGTAAAAAGGTAGAAGATAGTGATATAATACCGCGGCACTCCCCCAAGCTTGGAACAAACCAACGGGATGCAAAACCTGATGACAAATTACTCCTTCGGTGGTGGTGGTAATATTTCCTTAGTTGACGTGAGGAAATCTTCCAACATCTTGCGAAGCCTATTATTCGCCCATTGAAGCATGTCCACCTTCTTCTGCAAGTCTCGGTACTTATCGCAGAACTCCTTAGTGACTCGTAGGGCTTCCATTGATGCATGGAAAGAGACTAAAGGTACCAGCCCCTGCTTGGGGTCTGGAAGATCTTCCTCCATCGGCTCCTTTCCTTTATCCTTGGCGGACACCATTGTGCTTCTAAGCTTCAAAGATAGTTCCTGGCAGAAATAGATCGAAACGAAAACACGACAAAAACACGATATACGAGCCTCGGGAGATCCGGGGGATCATATATTACGGAATTTCATAACAAAAGGAAGGTACTGGAAGAAAACGAGTCGGAGGCGGAGTCCGGGGTGGACTCACCACCTGGTGGCGCGGCCAAGGGAGGGCCCACGCCATAGGGTGGTGTGAGCCACCCTTGCTCCGTTTCCGTCCCTTTTTCGCTTCATAACTTCTCTTATTGTCTAAAAACTGCAAAAATATAGTTGGATTGTATTTTCGCAGAACTCTTCTTACCAGAACTCTTACCTATTTGAAAACGGACTCTGCAGGTCTCTGAATTTGGTATCTAGTAGATTCTTCTGGAGTCGCCACTTGAATATCATCGATATCTTCATCTTCATACACTTACTACTTGAGTCATAAAACCTTTCTCTTCCTTATTACACCATTATCTCCACTTCCTGGAAATTTCTTTCACACAAAACTTCACACAGTTCTCATTAGCAACATTAGTATAAGTGAAGTGATAAAACCTTTTGAGTTCAACTTAAACTGAAAACCATCAAAACATAAGCTACTGTAGCAACTCCTTCCGAAAACCCAAAAAGAATTCAAAAAGGAAATCGAATAAAGAAGCAAATGCAAGAGTGGCACAATCTGTCAAAACAGACCAGCATGTAAAGATCAATTTTTTCGAAAATCTTCTATTTCTCAAATCAAAAAGTGCAAAACTAACGATAGTTAAATAACAACCTGGTCCAGAAGTACAAAAAATGATAGCTCAATCCGACAGACAGAGATCTCTCACGAATTTTTACGGTGAAGCACCCAAAATCTGTTTCGGGACAACAACTTCCCCAAATATTAATTCTCTCTCATTAGAAGTTGATCTTGACACAAAAACCAAACAAAAAGGATAAGGAGAGGTTATTACCGAAGTAATAACTTCCAAGACTCAAATAAAAACAAAAACAACCTGAAAACACAAATAAATTAGGCTGTCTCCCAAAAAGCTCTTTCTTTATAGCCATTAAGATGGGCATGATAATTTTGAAGATGCTCACTCAGGAATATGAATTGAAGTGAAAGAGAGCATTAGAAGAAAAAATACACACATTTAAGTCTAACCCACTTCCTATGCAAAGGAATTTTGGAAACAAACAAGTTGTTGAAACCAGAGGCTACTTGCATAGGAAGGCAAAAGAAGTGCAACACAAAAACTTTCAACATAAAACAAGGAAACTTGATATTATTGAGATGCATAAGAACACTTTTCCCCTCTCATAGTAACTTTCAATATCATGCATAAACTTAACAATATAACTATCACAAGGACTATCGTAGCAATGACCACTTATTCTAACAGAAAACACAGGAATACTACCTCTCATAGCACTACTATGTGAAACAATATTAGAGGTATCCTTACAAAGGATAGTGTGACCCCCTTCTTCATATCTAGTAACAAAGTCTTTCACATTTGCTATTATAGGTTCATCCACCATTTGTTTATCAGGTTCAACAGCTTTATTTGCACTTTCATTAACCATACTAGCTATCATAGAATGTTCCTTTATCTTAACTGGGAAAGACATTTTCTCAATATAAGGTTCAGGTAAGACATGATTAGTAGTATAAACTTCAGTATTTCTTGCAGGAACACTCTTAGCAATATCTTTATAAGGTTCATGATACTTATTCCACTTCTTTTTAGGCACTTCAATATAGGAAGCAAAAGCCTTAAAATAAGAAGCAATAGCTTGAGAGTCTAGACCATAAGCATTTTTAATATTTTGAAAGTCATCAGTTCCCATAAAAGATTCAATGCATTCATAATCATAATTTATACCTGACTTTCTACCTTTGTCATTCTCCCAAGCTTTAGCATTGCCTTGAATACGGTCCAGAAGATCCCATTTGTCTTCTTCTTCCATGTGATTGAATGATCCAGCACAAGAAGCGTCCAATAAATCCTTGTCATGTAGAGGGAGCCTTGCATAAAAGTTGTTGATAATAATATTGCTGGGGAGCTCATGAATGGGACATTTGAGCATTAATAACTTCAATCTCCCCCAAGCTTGAGTTGTACTCTCTCCATCAAGAGGCCAAAAGTTGTATATTTGATTCCGATCTTTATGAATGTCACTAGGAGGATAAAACTTTGAATAAAAGAGAGGCACTATTTCCTCCCATTCCAGAGCTTGACCATTCTTCAGCAGCTTATACCATTCCTCAGCTCTTCCTTTCAGCGATAATGAGAATAACTTCTTCTTAACTTGATCTATAGTAATACCTGCACACTTGAACAACCCGCATAATTCGTGTATAAAGAGCAAATGATCACCGGGATGGACTGTTCCATCCCCAACATAGTAGTTATCCATAACACGATCAATAATTCTTGTAGTATTTTGAAAGCATCATTCTCAGCAGGTGGTGGCTTATCTACTACCTTAGTAGTGGTAGTAGCATTACCAAATAAGAAACTCAGCGAATTATCCATAACGAAAATAAAGCAACTAGCAGAAGTAAACAATACTCACGGTAGAAGTTTCCTTTACCAGTTCCACTCTCAAATAGCGCTTCACTCCCCGACAACGGCGCAAGAAAATAGTCTTGATGACCCACAAGTATAGGGGGTGTATCGCAGTATTTTCGATAAGTAAGAGTGTCGAATCCAACGAGGAGCAGAAGGTGCTGGCTAGTGGTATAGATCAGGAATTCTCTGCAAATACTTAGCAAACGGATTTTTAGGGGTTTTTGGTAAAGCAAGTAAACAAAATACGAGTAAATAAAAGACAATAGTAATAAATGCAGCAAGTGGCCCAATCCTTTATGCAGCAAAGGACAAGCCGGTTGTATTACTTAGGATGACCAAACGTTCTCGAGGACACATGGGAAGACTATCAGGTGCTTTCGCTTCATATAGTTGATTAATCTTCTTTAGCTTTCTAAGTGTTGTGTGGGTGAACCTGTGCTAATGTACCGACCTTCGTAGGACTAATACATACTTGTGATTATACCCCTTGCAAACATCCGTAAGTACAAGAAAGTAATTAAGGTAGAAACCTAACCACATCTTTAAACTCTAAGACCCTTACGTCCCTTGTGCAATGGTTTCCTAACGGGGGTTCAGGTTTCTGTCACTCCGGCAACCCCTACGATTAGTAGCCAAATACACAATGCATTCCCCTAGTCCCATATAGGTGAAGTGTCATGTAGTCGACGTTCACATGACACCACTAGAAGAAGTACACCACAACTTAAATAACAAACTATTGAATCTTTCTCAACACAACTCCACTACTAACAACATGACTTCTCCCATGTCCTCAAGAACAAAACGAACTACCCACAAGACATCATATGGATCATGATCAGATATGGAATAATGATGTATAACAATCTGAACATAAACAATAATTCAATGGTTCACTCAATAGCATCAACTACAAAGAGTAATCAACACCGGGAAAGTTTCCCCTATGAACTATGCAAGATTCAATGCAATTGTTACAGTAATATGGAGATGGTGATGAGGGTGCTGATGGTGATAATGGTGGTGATGATGATGATGATGATCCCGATGAAGTCCAGCTTGATGGTGGTGTTGATGGCGACGATCTCCCCTCTCCGGGAAGGAATTCCCCCGGCAAAATTCTGTCTGCCGGAGAGATCTTTCTCTCTCGGTGTTTTCCGCCCCGCAGAGGCGGCGGAATCTATCTATGGTCGCTGCCTGAGTCTTAGGGTTTCAGGAGGATGATATACGCCAGAGGGGAGAGGCTGGAGTGGGCCAGGGTGGCCACACCACCTGCTGGCGCGGCCTAGGGCTTCCTGCGCCAGGGGGTGGTGTGGGCCCCCTGTGGCCCATCTCCACTCCGTCTTCTGGCATCCTTAGTCTTCTAGAAAAATAGGATTTTCTGTATATTTTCCTGGATTTTCGGATCTTCGCGAATTTTACCTCCAAACAGCACCTTTTCCATCAGAATCCTGACTACATCGGTCCATGCTCCAAAAGTCATCAACCATGCAAAAACAGATGAAATAACATAAGTATCATCTCTCAATACGAAATATATCAATGAATAACAGCGAATTATCACATAGAATAGTGATGCAAAATATACGTATCATGTAGTGCTAAGAGTTTTCCCTACTTCCAGAGCACTAGGACGATGAGGAGGCCATTCTAGTGCTTCACCAGAGACACTGCGCTTGTTCCTCCCATCACGACCACCCGAGGATAAGAAGAAGGACACTAAGGAGACCAACGATTTTGTCATCTCCTACCGCATGTCGTGGACCACTTTGCGTAGCCAGAAGCTCACCACAACACCTCCAAGGATCACCACTTTACTGCGCCGCTACGTCATCGTCATCGTCATCGCCATCCATCCCCATTTTAAGTCGCCATCTCTCCCATCTGTTCGATATGCATTGTATGGCATAGATCATATTCAATACGCGAATGGGTACCCGTGATTAGGCACACGACATGCCACTGAGTCGAGCCACGCCAGGAGCCGATGCGTAAGCCGAGTATAAGCAAGAGGGAAGCCGAGGATCTGTGCGTTGCGTCAGCCGCCGTATGAAGATCTAATGGCCCAGATTAATTGCGATAGATTTAAAAAACCCTTAGCTTCTTTTTAGTTGATTTTTATTGTTTTGGCTTCGTAATTACGATATATACAACTTGGCCTTGGAATATTTTGCTTAGGAGTCATGATCTATCTCATGGTAGATTGGACGGATAGATCCCCTTTTATGAGCATATTTGGTATAATAATAATTGAAATAAATTGAAACCTGTTGGAAATTCATCCCCACGACACCCTTAACACATTATAGCTTCTTTATATTTTCTTGGTCGAATTAAAATCAATCTAGGCACTCTACCATGTTGTATGCATGCATAAATACCATTGTTGCATTATTTTTGTGCAAATTGTGAATTTGATCTATTTTGTGTTTTTGTTAGATTGCTCGGAGTGCTTTGTGGAGTATTGTTGTTATGATCAAGGAAAGTTATACCTTTTTTCATATTTTGTCCCAGTTTTTCTACTATGCATGTTTTGATCTTCAAAATAGTAGTATGCATGTGTAAGATGTTTTAGTAGAAGTACTTATAAATATTTTACAAGTCCGATGTTGTTTTGTAGTATACCATGAGTATCTCTATACTTAGGATTATTTCCCCTCCTAATAGGTTCTCCCTAAATTTTTCTGGGTGTTATGCTTGTGCTATGCTATATATATAAATACCGTTTGGGGTTTCAAAGACTGGAATTTTTCTAAGTATAAAAGCTCTTTTGAGCAAAGCTTTTCCTCTCAAGTATACTTCAAAATAAAACTAAGTTTTCTTCTAGGTGGATTGGTTATCGGGACAACGATGGAATTTTGGTGGAGGACAGCCGCCCAAGAATCAAAGAAGTCTGCCATGCTCCCGAAGTCAGAAGCTTCAAGTGCAACCACGATACATTTGGGCTCCTTCTTGGATTAGTACTTAGTAGGAAACCTCACTTAGGTACCATCATTTGGAGGATACTTTGGCACAAGCGGATCTGTAAGGTAGAGGGGCTACTAAGGTAAGCCTACACCATGGTATTGTTTGTAAAAGGATTTGATGGTGGATTAGGGTAAAGTGCACAAACTCTCGAGAGTAACCAATCTAATCGATCAACCGAGTTCATGGAAAAGAACAACCCGAGCATCTAAAGGATGGAGCCTCTGAAAGATCTTCCTCTCTCTTTCAAACTTATGTTTTACAAAACCCTATGTCATGTGTAATATAGATCATTGGTGGAATTTTGGGACTTGGTGTGTAATATCCAAGTGTTAGGTTGAGGATTGGACACTTGGTGCATAATATCCTTGTGTTCCACTTGACCATATATTACTTAAACAAATGTTTATGAAGTAGGATAAAAGAATTCCCTCTCTTCTTAACTTAAGAAAATTGTCATTATGAAAATAAACCTCAAGCCTTCTCCCAGCCTTACATGTAGATATTGGCTATTTCTTTCCTTGGTGTATTTTGCTAATACATTCAAAGTATTTACCAACTCGGTTGGCTACATATTTAATGTGCAGAATCCAAAGATTGGTGAAATGTGCGTATGATTCGTGGGTCTACACTCAACAAGCCTATGGTGTTGATGGGCTCAAGATTTTGTTTCAATTTCCGCTGTTTTTTGAGCTATCTATAAGCTCTGCAAGGATGTAATAAATTAAACTAAGGATTATTCTTGTAATAATGAATTGTGTTTTACATGGTATTTCATCGACTGTGAGTGCTAGCTAATGATCCAAGGACTAGAATGTTAATCACAAGGACTTAGAATCTTTATCCATCCCAGGTCATTACAAGAAGCGGTTCACATGTGGTGGTGGAATAAGCTGTACCACCCGTTGATAAATTTAACCCTGAATCACTTGGCATCAAGTTCACCAAGGATTTCCACCTCAACCATTTCAACCATCTCAAGAACCGAGAGATCAAGTCCACTAAATGGGTGTTCCCCTATATTATGAACCAACTAGGACTTGGCCATGATTTTAATTTACTTTGCAACAATATTGCTTTGATTCACTTTGTTTTCAGGAGGCCACGAGCTATCTCCGCTTGACACTTGAATTCTTTGCACCTTGGAGCACACGGTGTGTCCTAGCTATTTCTTTGAGGAAGATATACCAGGATTTGAAAGAATATCCTTTCGTCTAATGAACTGTGAGTATAATTTATCAGTCGATTGATGTTAAGGGAATATGTCCGAGAGGCAATAATAAAGTGGTTATTATCTTATTCCATGTTTATGATAAATGTTTATTTTGCATGCTATAATTGTATTAATTGGAAATGTTAATACATGTGTGTTTAATAAACAAAATACAAAGTTCCTAGTAATGCCTCTCATATAAACTAGCTTGTTGATTAACAAGATGATCAAGGTTTCCTGATCATGGACATTGGATGTTGTTAATAACGAGGTCACAACATTGGTGGAATGATGTGATGAACATTCATCCGAAGTATAACATTACTATCAAAGTCATTATGTCTATATTGCTATAACATCAGACGAAGTAATCCTAGTCCTTAGACCATGAGATCATGTTAATTGCTAACACCAGAATATTATCTTGATAACACCAAACGTCACACTGTAACAGGGTGACTATAAAGGTGGGTTCAGTACTACGAAGGTGTTATATTGAGGCTAATGGATCAAGCGTGGAATTTGTCAGTCCCGATGATGGATAGATATACTCTGGGCCCTCTCGTGATATCACATTAAGATAGCTTGCAAGCAAGTGATGAGATCACTAGAATGTTATATCACGGGAAGAGAAAAGAGTGCATGTCGGTAACAAGATCAAACTAGGTATTTGGATACCGATGATCGAATCTCGGACATGTATTATATCATGAGACAAAGGGATTTAGTTACTAGCGTTAAAGGTTCTCACGATCATAGAAGTCATCGTTGAATGTGTAGGAGTCAATATGGATCTCTAGGTCCCGCTTCTGATTATTGATCTGAGAGGGGTCTTTATCATGTCTGCATTATTCGCCAACCGTAGGGTGACACACTTAAGGGATACCAACACCATTTGGAGCAAATATGTTTCAGATAAAGATTTAAGAAAGCGCTGGAATTATTTCAATAGACACCGAAACTGTTTCGGGTGAAATTGCTGAAATTGGTTTTGCATGTAATATTGAAATGTTGCAGGGGGTTTTATGTGAATGTTTGTTAATTAAAGTAATTAACAAAATTCTGAATAAAATCAATAAAAGAGTTTTATTAAATGAGAGAGCATTAAATTTGGAGAAATTTAATGCATCTAAAGTGGAGACTTTAAAAGAGAATGTGAAGGGGCAAATTTATGTGGAGGGAGTTACCACCACATGAATGAGGAGGTGAGGGGTCACCCCTTGGGGCGCCGGCCATGGGGAGGGGTACCCTCCCCTCCTCTTATAAAAGGCCCCCCTCTCACAGCTTCACACTCACACCTCATTGTGAAGGATCTCTCTCCCCCTCTAGTATTATTCCCCCATGGTCACGGATTAGCGAGATACATGTTCCCGGTGGCTTTATCTAGAAAGGAGTTGCTGCTTCCGCTGCTTTGCTGGAGCGAGGGACGGAGGTTGTCGGGGTACCGGACGTGTGTGCGATCACGGACGCACCGCTGCTTTGCGGTGTTGGACTTGGTGGTGCTGGACTTGCTGGAGCTGGATCTGATGGACGTGTTGGAGCCGGACCTGCTGGACTTCATCACGATCTTGAGATCGGCAAGTGTACGATTACATCATCCATGAGTTCCAACTCGTTAACAAAGCTTTGTTGTCTTCGAGGGTAAGTTCTCTATGGATGTATATCCACCCATTGCTTGTATCTAGTAGATAGATCTTGGCGTATAGTTCCCATCGTAGGAAATTTTTTGTTTTCTATGCTGCGAACACAACATGATGATGCCAATGTTTTGGGTTTGTCAACAACACCACTGACATCTGCTCCACTAGTTGCATGATAGATCCTACCCTGTATAGTAATTTTAATAGGATGAGAGTCATTGATCCTATTCTTAACGGTAGTCAAATTGAATGTCCTGCATTCCACTATTTGTATTATGTTATTGCTAACACTATGCATGCCTATGGTGAGTTTACAAGAGTCAATGAAGTGGACATGATTATCCTAGCAAAACTTATATTCCAAACTGCAACTTAACGCCAAACTTGGGTGCTCTTCTTGTGTTTTATTTAAGATTTCGAGCTCTCCAATCTTGTGGTCCCATTTTCTGCGGTGGAGTTGCCACCTTCTCTCTCAAGCACCCCATATCAAATTAGGTAACTTACAACCGTTGGTATGTGTTCATCATCTCAGTTTAGCTACTCTTAATGCTTGTGGAATGGTTAGAAACATTCAAGATAGTTATTTTATTGACATACCTAGAGCCAATCATTTGATCGCCACTCCTTTTACTCATGGTCTATTCTCTATCGAGGATGGAAGTATGCATTATGATGCATAGCTTGAAGCAAGACTACTCCGAAAATAAGTACCTGTGGGATAAAAATAAGAAGAAGAAGAGAAAGAAGGCCCCGAATAAGAGTAGCTATAGCCAAACCCATACATAACGTATGCACATATACACGCTCAAAGGAAAATCCAGAACATGAACAATCTTGCCATCAACCTTCGAGACTCCACCACGAAACTCTCGTCCCAGTTCACTCATTGGAGCAGCCAATTGAACTTGGGAGATTATCCTCCACCGCCATAATGAGCAACCATAGGGTTTTCAAAGTCCTAATTAATCTTTGGGATGTGTTCCTCATAAGTCCGTTTTTGAAGTATGTTTACCTTATGTTTTTTGCATAAGTAGAGTTAGGATTTTGGTATTTTATAGCGCTTGTGCGCACCTTTTGCCCTAGTTTTAACAAGATCCTAAACTATTAAGTCTTATGTGAATATATCAATTGGGATAGCCATATTATGTAATAATATGATATTTTAAGTGACAAATTTCATTTAAATGAGTTTCCACGCACCTGGGAAAAGAGAGGATGCGAGGAGAACTTACTGCAGACTTAACGACCTATGGTACGGGTGGAGCTTGCCCATACTGCCCACCCGTACTATATTCCAGGACGTGCTCCTCATCAAATACTCCCACCCGGTGAAGACGGATCTGATATCCAACATTCATAGACACCTCCATCCACGAAACACCGCACCAGGAATGGATCCGGAGGAGGAACTTCGAGAACGGAAAATCCTTGATGCTACACAGATCATTGGAAGACAACACAACATCCCCTTCATCATCAACCGTGGCATCTTCATCATCACCATTATCCCCTCTCTTATCCATTTAGATCTTATTGTAATTCCAAATACAATTGTGGTTTGCACTTGATTTTACCTTTGTACTTTCAATCCACCCATATGAATATGATGATGTTGTTTATTGCTTCTATGTGTGAGTAGTCCCCTTTGTTCTTCGGGAGATGGAGAAACCCTAACATTATTATGAAATGAAATAAAGATGATCTATAAGTTTGGTCTTTGATCTTTACTTGATCTATGATATTGTGTTAGTTCTCTCTCTTTAGATGGTATGTGAAGTCGGCCACATAACATTTGCCTTTGGGACTAAAGAGAGGGAAATACCCTTATGATGTGTACAGGAGTATGTTCGGTGCTACTTTGTGACTGCAAGCATTGGCTTATAACCTACACGGTCAAAGGGGGATAAAGATAGATTCGCTAAGCTCATTACAATATCCATGGGGAAACCCTTAATTGTGTTGGTATGTAGAAGTGATTTGCTCAGAAGCATCGTAGTGGTTATTTAGAGATGACCTCAATACTTGACTCGTAGAACTGGCTTGCTCGCGAGACTTGTAGTGAACATCTTATTATGGAGCTTTCTCCACACATGTCATGATGGAAGATATTGGTTATCCTAATTATAAGTAATTCCTATATGATAGTGGTGTATCCTACATCCTCGATAACATTGTTAGCCTTATTGAGTTCCAATACCAATCCCAATGCACTTGTTACTTTGTTTACTTTCTTGCATACAAACACAACTCTCTTTAAAAATACCCTTTCCTTGAGATCAAAGGCAACTTACAAGTATCCTTTGGTAGATAGTAACAAAGGGCATAAAGACCTTAACCAAATAGCTCTTTTGTGGGTTTGATACTCTTATTTTGAAACTGGCTACAATTAACATGTGCACTTGCAGTCATGAAGCTATTTTCTAGCATAGTTGCTCGGGAGCTAAGCATTTTTGGTCTTTGTTCTTAGTTGCTAATTCTATTTTTTTTACTAAAGTTGTTTACTAGTTTTAGGTAAATTCCATGACTACACTCGGGATGATGAATCAGCTTGATGCAACCAAATACATCAGGAAGTTTAATAGAGGATTCATCAAGGGATTCCCAAGGGGAAGCGAACAAGAATATGAGGTTAACCCTCGTTTCATCCCTATTATTCACAAGAAAACTTTTGCAGGAGATGATCCTGATGAGGATTATTATGCTCATTTAATGCATTTTTCCGATTTATGTTGGACACTTAAATTGAAAGGCTATTTTGATGATGAATTAAAAATAAAATTGTTTAGCTAATCTCTAACCAACACTGCTCTAGCTTGGTATAAAATTTGCCCTGCAGAAAAAAATTGATACTTGGGAAAAGCTTAAAGGAGAATTTATATTTTGATTCTTCCCAAAGTTAAGACAACTGAGGTGTGAAGGGAAATCACAAACTTCAAGAATTTCCTAGGAGAAGGTTTGGTAAGATCTTTTAAAAGATATACTATATTCTTAATAGATGTCCCCACCATGATTTATCTGAATGGTATGTTTTACACATTTTATATGAGGGACTTAACCAAGAAATAAAGCATGAACTTGACTCAAATTCTAGAGGTTCATTTATGGAACTAACTATAACTAAAGCTTGGAAACTTTTAGAAACAATTCGCCATAATAGAGAAACTTGGGGATTAGATATAGGCGGCGAAGGAGATATAGAAGTTGAATATGATTGTCTCAATGCTTACAGGGAGTTCGGTAAGGTTAAGGAAACTGCTAATGAACTTGAACTTGATGATGATATTATCTTGCAAATCCTTTAGTCTTTTACAGAACACATTGAAGCCCCGAAGAAACAATGGCTTCAATATACTCCGTCACCTAAGCAAGTTGAAGATGTAGAAATAGAAAATGTGGCCCCTTTAGAGCCATCAAGCGAAAGGGAACCGTATGTTAGTCCACTTCCTTTCCCTAGGAGGGTGAGAGAAGACATGGTGACCCAACAACTTGAGTAACAACTAGAAGAGGAAAGAATGATCCTCAAAAAGATAGAAGAAGAGGCAAATATAAAGGAAGTCATTCAAGGGAGCATGCAGGAGATGGGTGAGGTAACTTAAGAAGATATATTGACTATGTACGCGCATTGCAATATAGTTGAATTGGACACCGAAGCATCTCGATTTGTTGAGGGTAAGGTAAAAGCTAAAGATGTTGGTAAACCAATTCTCCCTTATACCTTTGGTGAATCTTCTTATTATGGACTTTGTGATATCGGAACAACTGTTAACGTCATCCCTTATAACACGTTTACTTAGACATCCAGGATGAACTCAACCCGACTGAATTAGAAGATACTGACATGACAATTATGCAAGCAGATAAAACACTCAGAATTCCTATGGGGATAATTAGAGATGTTCCAATTTGTGTTCGGCCTTACAAGTACCCTATTTATTTTGTACATGTTGATATGCCCACTGATATTTATGTACAATTATTTTTTGAAGAACTTTTTTGAATACCGCAGGAGCAAACATTGAATGCAAAAGGAAGATAGTGTCTCTCAAGTTTGGCGAAGATAAAATGGATTTCCATTTCACTAAATTCCAACATAAGCCAACTTATGAGGAGCTTGAAGAACATGAGCAATAGCAAGAAGAAGAAGGTAATATTACTAGTATTGCTGTTGTGTTTTATGAAACTCCTAATGATAAGCTAGAAATGATCTTGGTTGAAAATGACAATGTTCCCAAAGATATGGAGAAAATGGAAATTGACAAATATCTTAATTCAACCCCTATAATTGATCCTGAAATGAATCAAGTTTATGATATACCCGATAGAAAAGGATATGAAGAACTTCCCCTCCTACACTCTAGCCTCTTCCTGAAAAAATAAAATACAGATTTCTTGATGACACTATAAAATACACTGTTATTATAAGTTCTAATCTTGCAGAGAAGGAAGAGGAGAATTTAATGATATTTCTAAGGATGCACCATAAGGCTCTTGGATATTCTATGGATGTCTTGAAAGGGATTAGTCCTTCGATATCCCTCATAGAATATTTATGGAAGAGAGAGCCCAGCCATTTGCAGATTTCCAAAGAAGACTTAAACCTCAAATGAAAGAAGAGGTAATAAAGGAGGTAATCTGCCTCTTAGATGCATGCATTATTTTTCATGTGGAGGAAAGCGACTAGGTAAGTCCGCTTCATTCTGTTCCAAAGAAAGGTGGGTTCACTGTAGTCCCAAATGAACATAATGAGTTAGTCCCTACTCGAACTATGGTTGGTCATAGGATGTGCATTGATTTTAGAAAACTTAATAAGGAAACATGAAAGGATCACTACCCTTTGCCATTTATAGGTCAAACTTTAGAGAGACTTGCTATGCATTCTCATTTTTGTTACTTAGATGGAGATTCAATTTTTTCTCAAATATCTGTCCATCCAGATGATTAACTAAATACAATGTTAACATGTCCTTTTGGTTTATATGCCTATTGCTGTATGCCTTTGGCCTTTGTAATGCGCCTACTAACTTTCAAAGATGTATGACCGCTATATTTGCTGATTATGTTATTATGGAAGTATTCATGGACGACGACTTCTCAGTCTATGGGACTTCAGTACCACCTCCTCAAGATGTAAAAGAGATAAGAAGTTTCTTAGAGCATGCATGGTTTTATAGAAGGTTCACTAAGAACTTCTCTAAGGTTTAAAGACCACTAAATAACCTCTTACAAAAGAATGGTACATTTAAGTTTGATGAAAACTATATCACTGCTTTCACCATGTTAAAACAAGCCGTTATTAATGCTCCTATTATCAAACCACGAAACTGGAAAAAGCCTTTTGATTTATTTTGTGAAGCGAGTCATGAAGCTGTGGGAGTTGTGAAAGGAATATGCCCGAGAGGCAATAATAAAGTGGTTATTATCTTACTCCATTTTTATGATAAATGTTTATTTTTTATGCTATAATTGTGTTAATAGGAAACATTAATACATGTGTGATTTATAAACAGAAAAGGTTCCTAGTAATGCCTCCTTAATACTAGCTTGTTGATTAACTGATGATCACAGGTTTCCTGATCATGAACATTGGATGTTGTTAATAACATGGTCATGTCATTGGAGAATGATATGATGAACAGTCACCAGAAGTAGATGTAGCAATACGATAATGTCCTCAAGTTTATATTGCTATCACGTTCGTAGTAACTCAATGTGCTTAGACCATGAGATCACGTCAATCACTTTCACCGGAAAGGTACTTTGATTACACCAAACGTCACTTCACAACTAGGTGATTATAAAGGTGTCGTCGGTTACTTGGAAAGTGTTAGTTGAGGCTCGTGGATCAAGAGTGGGATTTGTCCATCTAGATGACGGAGGTATATACTCAGGGCCTTCTCGATGATATCACATTGACATAGCTTGCAAGCAAGTGATTTGATCACTAGAATGTTATATCACGGGAACGAGAAAAATATTACTTGTCGGGAATGAGATTAAACAAGGTATGGATGATACTGAGTGATCAAATCCTGGACAAGTAAAATATCATGAGACAAAAGGAATTTGATTATAGCGAAAAAGGTTCAGACGATCATTGGATTTTCGTGGAACTAGTGGGAGTCATTATGGATCTCCATATCCCGCTAATGATTATTGATCGAAGAAAGTCTTGATCATGTATACTTAGTTCTCAAACCCGTAGAGAGACACACTTAATATTAGTCGATGTAATTGAGCGGATAGGGAACATATGAGAAGATAATGGACATTGCAGGAATTTGTTCTATTGAATCTGCCGAAATGGTTTCAGGGTATCGAAACAAAGCAAGGGATCAAAATGTTAATATATTTATTAAATGAAGTACTCATTAAATGAAGTGTTCATTAATTTGAGTTGCATTAAAACAAGAGAATTAAAGTGCTTTAATGGAAACACCTTTGATTTTTTAGTGGAAATTAAATGGAAGATGAATGGAGCAATATTGATGTGAGTGGAGTGTCCACACACATGAATGCGGGAGAGGTGGGGGCAACACCATGGCTGGTGCACCATGCCCCTTGGCTGCCCCCTCTCACCTATATAAGGCCCCTCCTGCTCCTCCTCCTCCTCTCATCTCACTCATTCACTCTCCTCTCATATGCCCTTTTGATGGCATCTTCCCCCTTTGCTAGCCAAGACAAAGGTGCTTAGGCGAAGCCCTGCTCGAGATCTTCCCCTCCACCACCTCTACCATGGCGTAGCACTGGCGGAGTTCCTGGGGATCCACTACTTCCACTGCCCAGCTGGAGCGAGGGTTCAGGAGTCGTTAGCACACCGTACGTATGACCGATTATAGAGGCGCTGCCACTTGTGGTGTTGATCGTCTGTGCATCCTTGAGGACGGTCGTGTACACTCTACATCAGCCAAGTTTGTTTGCAGGAACATTATCCCGTGTTACGGTCTTCGAGGGTGAGTCCATCTGAAACGGTTACATGTATCTCCTAGATATGATCTTGGTGGTTGCAACCATAGGAGATTTTTTGTTTTCTATGCAACGAATCCCTTCGAGTTGTTGTTTGTCAATGTGATGCTGATGAACTTAATATCATTTATCATGCTAGTTGCACATTAAACGGTGCTCAAAGGAACTACCAATGGATGAAAAGGAACTTTCCACTGTTGTATTCTCTTGTGATAAATTTATCTTATATAATTGACTCGAAAGTTAGAGTACATACTGATCGTAATATCTTAAAGGAAATTCTTAATGTCACCACAAACAGAAACTAAAGAAAGTGTTGGATTTCAAACTGGTGTAAAATATTATAAATTGTCTTACTACACCCCAGAGTATGAAACCAAGGATACTGATATCTTGGCAGCATTCCGAGTAACTCCTCAACCTGGGGTTCCACCGGAAGAAGCATGGGCTGCAGTAGCTACCGAATCTTCTACTGGTACATGGACAACTGTTAGGACTAATGGGCTTACCAGTCTTAATCGTTACAAAGGATGATGCTATCACATCGAACCTATTGCTGAGGAAGACAACCAATGGATCTGCTATGTAGCTTATCCATTAGACCTATTTGAAGAGGGTTTCGTTACTAACATTTTCACATCCCAAAATTTTCCAAATTTTGAAATGTGAAAAAACTTAAATCATGTGAAGAAACTAGTTCTTTGAAATTCAGAAGGAACAAAAAACTTTTGGAACATTTAATATAATGCCTCCCAAACCCAAGTAAAATAAAATGATTTTTGTTTGTGAAGTGGTGTGTGTGTTTTAAAATCCCAAATCATGAAGCATGCATGAGCATCTTGACTTGGTTGCATTTTAAAAACCTAAGAGAAGTGAAAATTATCTCAAACCCTAAAACTCTAATTATTTGTTAACACTAAGAACAACACAATACTATGGATATACTCCATATTTAAATTATACAAAAGAACTCCTATGAGGGCTAAAAAGATAAAGAGCAAAATAATAAAACAATAGAGATTGGTTTCATCCAATTTGGAGCCATGGATAACAAGATATGAATTATTTGAGAATAGAATTAAGAAAATGCAATATTAACTATTAAAGCCAAAGTGAATAAATTTGATTAGAAAAAATTGAGTTGGAAAGTAAATGTGTTCTATAATGCCCTAAAAACATAATTTGAGTTTACAAATTTTTAGAAATTTGTTTAATTCAAATTGGTTCACTAAATCAAAAGTTTTTGAAGAAAACAGAAAAAGAAAAAGAAAAACTAAAAAGAATAAGCAAAGAGGAAAAAAACAGCAGCAGCACAGCCGGCCTGCTCGGCCCAAACCCTAGCCCACTAAGCCCACCCGACTCTCCCCTTCTCCCCCTCTATTTCTCACCGTCCCGCTCATCGCCCCCTCTCCCTGACGCGCTGGCCCCACCTCCACGTCACCCTCCACCTCACCTTCTTCCACCGTGGGGACGAACTGCCTCTCTTCCTCCCTCTGCCGTTTCTAATCTGCTCGAATTTGAGCGTTTCCACGTTTAATTCTCCACTCCGACGATGCCCTCTTAACCGCCACTCCCTCCTCTCTGTTTCCCCTCACACCCCACCACCTGAGAGCCCCTAGGCTGCTCGGAATCGAGCTCGGACCACCGCAGACCCCGACGAGCTCCGGCGACGATTCAGACGAGAACCCGCTTCCCCGCGCCCTCTTTTCTGCCCTGTTAGCTTCACCATCCTCAGGCGCACCGATTAATCCCTTTGCTCGATTTTTTGTGCCCCAGGTCATCGCCACGGTCACCACCAGCGTCACCCTCTGTCGCCGCTGTTCACCGGCGATTTCCGGCGAGACTCAGGTTCCCGCCACCCTCTTTTGGCCACAACCAGCTTCTACACGACCAGGCGCACCTCACTGACCATTTGCCTTGTCTGATCAAGCCCCAGGACAACGACACCGTCTCGAAGACGCGAGCTCCGCCGTCGGCAGAACTCCGGCGAGGAATCCCCGGCGAAGCCGAGCGCCCCTTCATCGACCGCGACCATCCCCGAGACCACCTCGACTGTGGCGATCGCTGGTAATAGTCCACGCACCCCCTACCCCGCTAGGACCACCGGAGCACCACCCTCTCGACGCGCCGCCGCCGCACGCAGTCGCCAGTGCCGCCAGTCCGTGGCCAAAGCGTTGAGCGCCGTCCGATCTGTCGCCAGCGGCCAGGATTAGATTTCTAATCGAAGCGGTACGGGCTAATCTGGATTGCTCGTTTCCACTTAGAATCCAATGGCCCGCAGCGGTCGATCCGACCGAATCGGTGCCAGCCAATAAGAACACGCCACGTAGGCCCGAGCGTCTGATTAATTTAGAAAAAAGGACAGAAAATATGTTTAACTTAGAAATTCAATAACTTTTGATCCACAATTCAGAAAAATACAAATTTGGTGTCCATGGATTTAGAAAAATGAGAGCTTCACTGCTGAGGCCTTATTTCACCCTTTAGCTTCTGTAAAATAGAAGTTTTAGGCAGAAACTTTTTAGGAGTATTTTACCCATAAAAATTGTTTTGTAAATTATTTTTGGGTGAATCTTTTTGCTATGGATTGCAAATTGAACCCTCTGTCCAGTAAGACCAAAATATAAATTTAGTTAACTATACATAATAACATGGAAATTATTTAGTGAGTTTGGCCCTTCCAAATACTAGAAATTATTGCTAATGGTTACAATTGCACAAACGGTTGCATTTGTAATCTTGCAAATATAAAATGTTCAGAAAACACTTAGTAATGTTCAAAACCTTTGTTATAATAATTTGTACAATAAAAATTGCCATCTTGCATGCTTGCATATTTTGCATGATTTTTGTATTGCCATTAGTGTTGATCTTGTGCATGATTTGTCTTGGTTGTTTTGTTTGATAGATTGTGTGGATTGTCAAGTGTGTTACTGCAAAGAGTGTACCAACACCACCAACTACTAAGGCAAGTGACACTATCATCCATGTCCTACTATTTTCATTACACTTAGTGGAATTTTGTAGTATGCATGATAGGACTACTATATTACTATGATATGCTATGTCCTATTTAGGATATCCTTTGTATCTTTCTTAGTTGAAACATCATAGTTGTAGTGTGCTTAGCCCTGCTATAGATTCGGGGTGGAATATACCATATTGTGATTATATGAAGTGTTGGAAAAATATATGTTTTGTATAATAAAACAAGTACTCAATGAATCACCTGGGTGGAAAGTGGATACTCAGTTGTGAATAAGGTGGCAACGAAGGGAACCATATCTATGGCTATCTCTTTCGTGTGTGCACTAGGATAATACCACCCAGGAACTTAGAGATTAAACATGTTTCTCGTACAGTGGCTTTCGTGTACATCCACATGCCAAATGGGCTCTGTCCTAGTCAATTACATAGTGGAAGACCCTTGCATTGGTACCTCTTCAGGTTAACTAGAATTATGTATTGGAAGTATATCCTTGCATTGGTGCCTGGTAGACGTGCTAGCATTATGTATTGGGAGGACTTCTATGAAAAGACTTTGTCACATTCTCGATCTGCCGGTACTCCATCTTGGTGAGTACTAATCCAGCGGCCACTGGTGGCGTCAAGACAAGATTGTGTCTTGTGGGTAAAGTGTACTACTTCTGCAGAAGATCAAATTCTAAGTACTTAGTCGTGTCCCCGGTTATGGACAACTCTGAGCAACTAAGGCCTGAAGCTATGGAAGATCTCGACATTCCAATTTCTCAAAGTAAAACTTGATGGTGTCAACAAGGGATTAGAAGAACTTGGAGTTTCCCAAGGAGTTCAGAAAGTTATTGAAAGATGAAAAGTATTTTGCAAAGATAGGATAAAACCAAATTGCTTTCTGCAAATAAGCCTAAGCTCTACTTAGCCAAATATGCATGTAGTGATAGTCCAACTTATATTCACAGACTTGTGACACTTGCCAATATATTCAAAGTATTGACCCTTTGTGGCTGCAACCTATCATGTTGCAGGTTATTCTATTGATGAGTAAGGAACAATGATAGGATTACGAGTCTGCACCCAACATGTTTGCCTGTGGCACATGAAGATGAAGGACTCCATGCTTTACTTGTATTCTGCTGCTTTGTAATAAGATAGCATATGGCTATGAGTTTGTAATAAGTATTCATATTCGGGATCTTGCGATGTAATATGACCTTTGTATCTTGATATTACATCTTAAACTATGGGTGCTAGCTATTCGATCCAGGGACTAGCACTATAATCACAGGGATTCAAACCAAGCCAGGTTCGGGTCTTTACAAACATGTTTACTTCCATTGTGGGTAAGCCAAGGATGATCCATTGGACTTTCCTTTTGCAAGAGTTTTATTTGCAGATATTGCAAAGAAAAGAAAAACAGGTTGACACACCAATGATGATCAAAGAATCGAGACCACAAGAAGGAGTGGCATTGATATGCATATCCTAGGCACTACCCGTCTCGAAAGAATTTTTTTGTTTCACTTTGTAATGGTTTTAGCAATTTCTTGCGACCGATCATATTCAAAGGGAAGAAGGAAATCATACAAAATATGATGGGAGATAAGTTCACAAAGCAAACTTTGTGATCACCAAGTAAGTGAAGTAATATCAATCTTGCTCTTTTGAGATTTTAGTCATTGTTTTGCTATCTTTTATTTTGTTTTTGAGTTCCTTGTGACTTTCTTAGGTTAGTACCCATTTTCTGACACTAGTACAGGCGGACGGTATAGCCACATCCGCCCGTACCATTTGTCATTAAACTTGTAGTACCTCAACCTGTTTTCATGCTTGTTTTTGCGCATCAGTACAAGCGGACCATACAAGCAGCTCTGCCCATATGCTAGATCGTTAAATTATCTGTAAACACCATTCTGTTTCGGTTCTCCTTTATTAAAAAAAATCTTTACCACCTCAGAAAATTCGGTAAATAACCAGTATAGGCGGGCCGTATGGGTATAACCCTCTCATACTGTTTATTTGGATAGATTTTTACTGAAAGCGGAAGGGTGGATTTTTGGAAGTATGGCGGGTACGGGAGCACAGTACGGGTGGCACCCATACTTTTGGTCGTTACCAACTTATTTCCTTCCCCTTTTATCCTTTTCTTTCCTATTTTGTTGGGATTCTTTTCTTGGCCGACCCTTTTACCTTCAACATGAGTTTTTTCCTGCTACTAACCCTTCTTAAGCCTTCCCAAAGATCTTTATTTCTCTTATAGCAACATATCCAATCTCCTTGATGTGCAACCCAACTCCAGGTAAAGGCAAACCTTTAGGTCTCATGGATCCTTCATGAGAAAATTTCCAGACTTCCTCTATTGAACTCGATGACCGTGAAGCACAAGGCCTTAACCCAAAGAACAAAGGAGTCTTATTTAACAATGATGATGAAGAATTCGAGTCCTTCATAGGTCAAGCTGCTAGAGGGTGGAAGCAACCCGCCTACCTTGCTATGGTGAGGCCTGAATATGAGGAGGACGCAAAGAAGCCACACGGGAAGGGGCGCATGGAGTCGCTCAAGCTCATCTCCACCAATTACTCTTTGCCCAAGCGTAGGAAATCTAATCGGGTTGATGCAGGAACTTATCAGGAAACCATAGCTCATACTTCCACAACAAAGAAGGCCACCTTGAACGCTTGCATGAGCGTGAATCCACAAGATGATTGGGGTCTCAACCTCGTCAATATTTTACTTGGCCCTCCACTTTCAAAGACTGAGCAGCGCCTCAACAAGATAGAAAAGTACTAGAGGGAAGAGCTCATCCACCGGTAAATCATGATAAATGACATTTAAATGATATCTATCAAGATAGAAAAATACCAAAAGTAATAATATGATATCTCTAAATGATAAATGACATTTAACTGATTTTCCACGCACTTGGGAGAAGAGAGGGTGCAAGGAGAACCTACTACAAGCTTAACAACCTGAGGTATGGGTGAATATTTGTAAAGTACACACGGATCTCAATGTTGCAGATCCATTGACTAAAGTTCTCCCTAAGGAAAAACATGATCATCACTGGAACTCCATGGGTGTTAGATTTATCACTATGTAACTAGATTATTGTTTCTAGTGCAAGTGGGAGACTAAAGGGAATATGCCCTGAGAGGCAATAATAAAGTTGTTATTATGTATATTCCAAGTATATGATAGATGTTTATTTTGCATGCTATAATTGTATTAATACGGAAACGTTAATACATGTGTGCTTAATAAACAAATAGAAAGTTCCTAGTTATGTCTCTCTTTGAACTAGCTCGTTGATTAACAATATGATCAAAGTTTCCTGATCATGGACATTGGATGTCGTTAATAACGAGGTCACAACATTTGTGAAATGATGTGATGAAAATTCATCTGAAGTATAGCATTATGATCAAAGTCATTATGTTTATATTGCAATAACATCATACGAAGTAATCCTAGTCCTTAGACCATGATATCATGTTAATCACTAACACCGGAAGAGTATCTTGACAAGATCAAACGTCACACCATAAAAGGGTGACTATAAAGGTGGGTTTAGTGCTACGAAGGTGTTATGTAGAGGCTCATGGATCAAGAGTGGGATTTGTCCATCCTGATGACAGATAGATATACTCTGGGCCCTCTCGGTGATATCACATTAAGAATAACTTGCAAGCAAGTGATGTGATCACTAGAATGTTATATCATGGGAACGAGAAAAGAGTGCATATCGGTAACGAGATCAAACTAGGTATTTGGATACCAATGATCGAATCTTCGACATGTAATATATCGCGAGACAAGGGATTAAGTTACTAGTGTTAAAGGTTCTCACGATCACAGAAGTCATCGTTGAATGTATAGGAGCCAGAATGGATCTCGAGGTCCCGCTTCTGATTATTGATCCAAGAGGGGTCTCGATCATGTCTGCATTATTCGCGAACCGTAGGGTGACACACTTAAGGGTTGCCAAACATCATTTGGAGAAAATATGTTTCAGACAAAAGAATTGCAAAGCGCTGGAATTATTTTAATGGACACCGGAATTGTTTCGGGTGAAATTGCTGAAATTGGTTCTGCATGTGATATTGAAATATTGTAGGGGATTTTATGTGAATGTTTTTTAATTAAAGTAATTAACCAAATTCTGAATAAAATAAATAAAAGAGTTTTATTAAATGAGAGTTGCATTACATTTGGTGGAAATTTAATGCATGTGAGGGGAACTTTGAGTGGAGGCAAAATTGATGTGAGTGGAGCTTCCACCACATGAATGAGGAAGAGGTGGGGGCACCCCCCATAGGCGCTGGCCGTGGGAGGGGAGAAGCCCCCTCTCCTATAAAAGCCCCCTCTCCTCCCTCACAAAGCACACCTCCTTGTGAAGGATCTCTCTCCCCCTCTAGATATATTCCCCCATGGTCTCAAATTATCGAGATACATGTTCTCAGTGGAATTTTGTCTGTAAGAAGTTGCTGCTTCTGCTGATTCATTGGAGAGAGGAGGTGGAGGTTGTTCGGTGGCCTGAACATGTGTGCGAGGATGGATGCATTGCTGATTTGTGGCGCTAGGACTTCCACACGATCTTGAGATCGGCAAGCGTTTGACTACATCATCCACAAGTTCCATCTCGTTAACAAAGCTTTGTTGTCTTTGAGGGTAAGTTCTCTATGGATTTATATCCACCGGTTGCTTGTATCTAGTAGATAGATCTTGGCATATAGTTCCCATCCTAGGAAATTTTTTGTTTTCTATGCTGCGAACCCAACAGTGGTATCAGAGCCTGATCTATGCATAGGTGCTTTGCACGGGTAGTTGATGACCCACAAGTATAGGGGGTGTATCGCAGTATTTTCGATAAGTAAGATTGTCGAACCCAACGAGGAGCAGAAGTTGCTGGCTAGTGGTATGGATCAGGAATTCTCTGCAAATACTTAGCAAACGGATTTTTAGGAGTTTTCGATAAAGCAAGTAAACAAAGTACGAGTAAATAAAAGACAGTAGGAATAAATGCAGCAAGTGGCCCAATCCTTTATGCAGCAAAGGACAAGCCGGTTGTATTTCTTAAGATGACCAAACATTCTCGAGGACACATGGGAAGACTGTCAAGTGCTTTCGCTTCATATAGTCGATTAATCTTCTTTAGCTTGCTAAGTGTTGTGTGGGTGAACCTGTGCTAATGTACCGCCCCATCCAAGACTAATACATACTTGTGATTATACCCCTTGCAAACATTCGTAGGTACAAGAAAGTAATTAAGGTAGAAATCTAACCACAACTTTAAACTCTAAGACCCTTACGTCCCTTGTGCAATGGTTTCCTAACGGGAGTTCAGGTTTCTGTCACTCCGGCAACCCCTACGATTAGTAGCCAAATACATAATGCATTCCCCTAGGCCCTTATAGGTGAAGTGTCATGTAGTCGGTGTTCACATGACACCACTAGAAGAAGTATACCACAACTTAAATAACAATCTATTGAATCTTTCTCAATGCAACTCCACTACTAACAACAGGACTTCTCCCATGTCCTCAAGAACAAAACTAACTACTCACAAGACATCATATGGATCATGATCAGAGATGGAATAATGATGTATAACAATCTGAACATAAACAATAATTCAATGGTTCAGTCAATAGCATCAACTACAAAGAGTAATCAACACCGGGAAAGTTTCCCCTATGAACTATGCAAGATTCAACGCAATTGTTACATCAATATGGAGATGGTGATGAGGGTGCTGATGGTGATGATGGTGGTGATGATGATGATGATCCCGATGAAGTCTATATTGATGGTGGTGTTGATGGCGACGATCTCCCCTCTCCGGGAAGGAATTCCCCCGGCAGAAATCTGTCTGCCGGAGAGATCTTTCTCTCTCGGTGTTTTCTGCCCCGTAGAGGCGGCGGAATCTTTCTGTGGTCACTCCCCGAGTCTTAGGGTTTCGTGGGGATGATATACGCCAGAGGGGAGAGGCTGGAGTGGTCCAGGACGGCTACACCACCTCCAGGCGCGGCCTGGGCCTGCCCACCCCATGGGGTGGTGTGGGCCCCCTGTGGCCCACCTCCACTCCATCTTCTCGCATCCTGAGTCTTCTGGAAAATTAGGATTTTCCGTATATTTTCCCGGATTTTCTGATCTTCGCGAATTTTGCCTCCAAACAACACATTTTCCATCAGAATCCTGACTGCAGCGGTCCATGCTCCAAAAGTCATCAACCATGCAAAAATAGATGAAATAACATAAGTATCACCTCTCAGTACGAAATATATCAATGAATAATAGTGAATTAAGACATAGAATAGTGATGCAAAATGGACGTATCAACTCCCCCCAAGCTTAGACTTTGCTTGTCCCCAAGGAAACTGAGCTCAATAAACATGACCTCAGGTTTATGGAGTGAAGAGTCAATAAAAGAATACGGACAAGAAGCATCACATTCATCAAATACGTAGATCATAATAGAAGACAACTCACTATTATATAACTCATCTTGTAATGAGTAAAGGAAACACAATAAAGATACATAAAGTGAATCAGAATTGGTAATGGCAAACTTAGCTCTTGGTCGAAGAATATTTGATAATTTGCTGGAGTTCACAAATAGCTGGTTTTTCAATGAAAGCTTTCAAAGTAGTAAACATCAAGATAAGAGCAACATGCAAAACAAGGAACATAAGAAACATGAATGCATATATCATCATATGAATGAATGAAACACATCAACTCAAAATACTTGCTGAGATAGAAGGGAATATGTTTACTGACTCAACTACAAAGCAAAATAAAGGCCCTTCACAAAGGGAAGCATGGATTGCAAGTCTCATAAAGAGCTCCCAAAAATTATGATACTTACCAGCTTTCAGCTGTCATTGCCCCTATCATAGGCATCTTTAGGTGATTAAGGTGAAAGTGAGGTCCAATCTAAGTTATATGCTTGACAGACTATAAACTGAAAATCCCAAGTCCCTTGAGTACGAGGGCCGCTCCTCATGCTACTCAACTTTAGTTACCGGTAAGTTCTTGTCATCGTAAGTATGTGCATATCATTGAGAACCGCCAACGGGGTACCCCTTGCCCGATGATACGGAAGAATCCCCATATCAAAATGACAAGGCAAGCAGACAATGAGTATCTCAGCAATCTTCTTATTTACCATGGGAAAATGGTGCTTTTTTCTCTCTTTCCTCTTTTCATAGTATCTTTTTTTTTCTTTTTCTCAATAGTTATCTCTCTCTTTTTTTATAAGAAGAATGCTTCATAGATATCATTATGGTTACGCTGCAGGTTTGCACCATGTCAGCACGGATTAGACCAGCGGCCCAGGCGTTTCTCTAACACACATACATAACTCCATGGACTTACAAGCTCCCCTTTTATTTCACACCGACGACATCCGCAAACAAAAGAGCAAGGTATCAACTGGGTATATATTTACAAGTGTTGAAAGCGTTCCCCGTGATAGCACGGTTCTGATAATCCCCAGCCTATAGTTTGCAAGCATGTAACTTTCATGGAGAGTTCACAATGGTTGAGGTTTATTAAACACAAGAAAGTAAAGTGTGCCATCAAGTTCGTGAGAGCTTTAATCACTAATTTTCGCATAACAAGTTTAATTTGGGAGGTAGACAAAACAAGAATTTACTTGGAATAACAATAATGCTACTAGGTAGGTATGGTGGACGCAAATGGCAAGGGTTTTGGTTTAAAGGAGTGGATGCACGAGAAGAATACCCTCTCAGTACAGGTTTTTGGCTAGCAAGGCTGGGTAGCAACTATAAGAGTTGAAGGAAACAAACAAACATACAAGTGATAAAGACAAACATGCAATCTTCCTTGGAAGCACAAAAGATCTTAACTAGAGAATACTAGACTTATGAGCAAATCAAGAAAGAAAGATGATGAAATTATTTTTCTCTAGAGTACTTCTATCTTTTTCTTTTCAACTCTCAAAAAGGTGTTGCTACTGACCGAGCCAGGTTTGCCAAAACCAACTAAATTAACTCAATGATCCCAAAGTGCTACCAATACTAACAACAAGATCAATCATATAACCACGAATTGAAAACTAACATAAGCTATGCAAAAGAGTGAATGATAGAACTTCTCATTAATATGCCATAACAGAAACTCACACCAAGGGATACAAATCTAACGAGAGAGGGGACACTTCCATAATGCAAAACATACTACATAATAACTCCTCTATTCATGATATGACTCTACTAATAAGGTAAAAGGATAGAAGATAGTGATATGATACCGCGGCACTCCCCCAAGCTTGGAACAAACCAAGGGGATGCCAAACCTGATGACGAATTACTCCTTTGGTGGTGGTGGTGTCTTCTCATCTTCGTCCATCTTCCAGGGTAAAGGCTTCCCATCAACAAAGGACATCGTGGTTTCCAACATCCTGAAACTTGCAACAACACTTATGCGTTTAAATCTAGCCTCATACTCACAATTTTGATTTTGAACATCGTAGAACTGTGCTTGCAGTTCATTGGTTGTTTGGCGGAGTGAGAGGACTTCGTCTTTGAGTTCAGTAGTCTCCTTTTGGTGCTCGGTGATGAGTTCGGAGCAAATCTTATGGATGATATCCACTTCGTGCTCCGCCATCTTCCTGTACCTAAAGACTTCTTGCTCCAGTGCTTCCATCCTGTCCTCCAGACTTCCTTCACCTTTAGGGCCTTGAACCTCTTTAATCCGGACCTCCCCACCTTCGAGCAACAACTCCTTGGGATGAATCTTCAGTTCTCTCATGTATGTGTTGACGATATCTTCTAAGGAATCCCCCTTGGATGATCCAGAGGAAGACACTGTGGCTCCAAATCTGGGATTCTACCTGGCAGAAACAGATCGAAACAAAAACACGACGAAAACACGATATACAAACCTCGGAAGATCCGAGGGTTATATATTATGGAGTTTCACATCGAAAGGAAGGTACTGGGAGAAAACGAGTCGGAGTCGGATTCCTGGGTGGCCTCACCACCTGGTGGCGCGGCCAGGGGTGGGCCCGTTCCATGGGGTGATGTGGGCCACCCTGGCTCCATTTCTGTCCCTTTTTCGCTTCGTAGCTTTCCTTATTGACTGAAAACTGCAAAAATATAGTTGGATTGTATTTTCGCGGAACTTTTCTTACCAGAACTGTTACCTATTTGAACACGGACTCTGCAGGTATCTGAATTTGGTCCTCAATGAATTTCTCTGGAGTTATATCTTGAAAGGCATCAACATCTTCATTGTAAGAATCTCCAGCAATATAGTGTTTGAGTCGCTGTCCATTCACTACTTGTGTAGTATTATCTTTTAGAGAAGAAATTTTTATTGCTCCTGAACGGTATACTTCTTCAATGATGAAAGGTCCTTCCCATTTTGATAGTAGCTTACCTGCAAAAAATCTGAGACGAGACCTATACAATAGAACTTTCTCACCAACATGAAATTCTCTCTTAAGTATTCGCTTGTCATGCCATCTTTTAACTTTTTCCTTAAAGAGCCTAGCATTCTCATAGGCTTCACTCCTCCATTCATCTAAAGAACTTAAGTCAAATAATCTTTTCTCACCAGCAAGCTTATAATCTCTATTTAGTTCTTTCACTGCCTAGTAAGCTTTGTGTTCTAACTCTAAGGGTAAGTGGCAAGGTTTCCCATAAACCATTTTATAAGGAGACATTCCCATAGGATTTTTATAAGCAGTTCTATAAGCCCATAAAGCATCATTCAACTTCTTAGCCCAGTTTTTTCTAGACCTATTAACAGTCTTTTTCAAGATAGATTTAATTTCTCTATTTGATAACTCTACTTGCCCGCTAGTTTGGGGGTGATAAGCTGAAGCAATTCTATGATTAACATCATATTTAGCGAGGGTCTTCCTAAAACCGCCATGAATGAAATGAGAACCCCCATTAGTCATGAGATACCTAGGCACTCCAAACTTAGGAAAGATAACATCTTTAAGCATTTTTAGAGAGGTTTCCCCGTCAGCACTTTTTGTAGGAATGGCTTCTACCCACTAAGTAACATAATCTACGGCAACAATAATCTGAGTGTAGCCTTTCTAAGGAGGGAAAGGACCCATAAATTTAAATCCCCAACAATCAAAAGGTTCAATAACTAGAGAGTAGTTCATAGGCATTTCATTGCGTCTAGAAATATTACCAACACGCTGACATTCATCACAAGATAAAACAAATTTTCTTGCATCTTTAAAAAGGGTAGGCCAGTAGAAACCTGATTGTAGTACCTTTTGTGCAGTTCTATCTCCTGCATGATGTCCTCCATAGGAACTACCATGGCATTTACGCAATATCTCTTTTTGTTCATATTCTGGAACACATCTTCACATAATACCATCAACTCCTTCTTTGTATAAGTGTGGGTCATCCCAAAAATAATGTCTCAGATTATAGAAGAACTTTCTTCTTTGCTGAGCTGTAGAAGTTGGAGGCAAATACTTGGAGACAATAAAGTTAGCATAATCAGCATACCAAGGGCTTCCTCGCGAGCTCACTCCCACTGCAGCTAACTATTCATTCGAGAAACTATCATTAACATGCATTGGGTCAAAAGAGATGTTTTCCAAACGAGATAAATTATCAGCTATAGGATTTTCAGCACCCTTTCTATCTACTATATGTAGATCAAACTCTTGTAAAAGCAGTACCCATCTAATAAGCCTAGGCTTAGCGTCCTTCTTCATCATAAGATATTTAATAGCAGCATGATCAGTATGAATGGTCACTTTTGAGTCCACAATATAGGGCCTAAACTTATCACAAGCAAAAACAACAGCTAGAAATTCCTTTTCAGTAGTAGCATAATTCCTTTGAGCAGCGTCTAGAGTCTTACTAGCATAATGGATAACGTTTAGCTTTTTATCAATAAGTTGCCCAAGGACAGCACCTACAGCAAAATCACTAGCATCACACATTATTTCAAAGGGTAAACTCCAATCAGGTGGTTGAACAATAGGGGCTGTAGTTAAAGCCTTCTTAAGAGTCTCAAAAGCTTCCTTACAATCATCATCAAAAACGAAGGGTACATCTTTTTGAAGAAGATTAGTAAGGGGTTTTGATATCCTAGAAAAGTCTTTAATAAACCTTCTATAGAAACCAGCATGACCAAGGATACTACAAATACCTTTGATGTCTCTTGGGCATGGCATCTTCTCAATTGCCTCAACCTTAGCTCTATCAACTTCTATGCCTCTTTCAGAAAATTTATGTCCAAGAACAATCCCTTCATTAACCATGAAGTGGCATTTCTCCCAATTAAGAACAAGATTAGTTTCTTCACATCTCTGCAAAACTTTATCAAGGTTGTGCAGACAATTATCAAAAGAAGTTCCATAGACAGAAAAGTCATCCATGAACACTTCTACAATTTCCTCACAAAAGCCATGAAAGATAGCAGACATGCACCTTTGGAAAGTAGCAGGAGCATTACATAAACCAAAAGGCATACGTCTATAAGCATAAGTTCCATAAGGGCAAGTAAAAGTAGTTTTTTCTTGATCTTGTTGTTTAACAGCAATTTGAGAGAAACCAGAATAACCATCAAGAAAACAAAAATGGGTCTTTTTAGACAACCTTTCCAACATTTGATCAATAAAAGGAAGCGGGTAGTGGTATTTCTTAGTAACTTTATTGACTTTCCTAAAATCGATGCACATCCTATAGCCTACCACTACTCTTTGAGGAATAAGCTCGTCATTATCATTAGGGACAATGGTAATACCTCCCTTTTTAGGAATACAATGAACAGGACTAACCCATTCACTACCAGCAATAGGGTAAATAATACCAACATCAAGGAGTTTTAATACCTCATTCCTTACCACTTCCTTCATCTTAGGATTTAAACGTCGTTGGTGCTCCACTACTGGCTTCGCATCTGGTTCTATGTTGATAGAATGCTGACATATAGTAGGTGAAATCCCTTTCAAATCATCCAGAGTATAGTCCATAGCTCCTTGGTGTTTCCTCAAAACTTCCAATAATCTTTCTTCTTCCTCCCCTGAAAGTTTAGCGCTAATAATAACATGATATATCTTTTTATCATCAATAAAAGCATATTTTAGATCATCAGGGAGAGGTTTTAGATCGAAAACCAGATCCTTTTTAGGTGGCATCGTGGTACCCAAGTCTTCCACATGCAAGTCGTGCTTAAGCATCTTAGGTTGATCACGGAGGATCCTGTCAATCTCATTCCTTTCTTCCATGAAGATTTCACTTTCATGATCTTCCATAAATTGCTGCAAAGCATTGTTAGGGGCAAGAGAAATAGAAGCAAGTTGTTCAACCCTAAAATCCTCATTATGGGTTTCCTCTTCGCAAGGTTCTTTAGTAAATTTCAAAAAATTAAACTCATAAGATTCCCCATCAAATTTAGTCAAGATTTTCTCCCTCTTGCAATCAATAATAGCTCCACAAGTACTCAAGAAAGGTCTACCAAAAATGATAGGGTAGGTTTTACTAGCAGCCGAACCAAGTACTAGAAAATCAGCGGGGTACTTAATCTTACCACAAAGAACTTCCACGTCTCGTACAATACCAATTGGAGAGATGGTCTCTCTATTAGCAAGGTGAATAACCACATCAATCTCTTCCAACTCGCAAGGACTGATCTCATGCATAATTTCTCTGTAAAGCTCATAAGGAATAACACTGGAACTTGCACCAATATCACATAAACCATAATAGCAATGATCACCAATTCTAACAGAAAGCACAGGAACACTAGCCTTTTTAGTTCTATTGGTATGTGAAACAATATTAGAAGCATCCTCACAAAAGACTATGTGCCCATCTTCTACGCTTTTAGTGACAAGGTCTTTCACAATTGCTACCACAGGTTCAATGTTTATTTGTTCATCAGGATTTACAGTTCTTTTTTCACTTTTGGTGATTACATTAGTTATCATGGGATGGTCCTTTACCTTTTCGTGGAAGGGAATCTTCGCGATATAAGGTTTGGGTAAGATGGGGTCAATAATACAATACTCAGCACTTCCAATAAGAGCATAGTCAACAATATCTTTGTAAGGTGCATGGTACTTGTTCCATCCCCTTTTTGGAATTTCGATATAGGAAGCAAAAGCTCTAAAGCAGTTCATAATAACTTGCAAATCAAGACCATAAATATTACTAATATTTTGAAAGTCATCAGTTCCCATAAAAGATTCAATGCATTCATAATCATAATTTATACCTGACTTTCTACCTTTGTCATTCTCCCAAGCTTTAGCATTATCTTGAATATGGTCCAAAAGATCCCATTTAGCTTCTTCTTCCCTACGAGTGAATGATCCTGCACAAGAAGCATCCAATAAATCCTTGTCATGCAGAGGGAGCCTTGCATAAATGTTGTTGATAATAATATTGTTGGGGAGCTCATGAATGGGACATTTGAGCATTAGTAACTTCAATCTCCCCAAAGCTTGAATTGTACTCTCTCCATCAAGAGGCCAAAAGTTGTATATTTGATTCCGATCTTTATGAATCTCACTAGGAGGATAAAAATTTGAATAAAAGAGAGGCACTATTTCCTCCCATTCCAGAGCTTGACAATTCTTTAGCAGCTTATACCATTCCTCAGCTCTTCCTTTCAGTGATAATGAGAATAACTTCTTCTTAACTTGATCTGTATTAATACCTGCACACTTTAACAACCCTCATAATTCGTGTATAAAGAGTAAATGATCACCAGGATGGACAGTTCCATCCCCAACATAGTAGTTATCCATAACATGATCAATAATTCTTGTAGGTATTTTGAAAACATCTTTCTCAGCAAGTGGTGGCTTATCTACTACCTTAGCAGTGGTAGTAGCATTACCAAATAAGAAACTCAGCGAATTACCATAACGAAAATAAAGCAACTACCAGGAGTAAACAATACTCACGGTAGAAGTTTCATTTACCAGTTCCACTCTCCAATAGCGCTTCACTCCCCAGCATCGGCGCCAGAAAATAGTCTTGATGACCCACAAGTATAGGGGGTGTATCGCAGTATTTTAGATAAGTAAGAGTGTCAAACCCAACGAGGAGCAGAAGGTGCTGGCTAGTGGTACGGATTAGGAATTCTCTGCAATACTTAGCAAACGGATTTTTAGGAGTTTTCGATAAAGCAAGTAAACAAAGTACGAGTAAATAAAAGACAGTAGGAATAAATGCAGCAAGTGGCTCAATCCTTTATGCAGCAAAGGACAAGCCAGTTGTATTTCTTAAGATGACCAAACATTCTCGAGGACACATGGGAAGACTGTCAAGTTCTTTCGCTTCATATAGTCGATTAATCTTCTTTAGATTGCTAAGTGTTGTGTGGGTGAACCTGTGCTAATGTACCGCCCCATCCAAGACTAATTCATACTTGTGATTATACCCCTTGCAAACATCCGTAAGTACAAGAAAGTAATTAAGGTAGAAACCTAACCACAGCTTTAAACTCTAAGACCCTTACGTCCCTTGTGCAATGGTTTCCTAACGGGGGTTCAGGTTTCTATCACTCCAGCAACCCCTACGATTAGTAGCCAAATACACAATGCATTCCCCTAGGCCCTTATAGGTGAAGTGTCATGTAGTCGATGTTCACATGACACCACTAGAAGAAGTACACCACAACTTAAATAACAATCTATTGAATCTTTCTCAACGCAACTCCACTACTAACAACAAGACTTCTCCCATGTGCTCAAGAACAAAATGAACTACTCACAAGACATCATATGGATCATGATCAGAGATGGAATAATGATGTATAACAATCTGAACATAAACAATAATTCAATGGTTCACTCAATAGCATCAACTACAAAGAGTAATCAACACCGGGAAAGTTTCCCCTATGAACTATGCAAGATTCAACGCAATTGTTACAGCAATATGGAGATGGTGATGAGGGTGATGATGGTGATGATGGTGGTGATGATGATGATGATGATGATCCCGATGAAGTCCAGCTTGATGGTGGTGTTGATGGCGACGATCTCCCCTCTTTGGGAAGGAGTTCCCCCGGCAGAAATCTGTCTGCCGGAGAGATCTTTCTCTCTCGGTGTTTTCCGCCCCGCAGAGGCGGCGGAATCTTTCTGTGGTCGCTCCCCGAGTCTTAGGGTTTCGTGGGGATGATATACGCCAGAGGGGAGAGGCTGGAGTAGTCCAGGGCGGCTACACCACCTCCAGGCGCGGCCTAGGCCTGCCCGCGCCATGGGGTGGTGTGGGCCCCCTGTGGCCCACCTCCACTCCATCTTCTGGCATCCTGAGTCTTCTGGAAAAATAGGATTTTCCGTATATTTTCCCGGATTTTCTGATCTTTGTGAATTTTGCCTCCAAACAACACCTTTTCCATCAGAATCCTGACTCCAGCGGTCCATGCTCCAAAAGTCATCAACCATGCAGAAATAGATGAAATAACATAAGTATCACCTCTCAATACGAAATATATCAATGAATAATAGTGAATTAAGACATAGAATAGTGATGCAAAATGGACGTATCATTAGTACACATATGTTTATATGTGGGTGATGATGATCATGTTATAGCTTCTTTCATGTATTTTGGATATTGGTGTCATAGTGGGATGAAGCGGCCCAGACTAAGTTTACATGTCCTCGCACATGAGACCGGTTCCACGACTGACATGCAACTAGTTTTGCATAAGTGGCTAGCGGGTGTCTATCTCTCCTACTATAGTCAATATATTATTTACAACGAGTTGCTAATAACTTAATTACCATTGTTGTGGTTCCATGTTCGTAGGTAAGACCGGTTATATCTCCGAAAGCCCTAAGCCACGTAAAACTTCCAATGGATAAATTAGAGGCGTCTAGTTTAGATTATTGTTGGGCTAGTGTCATGATATCGTAATGTTGTAAGTTGATGTATAGTTGATACCCTTACAACACACCTAACGTGTAAGTTCCATAGACCTTGGCCTTACACACAAAGGAATGATAGAGATCATACCACGATTTACATGATGGTGATCAAATGCATGGGCCATATCATTCCACTTTACACATATGATGTTTGCATCTTATATTGCTAGTTTGGCGTTTTAGTAGCATTATAAGCTGATCCCTCATTTAGATATCAAGATAAAAATGTGTTCTTCCTTAAGTATGCACCATTCTATGGATCGTGTTTCGAGACATCACGTGATGATCGGGTGTACTCGACTCTGCGCTTTCATACAACGGGTGTAAGATAGTTTTACACACGCGAGTACTAAGGTTCTTACTTGGCAAGCCTAGCATATAAAGACATGGCCTAGGAACATAGACCGAAAGGTTAAGCATGAGTCATATAGTTGATATGATTCCCATATTGATGCTCGCCTTTGAAGCTACACCGACTCACGTGATGATCGGACTTGGTGTAGTGGATTTGTTTCTTGTAATCACCAAAAAGACATGAGGGATGTTGTTTTTGAGTCGGATTTCATTTGTAATTTGGATTAGTTGAACTCGATCTATCATAAACTTAGTCAAAACTTTACAAATTTTATTGTAGATGGCACCACCTGCTTTTAATTTCAATGTGTTCATGGATAAAGAGAAACTTGCAATGAATGGTAGCAACTTTACCAACTGGTTCTTGAACTTGAGGTCTTTCCTCACTGCTGCACAGAAACAATATGTGCTAGATGGTTCGATAGGTGACCCTCCTACAAGTACTACGTCTGTAGATGAACGCAATGTGTATGACACAAAGCATGATGACTACCCTCTTGTAAAATACACGATCCTTATGTCAATGGAACCTGAACTCCAAAGACGCTTTGAACTCAGCAGCGTTGATGCTATGCTGAAGGAACTCAAATCTATATTTGAGAGCCAAATCCGTGCTGAGAGATATAAGATCTCTAGCGAGTTCTTTAGCATAAACATGAAGGAACACAACTCTATGAACGATCACATCATGATGATGATGGGCCATGTTCAACCTCTGAAGACACTAGGACATGGTATCCTATTAGATCTTGCGATGGATAGAGTCATGCAGTCGCTCCCACCCAGCTACAAAGAGTTTGTACTGAACTACAAGATAAGTGGTGTGATTGGATCGCTCACTGAACTCGCTGCCATACTATTGGCTACCTAAGTAGACATAAAGAAAAGGCATTATGAGTTGATGGTTGATAAAATTGCCATCTCCAAGGAAAGAGGTGAACCTAAAGGTAATTTTGAGAAGGGTGGAAAATCGTTTGATGTACCTAAGAAAAATACCAAGGTAGGCCCTTATCCTGATTCTGAATGCTTTCATTGCAAAGAGTATGGTCACTAGAAACGGAAATGCCTCGAATATGTGGCTTTAGTAAAGGCCAGCAAGGCAAACAAAGGTATATGATATACAAGTTATTGATGTGTACTTGACGAGTACTCGCAGTAGCACCTGGTATTTGATACAAGGTCGGTTGCTAATATATGTAACTCAATTATGGGGCTGTGGAACAAGCAACAACTAGCAAGGGATGAGGTCACGATGCATGCTGGCAATGGATCAAGAGTTGATGTGATCTTCGTCGGAACGCTGCTTCTCCACCTACCGTCGGGATTAGTTATAAACTTAAATAATTGTTATTTAGTGCCTGCACTAAGCATGAACATTATATCCAGATCTTATTTAATGCGAAGTGGTTATTCATTTAAGTCCAAAAACAATGGTTGTTCGATTTATATGAATGATATCTTTTATGGTCATGCACCTGTGATGAATGGTTTATTTATGTTGGATCTCGATAATAGTGTTACACATATTCATAATATTGATGCTAAAAGTATTAAAACTTGATGATAATATATCTGCATATATGTGGCACTGCCGTCTAGGTCATATTGGTGTTAAACGCATGAAGAAACTCCATTCTGATGGACTTTTGGAATCACTTGACTTTGAATCATTTGATACATGTGAGCCATGCCTTATGGGCAAGATGACTAGAACAATGTTTTCTGGTTCAATGGAACGAGCGACAGATTTATTGGAAATCATACATACTAATGTATGTGGTCAAATGAGTGTGTCACGCGAGGTGGATATCGTTATTTTGTTACTTTCACGGATGATTTGAGTAGATACGGGTATATCTGTTTGATGAAACACAAATCTGAAACCTTTGAAAAGTTCAAGGAATTTCAAAATGAAGTGGAAAAATCATCGTAATAGAAAGATCAAATTTCTGCAGTCTGACCGTGGAGGTGAGTATCTAAGTTACAAGTTTAGCACACAGATGAAAGAGTGTTGAATGGTTTCACAACTCACACCTGCCAGAACACCACAACGTAATGGTGTGTCAGAACGTCATAATCGTTCTTTATTAGATATGGTTTGATCTATGATGTCTCTGACTGACTTGCCATTGTCATTTTGGGGTTATGCACTGGAAACCGTTGCATTCACTTTAAATTGGGCACCATCTAAATCCGTTGAGACGACACCATTTGAATTATGGTTTGGAAACAAACCTAAGTTGTCATTTCTTAAAGTTTGGGGTTGTGTTATTTATATGAAGAAAGTTCAACCGGATAAACTCGAACCCAAAGTGGAAAAATGCGTCTCCATAGGATACCCTAAGGAAACTAATGGGTATTCCTTCTATCACCGATCCGAGGGCAAGGTTTTCGTTGCCAAGAATGGATCCTTTCTAGAGAAAGAGTTTCTCACGAAAGGCGTGTGTAGTCGGAAGGTAGAACTCGAAGAGGTTATTGAACCTTCTCTTCATACAATAGTGAGTAGCGCAGCGCCAGAAATTGTTCCGGAGTTGACTTCACCGAATGAAGAGGGAACTAATGATAATGATCATAAAACTCCAAAAGAGGACACTACCAAACCTCGCAGGTCAAGCAGGACACGTGCAGCTCCTGAACTATACGGAAATCCTGTTATGAATTTCATGGTTGATGAAATAGATGACCCGGCAACGTATGAAGAAGCGATGATGAGCCCGGATTCCAAAAAATGGCTAGAAGCCATGAAATCCGAGATGGAATCCATGTACGAAAACCTGGTTTGGACCTTGGTGGACTTACCTCATGACCGAAAGGCCGTTGAGAATAAATGGATTTTCAAAAGAAAAACTGATGCTGATGGTAATGTAACCATCTATAAAGCTCTACTTGTCGCAAAGGGGTTTCGACAAATTTAAGGAGTTGACTATCATGAGACATTCTCTCTCGTGGCGATGCTAAAGTCGGTTAGGATTATGTTAGCAATTGCTGCTTATTTCGATTATGAGATATGGCAGATGGATGTCAAAACTGCATTCCTCAATGGTAACATTGAAAAAGAGTTGTATATGATACAACCAAAGGGTTTTTTCAATCCTAAGGATGCTGACAAGGTGTGCAAGATTCAGCGATCCATCTATGGACTAAAGCAAGCATCTCGGAGTTGGAATCTCCGCTTTGATGAGGTGATCAAAGAGTTTGAATTTGTCCAAACTTATGGAGAGGCTTGTTTTTTCAAGAAAGTGAGTGGGAGCAATGTGGAATTTGTAATATTATATGTGGATGACATATTATTGATTGGAACTGATATAGATCTTTTAAGTAGTGTTAAAAGTTATCTAAACAGAAAATTTTCAATGGAGGACCTAGGTGAATCATCATACATATTAGGCATAAAGATCTATAGAGATAGATCAAGGCGCCTGATAGGGCTATCACAAAGTACATACCTTGATAAGATTTTAAAGAAGTTTAAAATGGATGGAAGTAAGAAGGGGTTCTTACCAATGTTGCAAGGCAAGACATTGAGTAAGACTCAAAGTCTAGCTACGGCGGAAGAAAGAGAGATAATGGATAAAATCCCCTGTGCTTCGGCTATAGGATCTATAATGTACGCCATGCTATGTACAAGACCAGATGCGGCACATGCTATTAGTTTAACTAGTAGGTACCAATCTGATCTAGGTTCAGAACACTGGATAGCGGTCAAGAATATCCTTAAATACTTAAGAAGAACTAAGGATATGTTTCTTGTATATGGAGGTGAAGAAGAGCTGGTCGCTAAGTGTTATGTTGATGCTAGCTTTGACATTGATCCGGATGACTCTAAGTCTCAATCCGGATACGTATTTCTCTTGAACGGAGCAACATTTAGTTGGAGGAGTTCCAAACAACCTGTGGTGGCAAGATAACCGATGAAGGCGGAATATGTTACTGCTTCAGAAGTGGCGCAAGAAGCGGTTTGGATGAAGGAGTTCATAACCAAACTAGGTGTGGTTCCTAGTGCGTTAGACCCAATGGTTATCTATTGTGACAACAATGGAGCCATAGCCAACGCCAAGGAACCAAGGTCTCACAAGAATTCCAAGCATATTAAGCGCCGGTTTCACTCCATCCGCGAGCATGTCAAGGATGGAGATATAAAGATTTGTAATGTACACACGAATCTCAATGTTGCAGATCCATTGACTAAAGTTCTCCCTTGGAAAAAATATGATAAGCACCAGAACTCCATGGGTGTTAGATTTATCAGTATGTAACTAGATTATTGTCTCTAGTGCAAGTGGGAGACTGAAGGGAATATGCCCTGAGAGGCAATAATAAAGTTGTTATTATGTATATTCCAAGTATATGATAGATGTTTATTTTGCATGCTATAATTGTACTAATACGGAAACGTTAATACATGTGTGTTTAATAAACAAATAGAAAGTTCCTAGGTATGCCTCTCTTTGAACTAGGTCGTTGATTAACAAGATGATCAAAGTTTCCTGATCATGGACATTGGATGTCGTTAATAACAAGGTCACAACATTTGTCAAATGATGTGATGAACATTCATCTGAAGTATAGCATTACGATCAAAGTCATTATGTTTATATTGCTATAACATCATACAAAGTAATCCTAGTCCTTAGACCATGAGATCATGTTAATCACTAACACCGGAAGAGTATCTTGATAACATCAAACGTCACACCGTAAAAGGGTGACTATAAAGGTGGGTTTAGTGCTATGAAGGTGTTATGTAGAGGCTCATGGATCAAGAGTGGGATTTGTCCATCCTGATGACGGATAGATATACTTTGGGCCCTCTCGGTGATATCACATTAAGAATAGCTTGCAAGCAAGTGATGTGATCACTAGAATGTTATATCACGGGAACGAGAAAAGAGTGCATGTCGGTAACAAGATCAAACTAGAAATATGGATACCGATGATCGAATCTTGGACTTGTAATATATCGCGAGACAAAGGGATTAAGTTACTAGCGTTAAAGGTTCTCATGATCAAAGAAGTCATCGTTGAATGTATATGAGTCAGAATGGATCTCCAGGTCCCGCTTCTGATTATTGATCCGAGAGGGGTCTCGATCATGTCTGCATTATTCACGAACCATAGGGTGACACACTTAAGGGTTGCCAAACACCATTTGGAGCAAATATGTTTCAAACGAAAGAATGCAAAGCGTTGGAATTATTTCAATGGACACCAGAATTGTTTCGGGTGAAATTGCTGAAATTGGTTTTGCATGTGATATTGAAATATTGCAGGGGTTTTATGTGAATGTTTGTTAATTAAAGTAATAAAAAAATTCTGAATAAAATAAATAAAAGATTTTTATTAAATGAGAGTTGCATTAAATTTGGTGGAAATTTAATGCATGTGAGTGGAACTTTGAGTGGAGTCAAAAGTGATGTGAGTGGAGCTTCCACCACATGAATGAGGAAGAGGTGGGAGAACCCCCCATAGGCGCCAGCCATGGGAGGGGAGAAGCCCCCTCTCCTATAAAAGGCCCCCTCTCCTCCGTCACAAAGCACACCTCCTCATGAAGGATCTCTCTCCTCCTCTAGATATATTCCCCCATGGTATCGTATTAGTGAGATACATGTTCTCGGTGGCATTTCATCTGGAAGGAGTTGCTGCTTCCGCTGATTCACTAGAGCGAGGAGGTGGAGGTTGTTCGGTGGCCTGAACGTGTGTGCGAGGATGGATGCGCTGCTGATTTGCGGCGCTAGGACTTCCACATGATCTTGAGATTGGCAAGCGTTCGACTACATCATCCACGAGTTCCATCTCGTTAACAAAGCTTTGTTTTCTTCGAGGGTAAGTTCTCTATGGATGTATATCCACCCGTTGCTTGTATATAGTAGATAGATCTTGGCGTATAGTTCCCATCGTAGGAAATTTTTTGTTTTCTATGCCGCGAACCCAACAAATGGGCAGTTATAAAGGTAGAGTTTGGGTTGGTTGTGAAGCAAGCTGCATGACGTGGATTACCAAGATGGGATTTGCCCCTCCGTAATGGAGAGATATTCTTTGGGCCCTCTCATGTGATATGATTTGGAAGCATAGCCATGCGCTACTCTATTAAGTGTTAACTGAGGAGTCGGACTAAGAGTTAGTCCAATGAATCACATATCATGGTACGAGAAGAGAGTTAAGCTATTAAAGGGATGGAAACTACTCGCCTATAGCTTAACAAGTATATCATGAGGCAAAGGGACATGGACGAAAGTCACATTGAAGGTTCGTATTCTAACTTTACGACACTTGGGAGTTGGCACATCTTGCTAGAGGCCTCTACCATCCATCGACTTGAGACTGAGTGTTCATGGGAGTGAGTTGGACTCAAAGACATGACGTGATACTTGGAGGAGTATCTCATGTCGTGTCTAGGTGTACGTGAACCTACAGGGTCACACACCTAAGAGTAAGGAGCCCATGTGGATTAGATCCATGTGGAGATTGGAGTAGGGCCTAGATGGGCCTCAAGCGTTGAGCCCAACTAGGAGTGTATATAAGTGGAGTGACAAGGGATAGTCCCTGACCTAGCCGTCACTTTATCCACTTCCATTTTGGGTTAGACATGATCTAGCAATCCTCTGTCCGAAGCTCCTTCCTGAACGTGTGGATACCAGTAGAGGCGTTGCACGTACGGCGCTGGAGGCGAAGGTGTTTGTTGGGATCTAGCGGAGGACTATCTGCGGGATCCGGAGGATTGTCCGAGGGATCATTCGGTACTGCTTTGATGCGCTACATCAACTTCCGCGTCTGTGCGTCTAGCAGTAATCTTGTAGCCTATAACCTGAGCTGGATCTTAGGTGCACCGCGTAGGTGTAAAAAGTTTTGTTTATCTCTGCATGACCCAACATTGGTATCAGAACGAAAGCTTCTAGTTTTAGGCTCTTGATCTGTGCGTATGTGATATGCACGAGGTGGTGGATCATATCCACTTAGGGTATCGATGGTCGATCTACGAGATAGATCAGTTTTGTGCAAGATTGATTGGATCAATCGCACTCGGGGGTACATCTAAGATCAGGTGCGGATGATCAATGAGATTGGCCAGATCTGCACAGGGATCAGATTTGGGTAAAAGTGTTTTATCCAATAAAGGAATCCATGGTTCGGAATGCAGATTAGATATGTGATTTTGAAAATATCGTGGGGCGCTGCCCCTTCGATTCCCGCCCGCTATCCGGCTAGCGGGACCACTGGCTTCTCCCTGTCGTAGCGCATTAGATGTCGTTGCGAGGTTCACAATGCCGGTAGATATCGTATCTATGCATAACTTATTTTTGCAAGAAGTTGTGAATGGTATGTCTTATACGCATGTGATGTGTGTAATCCATACGTGATCTATGTATCACGGGTTTGTCAGCCGGCTGGAGCCAAAGTGTTGTCACTGTTATTGTATAACGACCTGCGTGTCGGCATGAGATGGCATCTTCTTGTATGTTCCTTAGGGATAGTGTAGCATGTTTGGAGGACTTGAAGGACACAGCGGCCAAAGGCATGACGAACATGTTCATGGAGATGGAGATCGCCATGAAGAGAGCCATACCATTTCACATTATAATTGGATTATTTTGTGTTATTGTTATGTCTCTAGTTTTACCTCTATGAGATAGTAGTTAAACTTTAATCCCTCAAAGAAGGTCTAGTCGGTTTCTCGCCGGTGCTGCACCATCACAAGTCAGACATTTTTGGTAGTGGGCTCATAAAATTGAGGTGCTGCCAATTCTCTTCGGCTAGGTGGGTTCGAGTCGGACTCTTACAGCGGAAGCACTTGGTAAGCTAGACGGGTCTATCACAACAGTTGTGGGGCTCGGGGAGAGGTCGGTCGGGAGCCGGGGCATGAGATTCCACCCGACCAATAGGAGTCGCATGAGATGCGATTGTCAAGGAGTTGCCTACCTAGATCACTTGATCGCTAACGGTGATGCTAAAGATCACTAGTCGGCTTGCTTATTTAGGATCCTGAATCACTTAGTAACCATCGGAGGGGTGTTGGTTCTAGTGGGAGCATAAGTATTAAAGTGTTTAATACGCTTGATCTTTTATGAATACTTGTCTTACGTGTTTTGCATATTTATGTTGTAGATAATGGCACCTAGTAGCAGTCTCCCTCAGTTATCCAGTTTTGCTTTGAGGACCATCCTAGAGAAAGATAAACTTAATGGAACAAACTTCACCAATTGGTATCGTAATCTGAGAATTGTTCTCAAACAAGAAAAGAGGGACCATGTTCTAGACAACCCGCTTCCAGATGTGCCGGATGAGAATGCGAGTGTCGCAGCAACCAATGCCTACCGTAGAACATGTGATGAGTCTACGAAAATTAGCTATCTTATGCTTGCTCACATGGAGCCGGACTTGCGACAGAATTTCGAGAATGTTGAGGCCTACGATATGATCGAAAGCCTCAAAAGTATGTTCCGGGCTCAGGCAAAGACCGAGAGGTATCAAGTGTCTCAAGATTTGCTGAGTTGTAAGCTTAAGGATGGTGATCCACTGAGACCGCATGTGATCAAGATGGTTGTTTACGTGCAGTCTCTAGAAAGGCTTGGCTACCCCATTAGCGAAGAGTTCACTATGGATATAATTCTGAACTATCTTCCTAGTGTGTATGGTCAGTTCATATCGAACTACCACATGCATGGTATGGATAAGAAGCTCACTGAATTACATGGGATGCTTAAGCAGACAGAGGTTGATCTCAAGAACGGTACCAACCAAGTGTTGGTGGTACATAATAAGGCTAAGTTTAAGAAGAGTTATTGGACTAAGAAGAAGAAGGCTAAGTCATGAGGCAATGCTCAGGATGAGATCCCAAGCGTTTCCTCAGGGACTAAGTCATCTCCTTCAGCCGGATCCGCTTGCTTCTATTGCAAGGCGGATGGCCACTAGAAGAGGAATTGCAGCAAGTATTTGGCGGATAAAGCCAAGAGTGGAGGTGTGACTTCCAACTCAGGTACACTTGTTTGCAATGTTATAGACCTTTATCTTGCTGATGCACCTAGTAGTTCTTGGGTATATGATATCGGATCAGTCATTCATATCTGCAACTCATTGCAGAGACTGGTAAGAACTAGGGGCATAGCAAGAGGCGAGGTTGACATTCGGATTGGCAACAAAGCGAGAGTCGCTGTGTTGGAAGTCAGCATGATGTAACTTCATTTACCTTCAGGATTCTTAATGGAACTAAATAATTGTTATTATGTTCCACTGCTTAGTCGAAACATCATTTCTGCCTCATGTTTGATGATACAAGGCTATAAGTCTAATATTAAGAACAATGGTTATTCTTTATATTTGAATGATACGTTTCACAGCTTTGCACCCGTTCAGAACGGGTTATTTATTTTTAATATTTATGGTGGGTCGGTCTATAACGTAAATGTGAAAAGGTTGAAACCAAATGATCTGAATATGACTTATTTTTGGCACTGTCGACTTGGTCATATAAGTTGGAAACGCATGAAGAAGCTCCATGATGATGAACTCCTAACTTCGTTCGACTTGGAGTCGTTCGAGACATGCGAATCCTGCCTTCTTGGCAAGATGACCAAGACACCTTTTGCAAGGTGTTGTGAAAGGGTGTCTGACTTGTTGGGACTAGTACATAGTGATGTATGTGGTCCAATGAGCGCGACAGCCAGGGGTGGTTGTGAGTACTTCATTATGTTCACTAATGATTTGAGTAGTTATGGATATGTCTACTTGATGAAACATAAGTCGGAATCCTTTGAAAAGTTCAACGAATTCTAGAATGAAGTACAGAATCAGCTCGGCAAGAAAATAAATTTTCTTCGGTCGGACCGAGGAGGCAAGTACGTGAGTCACAAGTTTGATGACCATCTGAAGAGTTATGGAAGCCGTAGAGGAATGGTGTGTCGGAACAGCAGAATCGGACCTTGTTGGACATGGTACGATCAATGATGAGTCGGGCAGATCTACCTTTATCATTTTGGGGTTATTGTCTAGAAACAGCGGCATTCACACTAAACAGAGTACCATCTAAATCGGTAGAGAAGACACCACATGATATGTGGACAGGCAAGAAGCCAAGTTTGTCTTTTCTTAAGATTTGGGGTTGTGAAGCATTTGTCAAGCGACTTCAGTTGGAGAAGCTTGCAGCCAAGTCGGATAAGTGTGTTTTTATTGGGTATCCAAGGGAAACCTTGGGTTACTACTTCTACAACCGAGAAGAGGGCAAAGTGTTTGTCGCTCGGAACGGTGTCTTCCTTGAGAAAGAGTTTCTCAATCGGGAAGTCAGTGGGAGTACGGTGCAGCTTGAAGAAGTTCGAGAGGGACCAGTCAGTAGCGATTTGGTGAAAGCCTTGGAGGTTGAGCCGGTCGTGGTAGTTGAGCCGGCGGCTGCACCTACACTTCGAAGATCGACAAGATTGCGAAGTGTTCATGATGTATTACTGTTGGATAGTGATGAGCCAGAAACTTATTCAGAAGCAATGGTGGGTTCTGATTCTTAGTCGTGGCTTGGATCCATGAGATCCGAGTTAAAGTCCATGGATGAAAATCAAGTTTGGAACTTGGTTGATCTGCCAGATGGTGCAAGACCCGTCGAGTGCAAATGGGTCTTTAAGAGGAAAACTGATATGGATGGAAATGTTTCTATATATAAAGCATGGCTTGTCACGAAGGGGTTCCGGTAGGTTCAAGGAGTTGACTACGATGAGACTTTCTCACCCGTAGCGATGCTTAAATTAGTTTGGATCATGTTAGCTATAGCAGCCTATTTCGACTATGAGATATGGCAGATGGATGTCAAAATGGCTTTCCATAATGGAAAATTTACCGAGGACGTGTATATGATACAACCCGGGGGTTTTGTCGATCCAGCTAATGCTAACAAGGTATGAAAACTTTAGAAATCCATTTATGGGTTGAAGCAAGCATCTCAGAGTTGGAACATTCGCTTTGAGGAGTTAGTCAAATCGTTTGGCTTCATCAAGAGTGATCATGATTCTTGTTTATACAAGAAGTTTAGTGGGAACAAAGTAAACTTTTTGATCTTATATGTGGATGAGATATTATTGATTGGAAATGATGTCCGGATGTTGCAACAAACCAAGAAGTCATTGGACATGAGTTTCTCAATGAAGGACTTGGGCGAGGCAACTTATATACTAGGAATCAGGATCTATAGAGATAGATCCAGGCAGCTCATTGGATTGAGTCAGAGTATATATTTGGACAAAGTGTTGAAGAATTTCAACATGGAATCGTCTAAGAAGGGGTTCTTACCAATGTCCCATGGCATAAAACTTAGCAAGATTCAGTGTCCTTCGACTTATGATCAGCGAAGTAAGATGAGTGTGATTCCGTATGCTTCGGCAGTTAGATCCATCATGTATGCCATGATTTGTACCAGGCTAGATGTTTCATATGCTCTAAGTGTTGTGAGTAGATACCAGGCTGACCCTGGAGAAATCCACTAGGCAGCAGTTAAGAACATTCTTAAGTACTTGACAAGGACTAAGGATGTGTTCCTAGTTTATGGGGGTGAGGTTGAACTTAGTGTAAGGGGTTACAGAGATGCGAGTTACCTTACAGACTCTGATGATTCTCGTTCGCAATCTGGGTACGTCTTCGTAATGAATAGAGGGGCTGTGAGATGGAAGAGTTCCAAGCAAGAGACTGTGTCCGCATCTACAACAGAGGTTGAGTATATTGCTGCCTCGGAGGCGGCAAAGGAAGCTATTTGTATCAGGAACTTCTTGATTGATCTTGGTGTGATTCAAGGCTCGTCCAATCCGTTAGACGTGTATTGTGACAACAATGGTGCTATTGCAGAAGCCAAGAAACCTAGACAACACCAGAAGAACAAACATATACTCATGCGATACCACCTGATTTGCTAGTTCGTGGGTCAAGGTGATATCAAGCTATGCAAGGTACACACGGATGCAAACATTGCAGATCCATTGACAAAGCCACTTCCACAGCCTAAGCATGAGGCGCACGTAAGAGCCATGGGCATTAGATGCCTTGACATGTGATGTCGAGATGATTTACTCTAGTGCAAGTGGGAGACTGTTGGGAATATGCCCTAGAGGCAATCATGGTTGATTATATTTCCCAAAGTATTCATAAAGTAAAGTAGTCCATGTATGAACATCAGATATGTATCACTGAATACGTGATTCAGTTGTGGAACTATATATTCATGATTTTTCATACTAGATTGTCCTTAGTTGTTGAGGTTGTGTTGGACACACAACCTAGACCAATGTGCAAGTCGGTTGATGACACGGTTCCACTTGTCATGGGCATGGTGATGCTATTCTGACTTACACTAATTCGGCTAAAGAGTTTAGCGAGTCGGACTGACCCACAGATGAGATGCAACGAGCATGTTGTCATTTGTAGTCTCAAGCAATGGAATCCTTTGACCTGAGGTGATTGCATGATCCGAGTTGTGAATCGCCAACTTAGGTTCTATCAAACGATGTTCTGTAAATGGGCAGTTATAAAGGTAGAGTTTGGGTTAGTTGTGAAGCAAGCTGCGTGACATAGATTACCAAGACGGGATTTACCCCTCTGTAATGGAGAGATATTCTTTGGGCCCTCTCGTGTGATGTGATTCGGAAGCATGGCCATGCGGTACTCAATTAAGTGATGTGATTCGGAGTCGGACTAAGAGTTAGTCTAGTAAATCACATATCATGGTACGAGAAGAGAGTTAAGCTATTAAAGTGATGGAAACTACTTGCCTATAGCTTAACAAGTATATCGTGAGGCAAAGGGACTTGGACAAAAGTCACATTGAAGGTTCGTCTTCTAACTTTACGGTACTTGGGAGTTGGCACGTCTTGCTAGAGGCTGCTACCATCTATCGACTTGAGACCGGGTGTTCATGGGAGTGAGTTGGACTCAAAGCCATGACGGGATACTTGTAGGAGTAGCTTATGTCATGTCCAGGTGTACGTGAACCTACAGGGTCACACACTTAAGGGTAAGGAGCCCATGTGGATTAGATCCATGTGGAGATTGGAGTACGGCCTAGATGGGCCTCAAGCATTGAGCCCAACTAGGAGTGTATATAAGTGGAGTGACAAGGGATAGTCCCTGACCTAGCCATCACTTTCTCCACTTCCTTTTTGGGTTAGACATGATCTAGAAATCCTCTGTCCGAAGCTCCTTCCTATATGTGTGGATACAGGTAGAGGTGTTGCATGTGTGGCGCTGGAGGCGAAGGTGTTCGTGGGGATCTAGCAGAGGACTGTCTGCGGGATCCGGAGGACGGTCCGAGGGATCATTCGGCACTTCTTCGACATGCTACATCAACTTCCGCATCTGCATGTCTAGCGGTAATCTCGTGGCCTATAACCTGAGCTGGATCTTGAGTGCATCGTGTAGGGGTAAAAAGTTTTGTTTATCTCTGCGTGGCCCAAAAAAAACTAGCTAGAATTGATATGTGCACTCACAGTTATCATTTCCCTTAGCAATTTATTTATGTAATGAGGTTATACTAGATCTCCAAGTGAGCGTTGAAACACTCGTGTTGGACTTATTCCAAGACTTTTGCCTTTTTATTTGTTTTCATTTACATTTTTATTTTTGTTTGTTTTAAGTTCCTTGCTTTGTTATCAATCCCTTATATTCTCTAAATCCAATCTTCAAAAATACAAACATATTTTTTCCTTTTATCTTTATTTTTGAAAGTGGATTGCCATTTGACTCTTTGCTTCAATATTATTAATGGGAGTGATCTACTTTGAGTTTTGAAGGAACACATCATACATAAGAGAATTTAGAAATCACTCATGAGTGGTATGTCTTATGTCTCCCACTTTAGAAGTTTGAAATGTTTATGCTAGTTAGTAGTTTTGTTAATATATTATGCAAGTGGGAGTAATTCAAGATAGTTAGAGTGCAGCTTTTGAATCACATGGTTAATTAGTCATGTATCTTTTGCTCTAGTTCTTGTAGTTATCTGAGTCTTGCCTTGGAAATAATTATTCCAAACAAGTACAACAAGAAAAAGTCTCTAGTTATGACTTATGTGATGTGTAATTGTCTTAAGATTTTAATTTTGAAGATACACAACCCCATAGATATGATGATAAACTTGATGGCACTCTTGAAAGGAGTTGTTTGAAGGAAATAAAGTTTAGTGGTAATTGAGATGCATGCCAAAAACTAAAAGTTGTGAATAAAAAGAATGATATTTCTTAAAGCTTGTCTATAAATTGTTGATGCACACCCTGGATGCAAACGACTCCGCTAGCCTTCGAATGATCTATCGATAACTATTGATTTCGGCTATGAGTTGATGACATGGTTATCTATGCTACCATTGAAAGACAATGAATGGAAAATATGTGTTCTGATAGTCTAGATTTATTAATGTGGGTGTTATCTAATGAGACACTTCATTGTTATGCTTCTTTCGATATGATATCTCACACTTAATAAGATAATGTGAAACTTCCTAGTGTTCCTTGGCAAGCTAAGATTTAACTAGAGGAATTGGAGTGGTTGCTACACTTCTAGTTATCTATGCTTATAGAATCTTTATTTTGATTGTGTTGAGTTACCAAAGATTGTATGATATTCTTGGCACTATTCTAACTATACTAAGATTTCAAATGAAAGAAGTGCTGGACTCCTAAGGTTACCAATCATAAGTGAGTTTACTTTCTCGTTATTTCAGTTTAAATGCTGAGTTCCTTATGATTTTTGGTTTCTTGCTTGAGGATGATCAAGGTTTAATCTTGGGAATGTTGATGGTTGTGAAAATAGTCATCTTTATCTGTGTTTAAATATGTGCAAACCTTTGTCTTTATTTGTGTGATATAGGAAATCACACTTTTATGGTGAAATGAGGAGAAATTATGAAAGAATAAGACGTCGCCAACATAACCAAGTCAACTGGAGTCGAAAAGCTGCCTCCAAGAGTGTTAACGACCGCCGGTACGGGCAATCCCTACCCGTACCGTGCACCTGTACCACCTGACACTGCCTTCTCCATGTCAAACACAACAACTTCTATGAAGAGCTCCATATATTTCGAGACTCTAGCTGCCGCAGGGAGAGCCACCATTCTTAGATTGCATTAGAAACACACCAAGGAAGATCCACCACTTCACCACCATAGTTCATCATCTCCATCTCCAATCCCCTTCATAGCCATAGCCATAAGCTTGCATTTGAGATCTCCTCATGAATGGCGACTATTGTAAGAACTAGACTCCTCTCTGCGCCCCCCGAGGCGCGACCGATAGGCAGAACGCTTCATGATATGATTGCACTGCATATACGTGACTCTCCCTACACCCTCGGGGCAGGACAGTTAGGCAAATCGTTTTCTCTTCATGACATTATCATGATGCATATGCGTGACTCTCCCTGCGCCCCCGGGGCAAGGGAGTTAGGCGAATCAATTACTCATTTTTTTCACGATACACATTTAGCGACATACATCAAGAGAGAAGACCGTGGTTAGTAAAACATTTGTCTAGCAAGGAAGGAGCAGGTGAACATGTCACTTTGCATAAACATGTCAACACGGTTCTACATACGCTTGACTCGGATACGATAGGGCACCAAAAAGTGTCAACGTAACCACAATTAAGTAGATAGCGAGGACTATACTATACAGAGAGAAGTAGGAAACAATCACCGCAAGCATTGCGCAGTGGTTGTTAGACGCTACTTCAGTTTAAGGCTGCAACCATAGCGCAAATTTGCGACTGTAAGGAAAGATCATGACACACTTGTTAGACATTATTTCAGTTTAAGGCTAGAATGCCTAAACCCAAAGTTGTGCATATGAGAGGTACATAAATTTATCTGAAAACACTGAATGTAAGGATCAGTACAAAAAGTGATAATCGGTTATAATAAAGAAACATAGTCTCATTACGAAGCAGATAAGACCAAGGACAATAATTACTGTGACATACGATTCGAACCCCAATGGTGATAGGCAAAGCTTTTTTCGTTCAAGATATAAGAACTAGACTCCTCCTTGCGCCCCCGGGGCGCGGCCGTTGGACAGAACGCTTTATGATATGATCGCACTATAGAGAAAAGATAGAACCACCAAAATGAGAAGCAAAACTCGGTAAACACGTCGATAAAAAAATAGTTGATGAGCATATCGTTTGAAACTATCAACCAGAATGTTATACAATGGGTACACATCTGAAAAGAACGATAAAAGGCAGTCTCGCACACATTCGATATACAACACCTTACGTCTGAAAAAACACGTACAACGATATATGAGCCAGTCTCTCACATGTTCGATACCCACAACATGACCTACAAAACTACCTTTGTATCTCAAATCAAATGTCACGTTATTCGACCCCGAGTGCAAAACTTTGCAAATGTCTATGCAAAAGAAACATATACATGTGTACATACATGCATACAAGAAAAGTGTTGTGTACTCGATGTGTGTATCTGAGAGTGAAGATCTATAATTTTTCCGAACGCACCCTAAGTAAGGCGTAGGTAACACAATTTTACAAAAGGAGACAGATGCAAAGAGTATGAAAATAGCAAGATTTTACAGAAAAAAATAAACATAAAGACACGTGACAACATTTAGATTTATCATACGGCTAAATCTATAGTTTTCGATAATACAGATAACATACGACAAGAGACAAACATGTTAACATGATGGTATTTCTATTCCGTGAACTGATGGAATTTTCATGAGGGGACGACGCATGGCCATCGTAATTCTAGAGATTCTTGAGAAGGCTATTGAAGAAGTCTAGGTCTTCAAGGCCATACTCCTCTTCGTCGATGCCATATTCTGCGTACTATGGCGTCATAAACGCTTACACCGTCACATGCAAGCACAAAAAAGGAAGAAGATTCAACAACATAAGACATAGGTGAAGAGCACAAAGGGATCAAGATTTGATAACAAAAAAGGCGAAGACTCTTGGACACATTTTTATTCAGTACACATATAAACTTACACGTTTCAAAAATATGAATAGCATACAACAAGACACAAACACGATAAGATGATGGTATTTTTATTCATCGTTACACCACGGAACTTACATCTTTTAGTTGTGCATAAAACAAAACGCCTACACCTATCTACTATTATCTACAACTAAGAATTAAGCAAGGCACGATGACGTATGTCCATCCTAATCCTCAAGATTCTTGAGGAACCTATTGAAGAAGTCTAGGTATTCAGGGTCGTACTTCTCCTCGTCGACGTCAACTTCCGCGTATTATGGTGGCAAACATGCTTCCACCATCTCAAGCGAGCGCGACATGTAGCATGGGGCGGAAGAAGACGCACCAGCTGGTAGTGGCTTCATGTCTTCAAGCTTTATGGGTTTCCTATATGGAGCAGTGGCGGCCATGTGAGGCGCTAAGAGGCAGCCAAGATCTAATGCGTCTTGATCCATGTTGAACTGGAGCCGTGTACGTTCGCCGTCATGAGTCTCCTTCTCCTCCTCCCGGTAGGATGGAACTTGTTCCATGGATATGCATGTGCAAAAGAAATGTTAGGAAGAAATCGCACGAAATAGCGGAAGATAACAAAGAAACAAACTAATGAACGTGAAGGAAGCACAAAAACATACCATACAGGTCAATTTGACGACTGAGAAGACACCGATCATGCAGACGAACAACGAAGGAAGATATACGGTAGCTGGTGAGTGGTGACATCTCTTCTAGGATGTCGTTCAGGAAAGGAAATATGGACAAAGGGGAGAGAGAAGGAAATGTGACTCAAGAAACCATGAAGATGTAGGTGTATTTTATAGGCTACGCAGAATATCACCGCGAGAACCCAAATACGGTGGGAGATAATCCTGCGATCTTGAAGACGACACACATCGTCGCTGCAAGAACCGGCGTATTCGTAAGATCTAAGGCTGCTAGCTCGGCTATGGACGGGACTGACGATACGTCCATAATGTTGCAACATGTTACTAGGTCATGAAGATGAAATATCACGGGAACAAGTAAATGAACACTTGTTGGTAACGAGATTAAACAAGGTATAGTGATGCCGATGATCAGATCTCGTACAATTCAAGTATCGAAGTAACAAAAGGGAATTAGACTCAACGTTTATGGTTTAAACAACATTGAAATCATGAAAGGCACAGAGGTCACTATGGGCATTCCGGTACCGCTAATGATCATTGATCCACCAAGTATCTGATCATGTGTCTAATGTTCCTGAACCATAGAGTAACACACTCAAGGGTTCGATGACGCTTAGAGGTCATTATGGAATCATCAAAATCACAGGAAGAATGAGAACAGAAAACTGGAAGTGTTTCAAGAGAGAACCGGAACCATTCCGGGAGGACCCGAATTTGTTTAGAATGAATCGGAAGGTGTCTTGGGTCAAAAGGAATTTAATAATATGTATTTCATATTAATTATTGGAATTAATATTACATAAATATTTAAATTAGATTAAATGGGCAAACTTCCCAGCCCAAGTGGGCAAGCTACCCCAAAGGGGTAAGCCGTCGGCCGGCCAATTGGCTATGGGCCGCACTAGTGGGACCCACCCGACCACCACCTCCCGTGCGCCTCTCTTGCCACCTCCTCCTTGGTTTAGTCCCACCCCGGGACTTGACTAGTTGGGGTGCCCTCCCTTCCCCTATGTGAGAATATCATTTTGCGACCCGAAAGTTGGGTCGCCCATGCAACACGGTATCCAAGTTGATTTTTATCACCGCGATTCGAAAACTTGGGGCGTCAATTGCTGAGAGGGGTCTTTCGAGTGAATGATGGCCAAACCCAATAATTTCAAATCGCGCCTGTTAAGTCAGGATATTCCGTTACACTAGTTCCTGTTGTGCCCCTTCTTCGCCGGTCACTCTTCTTAGCCACCCTGCATGTGTCATAGGGGCAAATCCATTAATGTACTTTCCTAACTCTCGACACTGAATCTTGCTGCGGCGGCGGCGGTCCCTTTTCTTCCCTTCCACGACCCTAAATCTGCCGGCAGTGGAGGACCTTTTTTCTCCCTCCCCCGACACTGAATCTGACGGCGGTGGCCCAACATGTCTTGCAAGGCGAAGGTTGTAGCTACATCACCGACTGATTCCGGTCCGTCGGGGCCCAAGTCTGGGGCTCAACGCGTAGCAGCGGCGAGGTCTTCAGCCCTGGTTAGCGAGGATCCAGCAAGGATTCTGCTCCCAAGGTACCTACGAGCAGCGGGTTGAAGAGAAAAGCAAGGTCGGCGGCGGATTGTTCAGCTCTGGTGGGCGGATGCAGCACCCAGATCTCGAAGAAAAAACCTGGGAGAAGAGCGAGAGGTGAATTTTTCTTATCTGTGCCTTATATTGCAATTAGATTAGTTACGGCATAATAGAATCGAATGAACTGAAATGTTCCCCTTTTTAATCAAATTAGGCACAACTTTGATACAAGGGACCTATATGAGTTCACAGTTCATGTTCGGCAGTACATTGCAAAACTTGATTTTGGTTGCGAGAGGGTTGTGTTCAGGCAAGATGTGCATCTGCTTGTGAATTGCAAAGAGGTTGTGTCTGTTTCGCAGCTGGTAGATATGCTTGCCACTAGAATTCCCTAGGGTTCTAGACAGAGGACAAAATTGGTGTGGCGCAACATGAATGATACCTATCAGCAAATTGAGCACTCCCATGAGATTCAGATGGTTTGGGAGTGTTGTGCAGCTGATCGTAAGGTGAAAGTTGAAGCGATGATTGATGATATGTATGCAGATGCTAGAGATCTTGCTGCCAGAGCTTCTGCTCCAAGAGAATACAGACCAATAGATGCTGATCTAGATAAGTTCAGTATACGCATAGAGGTGGATTCATACATGGAAAAACTTGATGAGGGAGTTAATAAGCCATTTTCGTCATGTACTGTGGAGATCACTATCGATTCCAAAAACATAACTCTTGATGAAATGAGAGAGATGATCGGTAAGGAAATCAGTATTGGCCCTGAGCAGATGGCAAAAATCCAGTGGTGGCATCATAAGAAGCAGCAATTCATAGATGTTTTGGATACTGAAGATCTTATATAGATTATGCGATGAAAGAAGCGAACCAGGAAGGTGTTCTTCCTTGGTACCATTTCTGATGTTGTTGAACAGGTTATAGTGGATGTAGATGCCCCTGTAGTGGCTAAACAGAATGAGGTGGTCGACGTTGTTCACAAATCTGTTGAGAGATGCTACCCTAGGCTTGTCATATGGACCGCAGGGTTCCCCTGCCTGTATTTGTAATATGACTGCTGTTGCATTTAGAGTGTGTTTTTGTGATTATGTTTGTTGAGAGATTGCGATATAATGTTGTGCGAGCTGTTGAGATTTTTGGACATGTCACTCACTGAAACCATCGTTGTTGTAATAAGACATAAGTACATTATAGTTGACATGATTATGTTTCTTAAGATGACGTACCGTACTTGTTTATGCTATTATGTTTGTTGGGACATTGTAATGTAATGTTTTGTGAAACCATGACTAGACAAGTGATGCATAAATACATTGTAGTTGACATGATTATGTTTCTTGAGATGATGTACTGTACTTGTTTCTATTATTTTGTTTGTTGAGAGATTGTAATGTAATGTTTTGCGAAACCATGACAGTACAAGTGATGTGTAAGTACCTTGTAGTCGACATGATTTTGTTTCTTGAGTTGATGTAATATACTTGTTTCTATGATTACGTTTGTTGATAGATTGTAATGTGATGTTTTGTGAAACCATGTTGTGATTATGTTTGTTGAGAGATTGTAATGTAATGTTTTGTGAAACCGTGACTGAAGAAGTGATGCATAAGTACCTTGTAGTTGACATGATTTTGTTTCTTTAGATGATGTAATATACTGGTATGTTTTCGTTAGGCAATGAAATTGGGATGGAGGGAGTGCAGGTTTAATATTTGAAATGATAATGTGTGAAGAGAATCCATATCAGGCAGGAGACAGTAATACAGGGAAAGGGCATGGTATCCATTAAACTATTATAACATGCCAATTTAGTCATTGTTGTAGCGGTAGAAGGGCTGCTCTCTCTCTCTCTCTCTCTCTCCGATGCCGACGCCAATGCCGTCGCCTGCGACGATGCATTTGCCATGCTGTCCTTGAACGGCGAGGACAACCAGTCGAGCAGCGACAGCCTTCTCTCCGACATTGAGTATTCCTTCCACGATGTGAGTTCCTCTGTTTTCTTGGGCTAGGCTCCATATGTGCATGCAATCGTGTTTGATTTCAGCTTTGCGTTTACCTATAGGTACCACGGACGATCTACGACTCTGAATGGGAGGGCCTAGATCTCAATGGAGAAGTGCCATGTGACCATGGGCTAAAACTGAGGAGATATGTTGCATTCGAAGGCAGTAACACTGGGAGAAGGTTTTTGGGCTTTACAAATCAGGTTTGTTTACATTATGTGCAACTGTGACATGAAGTAAAATGTATCGTGCATGTTCATAACACTATAGTGTGTCTGTGTGTGTTTAGGTTGGCCCGGCGTGTAAAGCAGTAGAGTGGGTGGATCTTGAGTGGCTAGATGCACTTAAGAAATATTTGGCACAGTTATGGGATATGTATGAGTTGGAAAGGTTGGGGAGATTTACTAATGTAAGTGATGCAGCTGAAAAAAATTACAAGCTGTCGGTACGAAATAAGGAGCTGGAACAAGAAATCGAGAATTTGCAGTCAGACCTAACTGACGGAATCGATGGGAGCTTGGTTGTTGGAACTACAAAGAAGCTTCAGGATAGTCACAGGTTGCTGATTCATAATGCATAAAAGGAGAGGGATCAGCTCAGGGAAGACAAGAAGAAGCTAGAGTACTGCATTGCGGATCTGTTGAAGGAACTAAAGAAGGCGCGCGAGGGTGAACAAGGACAGACTATAAAGGATATAGGAAATTCGAGATGAATAATTTATGTTGTGCGAATGCTTGAAACTAGTTAATTGTAAGACTTGCAGTTGTGCTTTCCTAACTAAGCCAAACTCAATCCTCGAGCAAACTAATTTTAGACAAACACACATACCGTGCATAGATTTAAGTTCACGCTTACAAAATCACCACTGCAGAGGATAAACCAGGCAGTTCAGTACTAAATAGACATATGTTGTGTTCAAGCAAGCCTGGCCTGGAGCTGCATGTTTTCCTCCCTAAGATTGGTCAGCTCCTTCAGTACTATGTCGTGCTTCAGCTGTAGGTTCCAGCGCTCCGTCACGGATTGGAGAATTTGGTCCGTAGCCATACGATTTTCCTTCAAGATCCCTTTCATGATCTCCGTCTGCTTCCTAGCCGAGGTGCGACCTTCACTGTGTAGCTTCGCCTAGCCGGAGTTTAACTCCTTCAGTTTCTGGCCCTTGTCAGAAAGGACCGTGAGTTCAGCGCACAAGTGGTCAAAGGCTAGTTTCTAGAAATTCTGCTTCTCCCTTTGGATTGCTATCTTGTCATTTAGCCAGGTCGCCAGGTCCTGGTCGATCTTTCGCCTCTTTCCCTGGAACAAAAATACATAGTATGGTTTGTTCAGTTCACCAAGACAAGCTGGTTAGTTTCCATAATTAACTGAATCAACTAGTGGCATTGTCATAATTTCAAGGAAGAAGCAATCTAGGACTAATCAACATTTTATGAATCGACTAGTGGCACTGTCATAATTTCAATTTCAATGACAAATAAGTTTTATCTATAGTTTAGTGTGCTGTGGGGTTTTCCCAATATCACCAAATAGTGGTGGGAGAGTGGCAAACTCATAATGCAGAAACCCATGTACAGATACATAATGGAAAGAGCACATGGTGTCCATTCATGAACATGAACACCAACACATGTCCAGATAGATAAGGAGTTGCCCTAGGATTCTTATTGCACCCTATAATGGGAAGCAGACTTGGGCATTTCTCCCTGAACCCTAAACATTACAAAAGTAGTGGAGGACGAACTGATATTCGTGTCCCCACTAACGGGAATTAGACTTGGGCATTGCTCCGATATGCCTCCAGACATGCCCTTAGGTCCTCGTTCTCTTTCCGAACACCCTCGAGTACGGTGATCCCTCTGCTCATGTCCGCCTTCATCTCCTCGACTGCATCCAGGCAACGGTTCCTGTCATGGTAGGCTCGGATGGTAGCCTTGGTGTCCTTGACGTGTCCTCTGAGTGCCTCGCTGACTTCGTCCTGTAGGAGAATGCACCTTTCCACGAGATTCTTCTTCTCCTCCGTGAGCTCGTTGATTATCTTGATGGCCTGTTCTTGCCTATTCAAGTTATGGTCGAGCACTTTCTGCAGCCTAACAACGTCACGTGCAAAATCTAGCGAGATCTCCTGCTGCATAGATAATTGCTTGTGTAGGCTCTCATTAGCTTGGGCGAGGGAGCGTGCAAGCTCATGTTGGTTGACAATCTTGGAACTGATCGCGGACACCTTGTTACGGTACTCGGCCTTCGATCGCTGCATCATTCATGTTAATTGAAATAGGAATTCTATAATTACACTCCAGGTCCCAGGTGAATACTAATACAGATCAAAAAAATCCCCGTTGAATCTATTGACCGCAGTGTTAATAAATGGACCTAGAGATCTATTCATGACCACGATAAACTAATCCTAATCACAAAAAATCCATAGTGAATCTATGAACAACGGTATTAAGGAAAGACTAAGAGATCCAGTCATATTCATGAAAACTAATACAACTCTCTAAATAAGAAGAAAAACCAATGCAGGGCAGACAGGATCTAAGAAATCCACATCACAACTCAGAGAAATAACAACGTGGAGATTTGCTACCTCGCTGAGACATGGAATAGGGCCGAATGGGTCCTGCAACGCCTCCGTTGTGGTGGATTCGGGCTCCATGGCCGGCATGTAATATGTAGAAGGGGAAGAGCAAGAAGAAGAATAAAAACAAGAAGAAGCTAAATAAGATCATGATGGAGAGGGAGATGGAGAAGAAGTAGAACAAGAAGACCGTACCGGGAGGAGCCCTCGCCTGCTAGAACATTCGGCACCATTGTCGGGGGAGATTGGGCCTTGATGAGAGGATGGGCTTGAGCGGCTGGTAGAGCAAGAAGTGCCTCGCGGCGATTTCTCTCCCTTTTCTCCGCAAGGATCATCGACCGGCCTCTCCCCCTCCTCTGTGGAGCCATGGCTTGCAGGGTGACGGTGGCGGTGGCAGGAGGAAGGAGATAGTGATTAGTGTGGGAGAAGAGTCAAAGATTACATTCCATGGTCCAGTAGTACTAGTACTATTATACAAGACCACCACGTACGGTCTACCTTCTCAAAGAAGCCAGGTAGGCAGGGTAGGGAATCGATGGGACTTGTCTTTATTGCGATGGACACTTCAATGGTCTTGAGCGCTGCCCAAAATCCAGTATATAATAAGGGGAGTGCGAGCCAGGTGGTCATCACGGGAATCGGCGCGCATATCCTGCGTGCGTGTGTCACGTGTTGACGGGGCAATGATGCGCGCAACTGCTGCACGATCACGTCGGCAGGTCGAACTCCGTCGAACTCCACGTCACAGGCACGCACAGGATATTTACGAGTCTAGAATATGTTGTGCTACTTTTGTTGTGATCAAATTATGTTCAGTACACGAGATATTACTTTTTTTTGATAATCGACAAATGCATGCGTGGACACGATGCATGAAACCGCTGCTCGTCCTTGATCAGATCGGCACCCCACTCTGTGTACCCGCCATCGACCATTTGGAGCAACTACCTCGAGCACGATGCCCTCTCGCTGTGGCAATGGTAGGTCCAAGCCGTCCAGTGACTGTCCTGCGTCCCCGGCTCTTCACTGCATCGTTCACGCTTGCGAGTCGCCCGCTGAGGCAGCACTTCGTGTCCAACCGCGCCAGGATCCATCGACATCGGCACTCAAGGACACCGCGACGTCGAAGCTCTTACCGGCCGTGCAGGAGGAGCGTGGGGTACCTGCAGCGTCGGACGAGCGCAAAGTAGCAGCTAGGACGGGGGCACGTGTTGCACCGGCGAGTACGGACAAGAAGAGGAACGAGAAGAAGACCAAGAAGAAGAGAGGAGATAGCTATTTGGATGAGTCCGACTCAGCCAACGAAGAGGCGTTCATCGATCAGTTGGAGGCATAAGCAGAGGAGAGTGACGTGGACCCGTGGGACTATGAAGAGGAGGAGGAGGAGGACTCCGATGAGGAGATAGCGCGCTTATTCGAGGAAGGGGCGGTGTCGATTCGTTAGAGGAGGACACTAATGGCGGCGATGGCAGGGACCATGGCGTTGACGAAGACGAGGACGGACCGGAAGACAAAGACGATGGCTTCTTTGAAATATGATCAATTATTTAATTTATTTTAGTTAGATAGATGGATTTTCACTTGTTTAGGGAGGTAAAGTATCGGTGGCACGGATAGAGAGGTGGCACGGATTGACCATGCATAAAAAAAGTGGAGAAGGCAGGGGTTATCCTGCCCGTTGGATCACATAGGATCAACGGTTGGTGGAGACGATCCGCGTGACATCTGTGTCAGCCAATCAGGTCATAGCACCCAGAGCGAGCACATGTTTGGGATCTCCACATGTTTGGGCTTTTGTGAGATTTATGACCGAGAGAGAGGGCAAATCTCTTTTCACAATCCGCCTATGGATCCACCAGTGTCATTGAAATGTGTGTTCTCTTTAGACCACACATGGATCCACCAGTGTCATTGCATGTGTTATCTTTTTACTAAAAACAACCAAAGTCATTGCATGTGTGTTCTTTTCACAATCCACCTATGGATCCACCAGTGTCATTGCATGTGTGCTCTTTTTACTAACAACAACCAGAGTCATTGAAATATGTGTTCTCTTCAGAGACCACACATGGATCCACCAGTGTTATTGCATTTGTGTTCTTTTTACTAACAACAACCAGAGTCATTGAAATGTGTGTTCTCTTCAGAGACCACACATGGATCCACCAGTGTCATTGCATGTGTGTTCTTTTCACAATCCACCTATGGATCCACCAGTGTCATTGCATGTGTGTTCTTTTTACTAACAACAACTAGAGTCATTGCATGTGTGTTCTTTTTACATACCACATATGGATCCACAAGTGTCATCGCATGTGTGTTCTTTTCACAATCCAACTATGTATCCACCGGTGTCATTGCATGTGTGCCCTTTTTACTAACAACAACAAGAGTCATTAAAATGTGTGTTCTCTTCAGAGACCATAGATGGATCCACCAGTGTTATTGCATCTGTGTTCTTTTTACTAACAACAACCAGAGTCATTGAAATATGTGTTCTCTTCAGAGACCACACATGGATCCACCAGTGTCATTGCATGTGTGTTCTTATTACTAACAACAACCAGAGTCATTTCATGTGTGTTCTTTTCACATACCACATATGGATCCACCAGTGTCATTGCATGTGTGTTCTTTTCACAATCCACCTATGGATCCACAAGTGTCATTGCATGTGTGCTCTTTTTACTAACAACAACCAGAGTCATTGCATGTGTGTTCTCTTCAGAGACCACACATGGATCCACCAGTGTCATTACATGTGTGTTCTTTTTACTAACAACAACCAGAGTCATTGAAATGTGTGTTCTCTTCAGAGACCACACATAGATCCACTAGTGTCATTGCATGTGTGTTCTTTTTACTAACAACAACTGGAGTCATTGCATGTGTGTTCTTTTCACATACCATATATGGATCTACTAGTGTCATTGCATGTGTGTTCTTTTCACAATCCACCTATGATCCACCAGTGGCATTGCATGTGTGCTCTTTTTACTAACAACAACCAGAGTCATTGCATGTGTGTTCTCTTCAGAGACCACATATGGATCCACCAGTATCATCGCATGTGTGTTCTTTTTACTAACAACAACTAGAGTCATTGAAATGCGTGTTCTTTTCACATACCACATATGGATCAACCAGTGTCATTGCATGTGGGCTCTTTTCACAATCCACCTATGGATCCACCAGTGTCATTGCATAAGTGTTCTTTTTACTAACAACAACAAGAGTCATTGAAATGCGTGTTCTCTTTAGAGACCACACATGGATCCACCAGTGTCATTGCATGTGTGTTCTTTTTACTAACAACAACTAGAGTCATTGCATGTGTGTTCTTTTCACGTACCACATATGGATCCACCAGTGTCATCTCATGTGTGTTCTTTTGACAATCCGCCTATGGATCCACCAGTGTCATTGCATGTGTGCTCTTTTAACTAGCAACAACCAGAATCATTGAAATGTGTGTTCTCTTCAGAGACCACACATGGATCCACCAGTGTCATTGCATGTGTGTTCTTTTACTAACAACAACCAGAGTCATTGAAATGTGTGTTCTCTTCAGAGACCACACATGGATCCACCAGTATCATTGCTTGTATGTTCTTTTTACTAACAATAACCATAGTCATTTCATGTGTGTTCTTTTCACATACCACATATGGATCCACCAGTGTCATTACATGTGTGTTCTTTTCACAATCCACCTATGGATCCACCAGTGTCATTGCATGTGTGCTCTTTTTACTAACAACAACCAGAGTCATTGCATGTCTGTTCTCTTCAGAGACCAAACATGGATCCAGCAGTGTCATTGCATGTGTGTTCTTTTTACTAACAACAACCAGAGTCATTGAAATGTGTGTTCTCTTCAGAGACCACACATGGATCCACCAGTGTCATTACATGTGTGTTCTTTTTACTAACAACAACTGGAGTCATTGCATGTGTGTTCTTTTCACATACCACATATGGATCCACCAGTGTCATTGCATGTGTGCTCTTTTCACAATCCACCTATGGATCCACCAGTGTCATTGCATGTGTGCTCTTTTTACTAACAACAACCAGAGTCATTGCATGTGTATTCTCTTCAGAGACCACACATGGATCCACCAGTGTCATTGCATGTGTGTTCTTTTTACTAACAACAAAAGTCATTGAAATGTGTGTTCTCTTTAGAGACCACACACGGATCCACCAGTGTCATTGCATGTGTGTTCTTTTTACTAACAACAACCAGAGTCATTGAAATGTGTGTTCTCTTCAGAGACCACACATAGATCCACTAGTGTCATTGCATGTGTGTTCTTTTTACTAACAACAACTGTAGTCATTGCATGTGTGTTCTTTTCACATACCATATATGGATCTACTAGTGTCATTGCATGTGTGTTCTTTTCACAATCCACCTATGATCCACCAGTGGCATTGCATGTGTGCTCTTTTTACTAACAACAACCAGAGTCATTGCATGTGTGTTCTCTTTAGAGACCACACATGGATCCACCAGTATCATCGCATGTGTGTTCTTTTTACTAACAACAACTAGAGTCATTGAAATGCGTGTTCTTTTCACATACCACATATGGATCAACTAGCGTCATTGCATGTGTGCTCTTTTCACAATCCACCTATGGATCCACCAGTGTCATTGCATGTGTGTTCTTTTTACTAACAACAACAAGAGTCATTGAAATGCGTGTTCTCTTTAGAGACCACACATGGATCCACCAGTGTCATTGCATGTGTGTTCTTTTTACTAACAACAACTAGAGTCATTGCATGTGTGTTCTTTTCACGTACCACATATGGATCCACCAGTGTCATCTCATGTGTGTTCTTTTGACAATCCGCCTATGGATCCACCAGTGTCATTCCATGTGTGCTATTTTTACTAACAACAACTAGAGTCATTGCATGTGTGTTCTTTTCACATACCACATATGGATCTAGTAGTGTCATTGCATGTGTGCTCTTTTCACAATCCACATATGGATCCACCAGTGTCATTGCATGTGTGTTCTTTTTACTAACAACAACCAGAGTCATTGCATGAGTGTTCTTTTCACATACCACATATGGATCCACCAGTGCCATTGCATGTGTGTTCTTTTCACAATCCACCTATGGATCCACCAGTGTCATTGCAGGTGTGTTCTTTTTACTAACAACAACCAGAGTCATTGCATGTGTGTTCTTTTCACATACCACATATGGATCCACCATTGTAATTGCATGTATGTTCTTTTCACAATCCACCTACGGATCCACAAGTGTCATTGCATGTGTGCTCTTTTTACTAACAACAACCAGAGTCATTGCATGTGTGTTCTCTTTAGAGACCACACATGGATCCACCAGTGTCATTGCATGTGTGTTCTTTTTACTAACAACAACCAGAGTAATTGAAATGTGTGTTCTCTTCAGAGATCACACATGGATCCACCAGTGTCATTGCATGTGTGTTCTTTTTACTAACAACAACTAGAGTCATTGCATGTGTGTTCTTTTCACGAACCACATATGGATCCACCAGTGTCATCTCATGTGTGTTCTTTTGAAATCCACCTATGGATCCACCAGTGTCATTGCATGTGTGCTCTTTTAACTAGCAACAACCAGAATAATTGAAATGTGTGTTCTCTTCAGAGACCACACATGGATCCACCAGTGTCATTGCATGTGTGTTCTTTTTACTAACAACAACCAGAGTCATTACATGTGTGTTCTTTTCACATACCACATATGTATCCACTAGTGCCATTGCATGTGTGTTCTTTTCACAATCCACCTATGGATCCACCAGTGTCATTGCATGTGTGCTCTTTTTACTAACAACAACTGGAGTCATTGCATGTGTGTTCTTTTCACATACCACATATGGATCCACCAGTGTCATTGCATGTGTGTTCATTTGACATACCACATATGGATCCACCAGTGTCATTGCATGTGTGTTCTTTTTACTAACAACAACCAGAGTCATTCCATGTGTGTTCATTTCACATACCACATGTGGATCCACCAGTGCCATTGCATGTGTGTTCTTTTCACAATCCACCTATGGATCCACCAGGGCCATTGCATGTGTGCTCTTTTTACTAACAACAACTGGAGTCATTGCATGTGTGTTCTTTTCACATACCACATATGGATCCACCAGTGTCATTGCATGTGTGCTCTTTTACTAACAACAACTGGAGTCATTGCATGTGTGTTTCTTTTCACATACCACATATGGATCCACCAGTGTCATTGCATGTGTGCTCTTTTCACAATCCACCTATGGATCCACCAGTGGCATTGCATGTGTGCTCTTTTTACTAACAACAACCAGAGTCATTGCATGTGTATTCTCTTCAGAGACCACACATGGATCCACCAGTGTCATTGCATGTGTGTTCTTTTTACTAACAACAACAAGAGTCATTGAAATGTGTGTTCTCTTTAGAGACCACACACGGATCCACCAGTGTCATTGCATGTGTGTTCTTTTTTACTAACAACAACCAGAGTCTTGCATGTGTGTTCTTTTCACATACCACATATGGATCCACTAGTGCCATTGCATGTGTGTTCTTTTCACAATCCACCTATGGATCCACTAGTGTCATTGCATGTGTGTTCTTTTTACTAACAACAACCAGAGTCATTGCAGGTGTGTTTCTTTTCACATACCACATATGGATCCACCAGTGTCATTGCATGTGTGTTCATTTGACATACCACATATGGATCCACCAGTGT